>OY759274.1:21567756-21587756 GCA_963662155.1 Lamellibrachia columna
TTACATAAGGCAGAAACAAAACCACTCAACATCTGTCGGTCTGAATCTTGTTTTTCAGCCTGGCCCCAGCTGAGGTGCATTTCGCGTAACCCCACCCCACCGCCACCAGAGTTCTCCTCCAGGGTGATTTTGGTCGTCCTCGTTTATCTTTCGGGGATCCACATCAAGGCTGTTTTACCATACTGTCGTCACCTTTTCGCCAAACGTGGCTCATCCATCTTCATATTCTTGTGGTGAGCAAGTCATCCATATTGTTTAATTAATTTAAGAAGTTCTTTGTTGGAGATCTTTATGTGGCTAGAATATTCGCGTGATGTTACGAAGGCATTTTGTATGGAATGTTAAACGTTGTCTCATATATGTTTCAGTCATACGGCAACATTCTGAATCATATAGCAGAGTGAACAGAACGCAACTCTTATGTAGCCTCAGTTTCGTCTTCTAGAGCATATGGTCGATCCTCATACAGGTGTTAGTCTGAAAAATGCACCCCTTGCCTTCAGGTAATCTTGATCGAGACGAACTGATACAGGATTTATGTGGTTCAGCCCCATCATCTTTGATTTATTTTTTATGATATTGAGTCCCATCTTCTGGCCGAATTCCTTGATTCTGTTCGCCATTTATTGCATGCCTTGTCGCGTATGTAATAAGACATGCAACGTCATCAGCGAAGTCAACATCCGCGAGAGAAGAAAACATTATCCATATAATTCCTCTTGCTGTTTCATAAACCAATTACAATCCGTTACAAGATGGAACAAGACTGCTGACATCACACAACGTTGCCGCTTTCCATCACTCCGGACTTTGCCATAAATGTGACATTTAATTGTCTGATAGTGCGTGCCTGATTCTCTTAAAAGAGCTTGATGAGGTACACAATATGTGTCGGGAATCCATATGCACGCAATATTCAGATAATATCTCTATGCAACCATTGCAGCACGATTTCTTAGCGCAAACGTACAAAATGAGAATGTTGTGTGACTGTGTCTTTCTCGCCAAGTGTAAAACCATGTAAGGGAAGTGCAGCCAATTTGGACGCTTTTTAGTGATATTTGCACCCTAGCGCCTCCACAAATGCTAGACGATTCGTTTTTGTGTTGTACAATTAATTAAGTACTTTTGGAAGCATCCAGTGGTTGTATTAATTTTGGATGGGGTATTATGAATATGCAATGTAGCCGGTGTCCCTTCCCCCAACCAGTTCCCTTTTTGTCCGCCCTAGTCGGACAAAATGCGCCATGTCAGCGGGAAATGTGATATACACATAATGTATGGCGATTTTCGCTGCAATAGATAGCAACTGTCTACAAGACATGGCTAGACGTTGATGGCGCAGATATATGTTGATCCTACATTTATCTACATGGAAAAACAACCCTCTTTGAAGAACACTGTAATGACAAAGCAGAATTTATCACGACCGTGAAACTAATGGTGCAAACGAGTAGGCATTTGTTTCTTGCCATCACATTGACGAGCACTGTTGACATTCAAAATATGTATCGTTGTCGACGAGACCAGCGCTTTCATCACGTGTCAATATGAAGCTCATGTTCCACTTCATGCAGTCGTCATCGACTGTTTCCGCGAACAATTCGCTATATTATTTTGCCCGCGCACAAGCAATTTTAAAAAACGTGACATTATTTTGTCTATATTTTGGCATATCAGCAGTCGTTACCACAGCGTTTAACAAGAACTTTCTCTGGTTTGTCTGTTTAGCGTATAATTACCAAACAGCCTGCGACGTAGAATTGGATCAGAAGCTTTCAAAAAGGGATACGATTTTCGTGGAACGCCAGAAAGTGCGTACTTTGTAAGATCAGTGTCATGTGCATATATTGTATGTACACGATATGTACATGTATATATGTATATATGGACATGTACATATGTACATGTACATATATTGTGGTAATGATATAAAGCCATTTCCCATTTCCCCATATTAACCTGTTTTACCCGCCGTACCCCTAGATTCATTGTAATTCTATTTTGATTAATCCGTGTTGTCTTTCTACCATACGTCTTTGCATCAACATCACTTCGCTATGCATGTGAGAGTTTCTTGTATTTACATAATTATTGTTGACGATAATGTTCTCATTTGATAACGAAGCACCAGTTACTAAGATGGAAATATTATAATGACCATGTTATCACTGAAAGTTATTCTGAGGTACGGAAACCTAACTGCACACAAGTACAAGTACTGTGATATTGATAAACGTGTCAGGAGAACCTTGACATATCCTGACTCGCTGGAAGGAGGAGTAGGCCGTGAAAGGGAAACAACAGTCGTCGTTTTATGGGCCTATGCACCTATAAGAGTTACGAAAACATAACTATTTGTAACTACAGTTAAGAATATCACGCCAGTGGTTTAATAGGAAAACGTTGTTGAACACACACGTCATCTTAATTCCGTGGGCCGCGCCATATTGTTAGATAACTCTACGTCACGAGTACTGTCAAATTGTAGCAACATTCACTCACGAAATGAAAAATATATCTTTACGCACCTATTCCTATATTTGCCAATATGATATGGCTGTGTTGTTTGCATGAAAACTCAACTTATGCAACATATGTTGGCCTTTATTTACTATATTGTCCTATTTGTGGTAAAATAACACGTTTGTTTGAGACTTTGAGTTGATTATGTGTATGCCGGCCTCCCTTAATACGTCACAGTAAGCTAGGTTACCTGCCTTTCATAGAACTGCGCATGCGCTTATCCGTCGCGCTTGTTAGCAAGTCAGCGTTGAGTCAACTGGAGAAATGACCGGAAACTCCCACTTTTAGAACACATTCTGAGTAAATCAGTCGCGTGATACTCTTGATTTTAGCTGCACGTGGTTAGTTTTTATTATCTCTTTTAGCCCCAAAACATGCCCTTTGTTTCGCTTGAACCAGGTGACGTTTCACGGGAATTAGGAATCAGAAAGGTTTATTTGTCCCTGTGATAACAATATAATAATTCATACAGAAATCTTTTATTATGCAACTATGCAATATATTATTAAAAATTGTAAAATAGAAACAACCAATAAACAAACTTAAGAAAATACATTGAACAATGCAGTCACACACACACGCACACACGCACACACGCGCACTCGCCCACACGCGCACACACACAAACATACACGCACGCACGCACGCACGCACGCACGCACGCACGCACGCACGCACACACACACACACACACACACACACACACACACACACACATACACACACACACATCGTAATGACAATAAACACGGCGAGTTTGAAACACAACAAAGAGCTACGGTCGATAATACAGACTCCAGTAGATGATGTTAAAGAGTAGAAATGTCCCGGGGAAAACGACCCGAGAAGCCATGTCGAAGCGGTCTGCAGTGAAGATCGTCGAGGATGTCGTTTGTGCTGCGACGGGACGACGTAGCGAAGTCCGATGTTTCAAATGGTTTCTCTTCGTTTCTGACACATCCTACGACATGCAACATATTGCAATCTGACGATGAATGGGCATTACGCAGCTATGCCTGACTAGAATGCCTGAGTGGACATTTGACTAGAAAATAAACTAACAAGGCATACGTGAAACGTCAATCAAACATCACACAACAAGATGCTACGGCAGGTCGTAGACACAGTAGTATATATATTTTTGAATGGAGCAAACTCTCCAAACAGACATTGTGATTTATATTTTGGCAACATATTGCGGTGACTACAACAACATATTGCGGTGACTACAACATATTGCAAAACATGCCTATCTGGGTAAACGCCCGTCTGCCTGCTTCGCATAAACCTTTCAAGCCCTTCGGTTTGTGAAGATTCACTTTATAAAGTGCTATATCGAGAACCGGCATGACGATGATGATGATATTATTATTACTACTACTACTATTATTATTATTATTACATTAGACTGCAGCTGTAATCACACCAAAAACCTATGTTCCATTTTCTCATTGCGCCAGGCTCTGCGCATCAATATTTGGTATATAGAATCACCTTCGTATTCAACATCATCAGCCACGAGGTCGTGGGACACAGACATCATCGAAACCATAGGACTGCCAATACGAAGATTATCATTAGTAGTAATCGTGTTGCTATTTGTGCTAAGCCATCTACTCCAGTGTAACGAATTACTACAGTCTACTTACAACGTTCACTTCGCTACACTTGTTTGCCTTCACAATGGTTTCATCGTCCGCATCTGCCTGTAGCTGCCGCTGCAGTCGCTTCTCCCGCGTCGAGAGGAAGTTGACGAGGACGTACTCAACGAGTGCTCCGTAGACGAGCAGCATGCACATGGAGTACCAGTAGTCGATCGCCTTCGGGTACGACACCTACGCACAGCAGAGACAGCAACGCATGACTAAACTGATTCCAGCACTGGACGACCCAAACGCGTAATAGGATGTGATTTAACGACACTAACGACACGGAGATTAAGAGGATACCAAATATTATTTAATTAAATTTTTTTAATTTAAGTTTTAAGGTATTAAATTGTTATGAAAATTAATATTGATATAAGAATTCTATTTTCACATAAGAAAGATCGAAGCACTGAGGGTACTACGACAAACTAATGGAAATTATCCGCTGACTGTGTAAATGTTAGTGGCGGCCTATGCATCTATAATAGTTACAGAAATATAATCATTTGTAACTACAATTAAGAATATATATCACGCCAGTGGTTTACTAGGAAAACTTTGTTCAACACACAACATCTTAATTTCATGTGCCGCGCCATACTGTCAGATAACAATACGTCACGAGTGCGGTATTCTGGCAATATTCACACGCCAAATGAAAATATATTCGTATACATTTCCCCTATTTTTGCCAATAGCATATGGCTGCGCTATTTGCATCCAATCTCAATTGATTTTGCATATTTTTTTTACTAAACTGATCTTCTTCTGACAAAATAACACGTTTGTTTTAGACTTAGCATTGGTTCTGTGTATGCCGGCCTCCATTAATACGTCACTCTAGTCTAGATCACCCCGATTTTTTTATAACTGAGCATGCGCATATCGGTCGTGCTGGTTAACATGTCAGTCCTCGGTCATTCGGAGAAATGACCGGATTCTCCAACTTTTAGAACACATTCTGAGTAAACAACTGGCATGATATTCTTGATTTTAGTTGCATGTGGTTAAAAAAAAGAAACATGACCCTTGTTTCGCTTTAAAAACAAATTTGACAAATATATCAGAAGGGCACGTTACAACACATATATTAATAATCGCTGGACTTTCAATAAGTGAATGACTTGCTAGTTCACTTGCTATCTGGAGTTATACATTGGATGGTAACCTTGTTGGATCTGGTGATATCAGGTTAAATCATAATATATCGGGTGCTGCATAAAAATAATTGTAATTATTTCTTATAAAAAAATAATTAGGAAGTGTATGAAAGTTATACGAAAAGAATGTGCTTGTGGCAAAGCACGTAGACTGGTTAGTATATCATATAAATCGTTCGGCGATTTTGTTGATTATAATAATTTACTCTTAGATGTTTCAACAAAATGCAGGCATTTCTAATTGCTTAGCTATTTACATTCAACAATTCATGAATCATTTATATATGGTAAATCAATAAATGATTAGTGGATCTTTCTATATCCGCGCTCATAAGCACATATTGTCCAATTATGTAAATCACCTCATCTGCATGTTCTGTTTGTTTACACCTATGTGTGCTGTGTCATCTGCAGATATACTGCTGTTGCAAATGTTCTAATGTCTAACTTATCTACCCGCTATCCCCGTCTAATGTCATTAGCTGGTTAGGCAGTTTGTTTAGAAGAGCAATAGTAGTAGTAGTAAAAGCTTTGCTTCACGATGGTGACCATGTCACGTTTATCGCGTGGCCATCAATAACACCCATTCTTACATACACAGTTGTATAACGAAGATAAAAGATACGCGTCAAATAATATGTATAAATACCGTAACTAAACCCCTACGTAAAACGTGTCATTACAAAATATATATATATAAATATTTCATATAAATAAATAATTTAAGAGCCGCTATTTCAGCGAATGATTCATATATGGTGTTTTAAGCTTGAATCTTAAATGAAAGATTCCATTTTATTCAACACCCATGTGGAAATAAATAGTTATGTCGTAGCGGACTACCAATGATACCTTTAGTTGTAACTTATTACCATTGAAACATTTTGCCATCATGCGCTTATTAAAAGTTCCTATAGTTCCTACGTTATGCGCATCTTATAGTGTCTACTCATTGGTTGGCGAATGTACGTTGTACAGTAGAGTTATCCGCTTAATATAACCGCGCATAACAGAATCAGCCATTCGGAAGAATCAAATACATTGGCTCTGGGGGAATCATTCTCGTGTCCCGCTCTATTAAAATTCCCGATTCAATTAATCAGCTGCTTAATATAAACAAATTCCTCTGGCCCACATTACTCGGAGTCATCGCAGTAGAAATAGTGGAAAATAATCCAAACAAACAGCCGCCTTACTTTCATGTTGCTGTTCCTGGACGAGCTGAGTTGAGTGGTCATCGTGAGGACGGTGGTCACTCCGAGTGTCACACGGCCGGGCACTGCGTCTTTGTCGATCCAGAAACTGAGCCAAGACAGACTAACAATCAGCACTGAGGGCATGTATGTCTGCAGCACGTAGAACCCGATTTCTCGCCTCATGTGGAACGTCGCCTCCAGACACGGGTATTCTCCTGCAGACATATAAGAAATAATAATAAAAAAAAAAAAAGATCCAAGACATTTCGTTACCGTCTATGTCCACGGAACCTAAGCTCAGAGCCGCAGCACAACAAAATATTTAGTCACTTTCGAAACATGTAAGCAGTACTTAAGTTGCGAACATATGCATGGTGTAAATGCTAGGAAGCTAAGGTAAGTCTTCAAGTAAGAGCTAAAGTGTATACCAAGAAAACGTGATATTATACGTTACCCGAAATGAGACGTCACCGTGATATTTTGCTCATGATTTATCAATTTTATGGCATGCATCAGGGGCCATCCATAACGTTCGTCACGCTCAGGGATGGAGGGTGTCCGGGTAAGCGCTACGGTGCATTACATGTATATGTCAATTGAAGGCGAACGGAAAAGTAATGCGGACTCTGCCATGTATCAATGAAATATGTAATGACGAGAGAATAGTCTGCAAATATAGTGATAAATATATGTATGCATAATAGGTGTGATGAGGGGGTGGGGTCTCAAAAAAAGAATAACAATAGCTTGACGTACTTTATGGACAGCCCCTTATATTCATGCTGTTGAGCTCATAATTTAGGCCACCATTTAGAAAGCATATTTGGGAAAACTCGGATGTTACGGTACATATGATCTAGTACTCGAATGTTAGCCAACCATGTACAATGCATATATTGTAACGCTGGAATGTTGGCCCAACCTGTACAGTACCTGTCTTGTAGAGTTCGGTGCATTGCCCGTATGATACGTTGAGCAGTTCGAACTGCGGCATGGAGAGCGAGTCTGGAGGCAGTTCGACCGGCGTGTCATCCAACCATTGTAGCAGTACGTCTTCGGTCCGGTGCGAGTCTGTCAAACAGTCAGCACATTAAGATGGGATTTGTAAGACATGATTCCTAACATATTTCAGAAATGTTCATGCAAATCCTTTGATGTCCTTAATTCAAATTAGAAATGCGACATATCGTGAAGATATTTAAAAAATAAATGTTCTATTTCTTGTATATATGAGTTTTTGATTGACTAATACGATTAATTATTATACATTCTGTTTGCCGAGGTTTTTTTTTAATGATAGGTATATTTATAAAATGATGTAAGTTACATTGAGGGAAACAAAGACGTAATGATTACTAGCTAATGCTATAAACATATCTAGTTCTAAGACACCTGTATAGTTCTATAGTTCTTCTTGCGTAGCTTATGACTGAACATGTAGGTCGATAACATTGGTGGTACGTTATTGAATGTTTAAACATTAACATTCGCGGAATGTCTCTCTTACATTTATTCACCAAAGGTTGAAAATATGTTGCATATCAATTGTCACGTAGATTGTAATAGTTGTAAACAAAGTGTCCTAAAATAAACACTCGTAATATGAGACGTTTTCAAAAGCAACACAACACAAAACGTTTTTTCGCAAACGTTTGCTAAAGGCAAACGCATGTATCACAAATCCGGCGTAAGCCATACCACGATGCGTTTTCGTAACCGAATTTTCATTTACTCGAAAGCCGTGTAATACGGGCGAACGCATGTACACCTACATACAAGTACATCTACATACAAGTACACCCACATACATGTACACTCACATACAAGTACACCTACATATAAGTACACCTACATACATGTACACCTACATACAAGTACACCTACATACAAGTACATCTACATACAAGTACACCCACATACATGTACACTCACATACAAGTACACCTACATATAAGTACACCTACATACATGTACACCTACATACAAGTACACATACATACAAGTACACCCACATACATGTACACTCACATACAAGTACACCTACATATAAGTACACCTACATACATGTACACCTACATACAAGTACATCTACATACAAGTACACCCACATACATGTACACTCACATACAAGTACACCTACATATAAGTACACCTACATACATGTACACCTACATACAAGTACACCTACATACAAGTACACCTACATACAAGTACACCTACATACAAATACACCCACATACATGTACACCTACATACAAGTACACCTACATACAAGTACACCCACATACATGTACACCTACATACAAGTACACTTACATACAAGTACACACACATACATGTACACCTACATACATGTACACCTACATACAAGTACACCTACATACAAAGTACACCTACATACATGTACACCTACATACATGTACACCTACATGTACTAATCTTCATCCCGCAGCTCTGGAAGTCGAGAGGGAAGTTACTCAGGTCCATGTCACATGACAACTTTAGAGTGAGTCTGCAATGGGAATAAAGCGTATAGTGGCGAAAACACATGTCCGCTTCCGTCGTCCGTCGTCCGTCATCCGCATCAGTCATGTTTCGTTCGTTGTTTTATGTTGCTTTCTAAATCTTAAGAAATATTCTCAACGCTTTTTTAGAGCCAAACGAGAATGAATTGGGCGCGCAGTTTTAGCGCAGCTAAGAGCAATGGAGTTGATCTGGGTGCGTAGATGTTTAAACGCTTCTTGTTTAAAGTTGGTGATATTTGATATATTAGCAATGGTTAATGGTAGTGTAATTTATTCCAGTCGCGTAGCGTTTGTGGGAAGAAATATTATTTATGTCAATCTGTGTTAAAAGAAGCTGGTTGGCATGCTAGATTGTGTAGATTTCTGGAGTGACTTTAACAATATTTAACCAGATTTACAAGATTTAACAATATTTAACAAGAGTTGGCAAGATTGCCACGCAGGGCGAAGACCCAGATGGCAAGTGGACAAGGAATCCATTGGATTATCGAGAGTACACAACGTTTTCATCTATGTGTAACCCTCCCTGCCGAGATATGTGTCAACCTTGTTTATAAACCTATTCACGCTGATAACATGTACACGATCAGTAGATAATTGTTCAATTCATTTATTGTCTTCTGTGTGAACGAGTGCTTCCTGATATCCAATAGTCACTGATCCTTTACTAATGTTACTTCATGTTCTCCAGTTCTACTATATCTCTTAAGTGAGAAAAAATAGGGAGTGGGAGATGGAGAGGGATAGGGAGAGAGAGAGCGAAAGCGAGAGGGAGAGGGAGTGGGAGATAGATAGGGATAGGGAGATAGGGAGCTTCCGCACAAATCGACCTCGGAACACTTTGAACGGACGACGCTGCGGCTCGTGTCTGTGTTAAAACAACGTCAAACCACGGACGACGACGACGACGGTTTCGGATGCATATTTTATTTTTCTACGACGTTTTATTCAACTTCCACACTGTGGATAATATCTCGAAATTAAAATGGCAATGGTATTAAAGACCACAGGAGAGTTCACTGATATTGCACGGACCCAAATCCACACTTTTCGCCATGGCACAAACGCAATTATCCATAAAACGACACGATGATTGTGTTCAAATTCAGTTGTCAAAAAGAGGAGAGTTTTCGACAGTTTGAAGTTTCATGATGAGCAAAGACCCAGGAGGGCATCATCAGTTGTCAAAGATGTACCTTCGATTTTTAATAAAAGGGCGCAGGATCCCACACAGACACTTTCGTTGGGAACATAACTGACATCCTGATTCATAAAAGGTAGTTTACTGATGAGGCTAGTGCTAAAATTAACAATTTCGATAATTAAACTTAGCATGATTGTCCGTAAAACAGCAATGTTCGGAAGCGAGGTCCCAAAAGATCACTTTCAGTTACTAAAAAGAGCAAATCTTCAATATATGGTAATTTCCTTAACACGTAGATTATCCCCTGGGTATATAAAAAGGTTCATTTCATCTATGGGTCATACTGTGATAAAACTCACATCACAAACTCACATCTGCAAAATTAATAATGTGCATAGTTTTAGAAGTAAATACGCTAGGTATGAGACAGACATCGCAATCACATTAGGAAAACATTTGAAGCGTACTGACACTGGACGATGTGATGACATTAGTTCTCATTACATTTCTATAAATTGTGTGTATAATTCAGTCCATCCATATATGTCTTTCTCATTCAATTTATTACACCACTGTGTATTCTCCCGTTTCCATTAGGGAATTATCTTGATCACGATACGCTGCGAAAGAATAATCGGTTCAGCAGGAAAACACGAGTTCCGAGACTGACAATGTGATGAATATTAGCTCCTCAAGGAAAGTGCAACGGCGTCTTCTTTTGACATTATAGCAACCATGAATAATTCATGTTGTAGTAGGTTCGTGGAACATGCACACACGCACGCATGCATGCACACACACTCACATATATATGTTAAGCTGAATGTCACAGTATTTTGCATTCGATTAATGATTTCTATCTGATTAACCAATATGATTAAGTCACTGCTAGACCAATAATGCTTAATGTTCAATTATATAGATTTAAATATGTTCGTTGTAATCCAGTTGGTAACTGCATATCGCATGTAGAGAGACAGACAGACAGAGAGTGAGAGTGAGAGAGAGAGAGAGAGAGAGAGAGAGAGAGAAAGAGAGAGAGAGAGAGAGAGAGAGAGAGAGAGAGAGCGGGAGAGAGACGGAGAGAGAGAGAGAGAGAGAGAGAGAGAGGAGAGAGAGAGAGAGAGAGAGAGAGAGAGAGAGAGAGAGAGAGAGAGAGAGAGAGAGAGAGAGAGAGATACCGAGATAGATTCGCAGCCGGGCGACATAGTATATGTATAGGAATGGAAATAGAAATATTATAATTTTTTCCAATTTTCAACACGCCGTTGAACACATGTATGTGAGACACGAAAATAAACTCTTTCAGCCTCTCACCGTGTAGTGAAGCAGACTGTTCCATTGGGCAGCAGACGGATGCCCTTGTTTGGGATAACGACGTTGTGTTGACTGGATACCTTCTCGTTAGGGAAGTAGACGTCAGGTATCCAGAGATCGCTGATGTCCGACGGAGGAATGATGAGGGAGGAGACGGGTTCCGTGTAGGCGAGGCGTCGGTCTTCCCAGCGTAGGCGAAAGTGGAGCGTCAGTTGATAGTCCTAATATAAAGAAGTCGGTGATGATGATGGTGAAGTATGATAAAGATTATAATTAGTTGGCGACAACGACAATGTCAGTGCAGCAGAAACATGATGATGATGTCGATGATGATGAGGACGATGTTAACGATTATGACAAAATAATTATGATGACGACGACACTCCGGGATGAAATGGAAAATATTCAACATACATGAGATCGTCATTGAAACATTCTGGATAAACTATTATACGCGCAGCAGCGAATACACCAATAATACAGTTTTAGAAGGTTCGTGTCCACCATGTGAAATGACCTGTTGAGATAAGGAAGTCGTGTGCCTGTAATGGAGAACTGTGTGCTTACAATGGGACACCGACGGCAAGCACGTGCAAGGGATACGTCGATGCTCCCGGCAAGATACGTTGATCGGAAATATGCAAAGTAGACCGGTGCCATTTTCAGAAAACAGAAACCCTGTAGGCAGCTTTTTTAGCAAAGCGAACAAACGGTTTCATTGTGATTTGGGTGTGCCGAATAAAACACAGTGATGTTGGCAAACTCTTATAATAATGATAATAATGATATCCTAATGTAATGTCTTACCACCGGTTTAGTGTGACTTGGCTATGCTGAATCTAAAAGTTGTGTTTTCAAATGTTGGGAGGGGACCTTGACCACCTACATAAAAACTTACCCCATACAGTTTGTCATTTAGGAGGTCATGGACCCCTCTCATATCTGGCCAACATAATTTTTGTAAGATATCCTTATTATACTAACTAGAATTGGGTTTGTCTATTTCATTGGGCAAATCAGACGCCTTCCATAGTTTGCAAACATCACGAGGTCGTTCTAAAACCGTTTGTTGGCACGATTTACTAAAACATGCGAAGGGGACATTTTTAAAGATACATATTTGGATTTCATCAACAGTCTAATGGGACACCCAAATGCTTTCGTACATAAAAGCGTGTCTGTACGAAGCGACAATTCGACGCCCTGGTGAGATACGGTTGTCACTAACATACAAAAGAAAAACCAGATGCTTTCGGTGAGACCCGAAGGTGAAGCACATACGAAGGAAAGATTCGTCAACCATATACAATGAAAACATTATTTGTCTACGACAAGACGCAGAAGTCGAGCTTGCACTTTTACCTAACTTTTACTTTACTCAACCATGCTATCAGTATTAGTATAATTTTAGCATACACTGCTGCCATTTGGCAGTGTCATCGACATCATTAAGTGCCGTAGTCATGATAGTAACAAATCATAAAACAAACAAACAAGGGTTGACGCACCATGTTGACTTCGCTAATGGAGCTCATGCTGTAGACATATAGATCACACTTGATGAGCGTGGGGCCACCTGCGAAGCAAAGCACCACAACCTCAAGTCACAGAGCTATCAAGTAGAAAGGTCATTAGTTTATCCATATTTTAAAAGATAGCCATCCAAAGCGCCATATAGCAAGAGTATATGTGTTGCCCGCCTTTATTGGATACATGTGTTTTAGCTTAGATGCTTTCCTTTGTATTATTATTGGATAATTTGCATTATGACATCCGCGCATATATGCAATATTCCTACTGAGACCCAACTATTGGAGTTTGATTTCTCTTTGAAGCGGCAATCGTACAATGCTCTGAACATTTCATGCAATGCAGTATGTATTCGTGATTTCGGTTAATTGATTGTTGATCACACATACTACACAAACTGGAAACGTGTCAATGTGCATCGAGAAGCTTCTGCGCCATCGATGAAACCACAGTCATGTGTAATGTGTTGTTGGCATTTGTTTGTTTGTGCGTGAGTGCGTGCGTGCGTTCGTTCGTGCGTGCGTGTATAACAATAAGTTTTTCGACTTTGTGAATTTTATTTACATCTCGATGTGCCATATTTGATCGCTTCACGCATCCCTGATTTGCTTACACGACTAGCCAGTTGCGATGGTGAACTTACCAAATACATTCGGTCGAACTTTCTTGTCGATGGTCTTCAGCAATCGCTGCGTCAAGTTGGCAACCTCCATCTCCGACATATCGGGCCCCTCACTATAATAAGTAACATTACTATTCTATACACATAGGCCCTACACGTTCACTGTAAGTAGATATGCAAACAACTGGGAGGCCGGGTTGGCGAAATTCAGCAACATCGCGTAAGTACGGGAAACTGTCACCAGAGGCGACATATGGAAATCAGTAAAAAGCACTAAGTATATCGGATATTATATCCTGTATTAAATACATTTTACCCTGTAAGAATGAGGTGTGCATTATGTTGCCAACACTGATGTATGGTACCTTCGTCGAGTTATCTCTGCACTGTGGATGCCAGCGATGATAACATCGCTAACAAGACATGCTTTATGTTGTTAGTTACGTCTTGTGAAGACACATATTTACGTTGCTAGTTGCGTGATGGCACAGATGCTCACGGTGGGGTCGATTACGTGTGCTTGTTTCTCGACCTTGGACTAAACATAAATCCGCTTTCGTCATGGATTCATACTAATATTCGTGCATTGCAAATTTCGCAACGTGTCACGGTTTACTTGAGTGTGGGAATGACGTAAGAAGTGAGCGTGGGAGAGAGAGAGGGTGAGAGGGAAAGAGGGAGAGAAGGAGATAGAGGGAGAGGGAGAGATGGAGAGGGGGGGAGATGAAGAGAGGGAGAGAAGTAGAGAGGGAGAGAAGGAGAAAGGAAGAGAGGTAGAGAGGGAGAGAGGGAGATAGGGAGAGATGGGGAGGGGGAGAGGGGGAGAGGGGGAGAGGGGAGAGGGGAGAGGGGGAGAGGGGGAGAGGGGGAGAGGGGAGAGGGGGGAGGGGGAGAGGGGGGGAGAGGGGGAGAGAGAGCACACACATTTTGCATTATCTATATAACTTAAATGCACGAGAAACACACAACCTGATTCCCTATGTCTAATAGAAACGTCACGTAATCACAATGAAAAATCAAGTATAGCTGTCCATTATTGACACTGACAAATCACCAAATCAACTGATAATAGGAAATTCCAAGGAACGCCGGTAAGACGAATTGATATCGGAAGCGGGACAGACAGCCTAGTTTGAATAATTCCGGCTGCGCGACGTTTATCATTTCGTCTCGCAATCTTGCATGCTGTCGTCTTGGTCGTCTCTTGTCGTATTGTAGTTGTTACAATCTGGTCCGAATCATTACTCAACATGGACACACACGCAAACACACATGCACACACACCCACACACACACGCACACACACACACGCGCGCAAGTGCGCACGCACGCACGCACGCACGCACGCACGCACGCACGCACGCACGCACGCACGCACACACACACACACACACACACACACACACACACACACAAATAGTAGGTATTGCCCTCACATATTCATTAACAAACGTGAACACAAACACATACAAACACACGCATATGCACACATACACATTCCATGGATTGCATGTCCCTCATATTACCCAGAAGGTAATCCAGTTCTCGTTTTGTCTCTAGGTGGGAAATTGACACGACATGCTTATATAATGGCCTATGACACAGGCTGGTAGAATATTGAACTCATCGAAAAAACGCAATTGATGTGGATGTAGATTATACGTCTATGATATATATGCATTCATCCAACATGCCAAGATCGTAAGAAATGTTGTGAAATGTTATTCACCTACATATTTATAAATCGTGTTGTCGAACAAATAGTGTCTGCGTGGTCTGCGCACTCCTTAGCTCAGCATGTATTCGCCAGATGGCAACATATGATATACCATTTCTAAGTAAAGGAAGTGGCCTGTATTACCAGTATATGCTCATATTACCGAATCTTCCTTTATATGACGCAAGCGAAGAAAATTCCAGTCGCTTTTTATCGATTTCACTTTCGTGCACACGAGACGAATTTATATATGCACGGCTACGCATTTAGCCAGTATGCTCATATTGCCGAACCTTCCCATATATATATATATATATATATATATATATATATCGATATGGATTGGACTATTCCGGCTCCCAACAAACCTCTCCATACATCTCCACAACCCCGTGCCGTTTTTACCACCTAGGCTCCATTAACACATCTTCTCTAAAGCATATAATTATATATAATATATATATATATATATATATATATATATATATATATATATATATATATATACATACATATATATATATATATATATATATATATATATATATATATATATATATATATATATATATATATATATATATATATATATATATATATATGTGTGTGTGTGTGTGTGTGTTAATGGAGCATAGGTGGTTAAACACGGCACGGGGTTGTGGAGATGTATGGAGAGGTTTGTTGGGAGCCGGAATAGTTCGATCCCATTGGCCGAGTTTGTTTAAACGCCGACGTTGTAGGCTTACTGATACCCGGCCTCTCTTCGGTGAGGCGCGCTTCTTTGCTAATCGACCGCTCCTGTGTGTGCTCCTACCGAGAACAGAACGTGTGTCCTTGAAGACGGCACGCTATTTAAAGCATGGTGGAATTGAGATACTATGTGAGTGGCGGTGAGAGCATATATACCCGTCCATCTACATAATTGCAACGTAGGCTTACTCACGTGTGTGCATGCATATACACATGCATGTTTTTCAAACCTGGTTTAGAAGTGGACCGGCGTTTTAAACTTCTTGGTGTCATTTTAAATTTGGGCAAATTCGTCAACTCCACGTTGCCTCAGTGTAGTCAGATGTACAAATGGGTTCCTGGCTGTAGCCAATGGTGGAAATGTTATGAACGAATAGTTTTCGAGCGGTAGTTGCAGCGTGCCTGGGTGCTCCCCGGGTGGGAGTCGAGTCGGTGCTGGAACGTACAGTTCTGCCTGGGGTTGCCGTGAAATGTGCTTTGAAATTGATACAACGCTGCATTTGATATTATCAATTGTGGGGATGTCACACCCACCCTGGCTTTGCCTTTATCCATCGCAAAAATAATGTGCGTTGCTTGTGGTGCTGTGTGGACAGGAATAACGTTTTTTTTTTATATTATTGCATCATACATAGAAACATCACCATGACGACGCAAAAATGAGTGTGGAAAGGAGACGCCGATAAAGGTCGAAGTGTAAGAATGTGCTTCCCGCTGACGGTGGTGCTCCCCAGGGAAACTCTCTAAAGGTTTTGCTGTGCACCAATCGAGTTATCGATGAACATCGTTCATACATCCGTCATACACAGGCATAGTGGTGTGACTTTCCGGTTACATTGCCATGCATTCTAATTAGCTTTGCCGAACAATCTATTAGGCGTCGCTTTGAACCGCATGTCGGCCAGTCGGTATAATAGCCTACATGTTTCTGTTTTCTATTGTCCCGAAATATCGCTAACTAACGTAACAAGCATCGGATTCATCGAACTAACATTTGCGCGCAGGTGCCTCGTGTACACACGGAAGGCGGATTCACATCGGATGTAGCTAGTACAGTGAATGTATCCATTGCATCAGATATATCTGATGAATTCTGCGCATACCCTCATAGTCACCTGCCATAGACCCTTTCACTCAAACATAGTTACAACGTGATGAATCGTCGAGCTTACGCAAGTTGGAAATATGTGCTGCTTTGGCACACAACACATGCGTGTTGTATGCGTGAATCACAGCCATGATCAGTGCTACACGCCTGCAAGAAAGCCTAAAAATAACAAGCTTCAATAGTCTAGTTTATTTCCGTGTTGTTACAACAAAACGTCGGATCATTGAATGTTCCATTGAATGTTCCAACTCCGTGGAACTCACTCCCTGTTAGCGTTAAGTCTTCAGGAAATATATTAATACTTCGACATCATCTGATACTGTCGCAGCGTACTCATTCAACAATTGACGATTTGGTATAAACCGACTTGAGACTAATGACCTTAATCATTTGGTTAGCTCGCATTGCAGGCCCTATGTGCCACAACAGTTATATTTATGATCTGAACAAAGTTGACTGCAAAATCAATAGTAACGTATCTGTGTCGGTCCATGGTTGGGTACAACCAATGTATCTGTGTCGGTCCATGGTTGTGTACAACCAACGTATCTATGTCGGTCCATGGTTGTGTACAACCACTGTATCTGTGTCGGTCCATGGTTGTGTACAACCAACGTATCTGTGTCGGTCCATGGTTGTTTACAACCAATGTATCTGTGTCGGTGCATGGTTGTGTACAACCAACGTATCTGTGTCGGTCCATGGTTGTGTACAACCGACGTATCTGTGTCGGTCCATGGTTGTGTACAACCAATGTATCTGTGTCGGTCCATGGTTGTGTACAACCAATGCCTCGCATTATTCGACCTTCCGAGTACACATCGACACAGTCGCACATTGGTAAAAAGGTACACACACTGAACTATTTTGTCGTAGAAACATGTTGCATGTATATAAGATTAGACATCTATGTATAATTTTTACCGCCCGGACGTGTTGCAGTGAGTCACAACGGCACACCGTAAAATATGAATAGACCGTTATATGTCCATGAACATTGACCTTGCCGTTCAGCGTGCAGCACACGCACGCACGCACGCACACACACAGTCACGCACGCACGCACGCACATTATTTTTTTGTGTTGATGATAAAAACCGCACAAAGCATCGCTTACCTTCCATTGTTTGTTAGTCCATAACAACCAAAACATAAAGTCATTGTCAGTAACAACGCAGCATATCGAACAGGACTCGCCGCTGCGTCGTACATGATTGAAGGAAGACCCGTCGCTCACTGGCAACTGGTCGGGCCGTACAGCGAGCGTCGTTGGCCCAGGCACGAAATAGATACAGCGACCAGGTCCACAAAGCCGTCGGCTGCAGCAAACTATGCAGCAGAACACTACGCCGGCAGGTGCGATCAGTCAAATGCCAAGCAAGATAAAGCTTACATAATGAAAACCATCTGCTACCTGGGCATCCGTGTAGGTACGCCCGCCGTTAGACCCTTGTGCACTTAGCTCGACTCGCGCTGTCTCCCGCGACCTGGTCCAATCCCTAATTGACGGTTAATTGATCAAGTTTATGGTTGAACACAACAAACAACTACGACTGCTTACATCGGACGAGGTGCCCGCCTTTCTGGACAGGATACGCGCGTGCCGACGATTTGCATTCCCACGCGGGTGGTAATTTAGGTATCTATACTACACACATATTACCGAGGCATATTATGTCCGTTATGGATATGCGATTACATCAGCAACAAACAGAGCGGTGTGTTTATCTTTCGGGTATATCCATGGTTAGGCTCTCAAAAAGGCATATCGTAGACTTATTAAAATGTAATAGCTTATATGTGAGTCACATTGTGTCCAGTTGAAATGACCCATATGAATTAAAAAAAATAGTTGGATATTTATCTCCGGTTCTGCTATTCCCATTTTCCTTAATCCTGCATTAGCTCATGAAAATAGGTGTTTGGTGCATGTAATCAGAACAAAATGACGACTTGTCTTTGTGAAAAGCCCTCAGAAAATGTGTTCGTCAGGTCAGGTGTCAACTGACTAAATTCATATCATTCAGGACTATGTGTGACACTCGTTTGCGTGGAATATAAATGGGACGGTGTGTGTACACTTGACATGATATATAATATTTGTTCTTTCCGAAATCTACACTACTAGACGCCTCAGCGTTGTATTCATCCAGGCTGTAATTACTGCGCGAAAGCCATTCATCTTCCTGTCAGTCACTGTCTAAAGAATAAAATCAATGATATAGAGGTCATTATACAGTTATACTTCCGGAAATGTAAAGAATAAAATCAATGATATAGAGGTCATTATACAGTTATACTTCCGGAAATGTTTCATACAAATGTAGCGACGACAGATACACTGGGCATAGATGATGCACAGCGCGAAACACAAGTAAAAGAAGTTTGAATTCCATTCGCTGACGAACAGGCAACTGAATAAAACTGGTGTTATGTCATCTCGTCTGCGGGTTCCAGTAATCAGCCGTGCCGCGGAGTTTTTGAATCATCTGCAGCTTCCGCAGCTGCGTCTCGGGCAGTCCATAAAACATAGCGTTGCCGAAGTCCAAGCGCGACATGACTAAAGCATGAATAATTGTTTAGCAAGCAATGGTGAAAAAGCATTTTCTGATAGTTGCAATGCCGCGAATGTGACAGTATGCCACCTGGCAGACACGGCGTGTCTGCGCCGCCATTGTCATTGTGTCATCAAATACAAAACCGATGTCGCGGATAAATGGTTTCGGCGTGACGGAGCAGCCACATACAACAATGAC
>OY759274.1:21592756-21602756 GCA_963662155.1 Lamellibrachia columna
AAGTAATCATTTTGTTTCGATTACATACATCAAACACGTAATTTCATGAGCTAATGCTAAGGAAGATGGGAAGAGAAGAACCTGAGATAAATTTCCAACTATTTTTTTATTCATAAGGGTAATTTCAACTGCTCAATGTGACTCACAACGTATTGCATTTTAATCAGTCTACGATAGGCCTTATTGAGAGCCTGTGCATGGATATACCTGAAAGATAAACACACCGCTCTGTTTGTTGCTAATGTACTCGTATGTCAATAACGGGCATAATATGCTTGGGTAATATGTGTTTAGTATAAATAACTAAATTCTCATTCATGTGGGAATGAAAAACGTCGGCACGCGCGTATCCTGTCCAGAAAGGCGGGCACCTCGTCCTATGCACACAGTCGTAGTTGTTTGTTGCGTTCAACCATAAACTTGATCAATTAACCGTCCATTAGGGATCGGACCAGGTCGCGGGAGACAGCGCGAGTTGGGCTAAGTGCACACGGGTTTAAGGGCGGGCGTACCTATACGGATGCCCAGGTAGCAGATGGTTTTCATTATGTAAGCTTTAGCTTGCTTGGCATTTGACAGGTCGCCCATGCCGGCGTCGTGTTCGGGTGCATAGTTTGCTGCAACCGACGGCTTTGGGGACTTGGTCGCTGTATCTACGTCGTGCCTGGGCCAACGACGCTCGCTGTACGGCCCGACCAGTTGCCATTGAGCGACGGGTCTTCCTTAAATCATGGACGACACAACGGCGATTTCTGTTCGATATGCGGCGTTGTTACTGACAATGACTTTATGTTTTGGTATTTGTGGACTGGTCAACAGTAAGCGATGCTTTGCGTGGTTTTTATTATCAACGCAAAACAATAATATGCGTGTGTGTGTGTGTGTGTGTGTGCGTGCGTGCGTGCGTGCGTGCGTGCGTGCGTGCGTGCGTGCGTGCGTGCGTGCGTGCGTGTGTGTGCGTGCCAGTACCAGGTTATGCTCCACACCAGTGTCCAGTTGAAACTTCATATACTGTAGTTTCCTGAGTTTCTCAGCTTAAGCGTGACAAAAATGTCTGTGGCGTTTTGAACAGATGACATTTCCTGTAGTTGACACGCAACGTCGTCACATTCACCTACAATTCTCACAGATTTATGATACTGCTTCTATAAACACTTCTTAGCAAAGTGATATTTTTTATCACATTTGCGAAGTTTTGTTCCGTAACACGGCTTACTTCTTTCTGGAATTCATGTCTCAGTCCGCAGTATAGACACTCGCCTGACCTTGATGATTTCTGTCGATTTCTTGGCATGTCTTTCTTGCCTCTTGACTTGTGAACTACGTTGACTGTCTCCGCACTGCGCGTGCGACAGCTGTGAAGCCCGACAAGCATCGAACACTTTAGGCAGTGTTAAGCCCTCTTTGCGAAGAAATGTTTAGCGTACACGGCCGTCTGATAGACAGTACCCGGTCCCTTAATATTTCATATGTCGTGATGTTGGCAAAATCACGAAGGTCAGCTAATTGTCGTAGCGCCGTCACATATTGGTCGAGTGATCCCCAATCAGCTGATTTTGCTTGTAGAAACGATATCGCTCAAACGAAACGATACGTTTCGACTCGATCGGCAGTACGCTTCAAACTTTGCCAGCACTGGCTTTATCTTCTCTGATTATGTGGGTGGCTCCCACTCCGCAATTTCAAGACTAGCACTGGTTCCTTTTTATAGCTCAGGCCAGTCGAACATGCAATATGCTTCCATGTATTGTACCACTCTTTCCACGGCTCTGGCTCAGCTACTGCCGCATTGCGAATATCCAGTACCTCTGGCTCTGGTGCCGACTGCAGAGAAGCATTCGCTACTCTCGTTAATATCCACTAGCCACCATGTAACGATACACACGACAAGTTGTATATATAAGCTCAAACCAAAGTTTAATCGTCACAAACCACAGTAGTGCAATGCCAGCAGGGCGATGACAGCAGGGGAGCATACCGCATTTTTGATAGCCGGGAGTAGGCATTATTTCGTTACAATACCAAAGTGGGAATATGTACAATAGCCAAGGGAAATTAAGATAAAATAAGTAAATGCATTCAATAGGTTAATACGATAATAGTAGTGGTATACATGCATCGGTTGTGGGCGATATATGAAAACAATATTCAAATAAAAAAGTATAATATTGCAAACGCCCAGAGGGGGCTTCTTTCCCCTTGGGTGGGCTTCTTAGCTACACATTTTTTTTCAGAGATAAATACGTCAACAATTTCAACACACGAAATCTACCTAAGACCTACCTACCTATGTATATGATGTATACGATATTTAAACGATATGTATCGAAAGGACTCTCTCCCGCATGCGACTTTCTCTTAAGGTGGGCTCGTTGTCCCACTTTACCCGATACATCATTTTTAGCTTACATCTTAAAAAAATTATTGTGTGCAACAAAACATTGTGTACACATTGCCTCCGATCAAGATCTACGAAATTAAAATCTTAGCCACTTTAACAAATTCAGGATCCACCTATATAAAACTAAACATATTGAAGTGTATGCAAATATCAAGAGAGTAATCATGTGTGTCCGAGTTGAATTACTTCCTCACAAAACAAAACTCACAAATGGAACCTTCACGCATGTATGTCTCTAATCTGAAGCAGTAAGAACATTACCATTTTTTATAATTATGAAATTTTTTACCTGTAAAATGCCATAGTTATCCTATTGGCCCCAGAGGAAAATCAAACAAATAATGCTATGGATCTTCAAAAGTCTAATGCAACGGAATTTGTTTTACCGTTTACGTAAGTTCTGTGATTTTTATTATTTATTCAATATAAAAAATGTAACTTGTACACATTAGTAATTATGACACAAAAAACGCAAGCACTTGTTTCCGTTACATTCAAACGATTAATCACTAAATATACCCAAGATAATCTGTCCAAACCTGCGTAACGAGCAGTTCTCACGGTGGCTTACGGACGAGTGTTTTCTTCCGCATACCCGACGACTAAGCCAGGTAGTGATATACACCCGTAATAAGGAAAACACGGGGCTGGTTGCAACGTTTCACGGTTGACTGACCCAATGCACCGGACACGCGCCGCCGAATATGACAACGAGCGACATCTAACGAGTTGTGAATACAATCTGGCAAGCTAGTCTCATTGCACATTTTGACATAAGTTGTTCCACTGCTGGATAATAATCACAGTATAAAACAGCAAGTAGGCGATGTTTGATAAAGTAATATAAACCAATCTTTACAAACATATACGTAAGATTATTCTTTGGATTTAGGGAATGTTTCTAGAGAAGTCGCGTGCAATAAGTATAATAGTAAACTCCGTGACGTCGTGTTAATATTAGTGACAAACGTCACGGTTGTTATTAGCGCGATATACGCAAAGTAAGTCAATCACAGTGATTGCACATGGCTGCTCGTTCATTTCGGTTGGTCTCGGATCAGAGTCCACGTAACACGAGTCTAGCTCCTGACTACATCCGCATACTGTGGCAATGCGTGCGCACCGTCGTTGACAGATCCATTCGCAGGCTCCGGGCGAACTGGTGGAATGATTTCGGTGTAGTATGCTGTCGACGTTACAGGCTTACCTTCGGGTTCCGCAGTCTTGGCAGGGGCTTCCACACGTCCACCAACACCTTCCGTCACAGCATACACGTGCCGGTCGTGTTGTCCTTCTTTTGTTCCGAGAATTTCGTATTCGTCCGGAAATGTTTCATACACGCCACTTGCAGTTCGTTTTACTCCTCGGTCCATTAAGTCATTGTTCGGCTGCGGAAGTTCAATTTGGCTTTTCATTCGATGGTCGTTAGGCAGTGGAGTCGGTTCGTTTTCTTTCTGTGGACGGTCATTCCGCCTCGATACACATTTGTAGATGACAAAGCCGACGACGACAACAACCAGAGTGAGAACCGCACCCATGATGATATACAGGACGGGTACAGCCTGGGTCGTTGGTGGTAGCGACGAATTCATTGATACTGTAGAGCCAGGGGTTGGTGGTTTTGCAGTTGTTGTAGTTGTTGGTTTTGTTGCAATGGTTTCTGGCTTTGTCGTCGTTGTTGGCAGTAGTAGTGTCGATGTAGCTGTAGCTGTTATTGCAGCTACCGCTGTTGGTGATGATTTTGCTTTTGTTGATGTTGTTGTTGGTGATGATGTCGTTGTTGATTTTGTTTCTGCTGCTGTTGTTGTTGTTTGTAACATAGTTGACGTAATTTGTGTAGTCGTTGTTGTCGGTGAATAGAAGTTTACTTCGACGATGCTCGGAGGAAACATCGAGTTGTCGGTCGTAGTGAGTCTGTTTCCCGACAGGTAGATCACTTGCAGATGCGACAGGTGGAAAAAGGCGTTAGACGGCAGACTTGCGATGTCGTTGTTGGACATATCTAGAGTGATCAGTTGCTGCTTCAAGCTAGACAAAAATCCAAACGGGATGTTCCCAATTTGGCAGTTGGATAAGTTCAGAGATATGACGGAAGTGGTGACGAATGCGGAATTCAGCACGGTCGTGATGTCATTGTGCGACAAATCTAACAAGTGGAGATGGACGTTAACGAATGCATTCATATCTATGTGTTTGATTTTGTTCGCGGTCAGTCGGACCTTTGTCAAGTACTTCAGATCTCGGAACAAATGTCCTCCAATAGTTTCTAGACTGTTGTTTGACAAATCAACTTCCTGCAGTTCAACTATGTGATCGAAAGTCCCCGATTCGACGTCGGTAATACGGTTTGAATTGAGCAAGATAGTATTCAGACGAGTGTTTTGAGAGAAGTCTGTCCTGCCAATATGTGCAATGTTGTTTCTCTGTAAATCCAACATTCCTAACTCAGCCAAACCGGTCGTGCAGCTGAGGGAATTCAAAGCGTTCCTACTGAGGTCAAGGTTAACCAAAAAAGGTGCGGCATCCTTGAGTTCGACCAACCTTGTGTTGCACCGAGAAATAGTCAAATTCATCATGCGGCCCAAGTCGCACCCCTCACATTTGAACTTGTCAATCGAGATCTTGTGTTCGCAGTCTATAATGACAGTTCTCGGTTGATGGTCGTAAGTTTTCGTCTTCAGTTCTTCGAGAAGTAATTCCCAATTGCTGGGATGCTCGCAGATCAACATATTGCCGTCATTGCGAACAAGTTTGCAAGAATCTTGAGCAGCGATGCTCGTCAATAGAATCCCAGATAGGGCAGCGATGAAGAAACGCTGTTCCATTATCGGTTTACCTTAGCACACGTTGGCCGTGTTCTCTCTGCACCATGTAGTCTGTTTCCACTGATCAGCCAACGACGACCGGGAAATGAAACAGTGCAGCGCTGTCCAGTTGCAAGACGGATGATGGTCAAGCTCTTGGGGCGCACGGCTGAAAGCAGGTAGATAAATAGATGTTGCTCAGTCGCATAAGCAATTTGTGAGATATGCCTAAGCTCAAAATTAAGAAAACAACTTCAATGTAGTCTATTCAAATGCTCAACTGTCTAAATAATATCTGGTTTATTTCGAAGGTACGCATGCAATGCTTCGGTGTAAATATTTGTTTTATTCTGGTAATTTACCTAAAATAAAAAATTACTTTGCAATACGGAGGGTGCACAAACATAGGCACGCTTGCATGCACGTGCGCACGCACGCAAGCACGCACACACCACATACGCACGCAAACGCGCGCACGCACACACACACATACACACCCACGCACACCCACAAATGCAGTCAAACATACATTATGTACGTATCGTTATCAGAAAATATACCGCATATCTATTCTTTATTATCATAATCAATGTCCCTCCAGTCATAATCGTGGGGCAAAGCCATTGAGTTACATGGCCAGTTCATATCGCCGTCTAGATCGACGCCAGTTTTGCATTTAAGCGCCACATTCAACGTAAGTGCGACTACAACTGGGACATGTTGTGATACACAATGTTATCTGTGCACCCGGATGTTCGGAGATACAAATATGGCGTCGTCTTCGGCAGTGATCTGCAACTAGCCAAGAGGAATTATTTTCTGCTTCGTGTACATAACATTTTGAAACGTACGCTCAGGGAATTAGCGTACATGAAGTTACTCTAAATGTGAGACCAGTTTAGAGGCTAAAGGTGCGCGTTATCGTGTTTCGGTAATCAAGTACAAAATCACCATACATTGCTGTTTCACAATCGCACCTTTCTCTGCTACAGAAGCAGAAGACAGTTGACGTCATGAATCATCCGCAGTCAACTACGAGCAGTGTACCGGATATGCCATTAGTGTAGGCAATTGTCCACCACCGTGTCCGGAGAGGGTGGCTGGCATAATTATACTTCTTACCATTAACAATTATTGTACACGGTGTCGAATCTATTTACGTTGAACACTCACTATTTTCTTTAGAAATCGCTCAGATTAGGGTAGGGTGGAGCAACTTATTATTATTAATTAAGTAATACAGTGTACTCGAAATTATCATATACCATATATAAGAAATAATAGATTGTACATTTGTAAACACGTAGTTTTATTAAAGTAAAGACATTTTCCAATTCCTAGTGTCTTTCCCCCAAACTAAATGGAGGCATCTTGCCCACATACTGTATGGAGGCGTCATGCACACATTGTATGAAGGCGTCTTGTCCCCAGAATAAACAATGTAGACACCTCTTAATTCCCGTTCTAATGCTAATTAGTACCTACATATTATAATAATAAATGGAACTGTATACACTAAAGATGAATATAAAACAGGGTGCACGATGTTAAAATGTATATGTGTCTTTCAGCTTAACATTGAACATTTTCAATTTTTATTTGAGCATGCAGATAATTTGTAATTTTTTTTATTTCATATGCATGTGTTTTTTGGAAGAATAGGCACTAGGTGGCGGCATTGCATTCATCCACCAGAGACATACAGCAAGCCCACATAATGTTGGAAATACTAGGGGCATGTTACCCCACGGGGGCCCCTTGCCCCACCCTACCCTACTGCTTTGAAAACCATTATATGCCTCACACTGGGCTGAGCTAATCGGAATATATTACACCTATATTACCCGTATATTACCCCTATATTACACAGCGTTTGGGGCATCGTGCCGCGTATATTATTAACATCATACCACCCATTTTTTTTTTCGCAGAACGGCACTCGATTTATGTTCCTTCATATGTTTCACTGGTGCAATAATACATAATCAAAACGACATGAATAAACAACAGTATTGCTACAAGAGAGGTATACTATATCTTCCACATACCTACCTTTGTAATTGGTTCTTGATTGAACGGTACAACGTACTGCCTATTGTGGTTTTCTTCACTAATCTGAGTAACGTGATCGATATACGCGGAGGTTATAGTTATGCAACGGAGGGTGGCAAACCAGTTTTTCCACATTGGGTACGCTCCGTAAGCTGTTGAGATTTAATTGTGTTTCCTATTTTCGCTACGCACTTCAACCCTGACAGATGTGTCCATTCCAACAACAGTTCGATAGCATTCAGCCATGCAACAAATACTACGCGAAAACCTTTCTTTCACATATATCCACCAGTGTCTAGAATCACTTATTTATACAACTGAATGAACTGAAGCAACATGGAGGAAAGACACATTCAATATCACTGGTTATGGTTATTCAACGAAGCGTCGCCGGAATCCCGGCTTTTCTTCCGCATTAAGCTAACCTGCTTTTCCGCATTACGCTAACTAATTATGGTTTACCTGTGCTTCTTAGTTGTAATCTTGCTGAACGAGAGCCATATCTACACACGTAGCTGCTGGTCCCGGGTTCCTTCACTGTCTTAGCTGAAGGACGAGACGTTCTGATTATATTAGACCAACAGCGGCAAAGCGAAACAGAGCGAGACGCACAGAGCAAAGGCCAGTTGCCTCGAGGAAATTGGCAGTTTACAAGGCCACAACAAGATAACGATTAATACCACACCACTATGGAGTACGTGAGCAAGTGAAGCCATATGCGAGCTGCTTTCTATGATTAGTGATATATCTTTCAACAACACAGGATTGACGGCGCCGTTTTGAACTTGTCTGTGTTCCATTTGTAAGGCCGATACATCATCAGGAAGGGGATTACATGTTATTTACAACAAAGTCTCGTTCACGTTGTGCTTTTACTGACGAACGCATTATCTTGTAAGTTGCAATACCGAGGACACTACCAGTCATGGTTGACTGACTCGAGGGGCGCGATGGCATATCGGCCAGACTCCCTATGGAGAGAACCCGGTTTCAAATCCAACTGCGGTCGCTTCGAACCTTTGGCAAGTTAGATCACCCCACGTTGCCACAGTTCACTCAGCTGTATAAATGAGTACCTGGCAATACAGACAGTAATGGAAATATGAACGAATAGTCTTCGCGCAATTGCAGCGTGGCCGAATGCTTCCCAGAGAAGTAGAGATGGCCTTGGAATGAACAGGTCTGCCAGGGGGTGAAGTGTAAAGCGCTTTGAGCGGTCCTACAGACTGGATACCGCGCTATAAAAAAACGTACCTTTACTTTTTACCCAAGGGCACCGGACACGCGCCGGCGAATGTGACAACGAACGACATCTAATACCATTTGGCAAACTTGTTTCTTTTGAAATGTTGGCATGAATTTGTTCCGGCACGAGATACACGTGTCAGCTCGTTACGCAGTGGGTTTTAACAATTCCCATTTGCCATACAAATGTTGTCAAACATATAACCTGTTATTGATTACCAGGTTGTGAAATATGCCTCATGTCAGGCCGTAGCTTCGTTGCTTATTAGTCGGAGAGTGAGAAAACGCGGTGATATAATGCAAATAATAATTAAAGAGTAAACATGTAATGAATGAGACAGTAATGTACATTAACAATTGCGCAAATTACTTATGTTTCCAGAGAAAACGCGAACACAAATTATGAAAATGAACTAAGTTATATTGAATAGTGATAAGATTGGAGGAATGCGTCTTGCTCAGTGTTAGTTCGGTATAGAGTCTTAACGTATCTTAATCGTTGTTGACAGATATATTATCTGGCTACGGGCTAACTGTTGCCGATGAGTGCGGAGTGACCATCGACACTAAAGGCGAGTAGCATCAGCTTTCTCAGGATTTCCCACCCTATTATACTGCTTTGAAAACCATTATATATATCACATTGGCCTAAGCTAATCGGTTAATATTACACAACGTTCGGGGCAGCATGTAACGTACATTATTAACATAATCCCACTGACGCCGTTCTGGGCGCAGAATGGCATTCGATTTATGTCGTTCATATGTTTCACTGGTGCAAATATTGCATGTGAATAACACAATAACAAGAGTCAATAATACATAATCACATCGACATGAATGAACAGCAGAGAGGTACAGGATATCTTCCACATACTTGCCGTTGTAGTCGGTCCTTTGACATACAACCTTGACTGAACGATAACACGTACTGCCTACTGTGTTTGTCCTCACTAATCTTAACAACGTGTTCGATATAGGCGGAGGTTATGTTTATGCAACGGAGCGTGATAAACCAGTTTTTCCGCATTGTGTACGCCCCATTACTGCTTAGTTGTTCTTCCTATGTTCACTACTGCTGCAAGGAAGTTAACCATATATACATACCTTCGATCCAATTACCGCATTCACAACAGCCAAGTTAACCATATATACATACCTTCGATCCAATTACCGCATTCACAACAGCCAAGTTAACCATATATACATACCTTCGATCCAATTACCGCATTCACAACAGCCAAGTGAACCATGATTAGACCTGTAGCTACGCGACCATGGTTCAGCGGTCACGGCTAAATGCCTCGAGGTAATTCGCATTAACAATACGGAGGGTGAACCGACATAAGCACACTTGCACAAGTACGCACCCACACACGCGCACGCGTGTATACACACACACACACACACACACACACACACACACACACACACACACACACACACACACACACACACACACACACACACACACACACACACACACACACACACACAC
>OY759274.1:21607756-21895756 GCA_963662155.1 Lamellibrachia columna
AGTTGATGGTTTGTGTCTGCCACTTGTGCTGCGACTGGCAACAGTCCGCATTACGGATAAGCAGCACGATTCACGAAAACTAAATGGAGAATAACGAAAAAATATTGTCACATTTTGGCTGTTTAACATCATATGACGGATATTTCAATCTCAGAGACGGAGATGTTTTGGCCATGTCAAAATGACTGAGGTTCTGCCTGAATTACGGAGAGTTGTCGTGCATGTATATGATCATCGACTTTCCCAACAAAGAGAGAAGACTGTAATTTGCTGGTCACTGGAAGAGAGCAGTAGACCCGTCTCCGAGCTGGTGTTGTGTTAACCTCCTAGAAGTAGGGGTCTCCTGACTAATGCTAAACAAAAGATACGACCAAATGTTGTTGTCGAAACAATTCATTCAGCCAGATAATCTCTTGACAGTACAAATCACTCTTAATCAATTGTTTTGCTATTGTAACGTTGAGACTCGCTGCCCGTCAGAGGGAATCTTCGCCCTTGCTGTTCATTAGCCGGATTTCTCCATGCATGGGGTCATCACTTCATGTGGTTCTCTCTGCTCACTGCTCACCATACTCCAATTAGGAATTCAACGGTTCTTGTGCCGTTCAGTTCTTAATACAACTTTGAATCTGGGGATTCTTTTACTCCACGTGGCTGCTGATGTTGCTGAACCATCGTAACCCGGGCCGTCCTCTTGGTCTCTTTCCCTCCACGTGGCTGCTGATGTTGCTGAACCATCGTAACCCGGGCCGTCCTCTCGGTCTCTTTCCCTCCACGTGGCTCCTGATGTTGCTGAACCATCGTAACCCGGGCAGTCCTCTCGGCCTCTTTCCCTCCACGGGGTTGCTGATGTTGCTGAACCATCGTAACCCGGGCCATCCTCTCGGTCTCTTTCCCTCCACGTGGCTCCTGATGTTGCTGAACCATCGTAACCCGGGCAGTCCTCTCGGCCTCTTTCCCTCCACGTGGCTGCTGATGTTGCTGAACCATCGTAACCCGGGCCGTCCTCTCGGTCTCTTTCCCTCCACGTGGCTCCTGACGTTGCTGAACCATCGTAACCCGGGCAATCCTCTCGGCCTCTTTCCCTCCACGGGGTTGCTGATGTTGCTGAACCGTCGTAACCCGGACCATCCTCTCGGTCTCTTTCCCTCTACGTGGCTCCTGATGTTGCTGAACCATCGTAACCCGGGCAGTCCTCTCGGCCTCTTTCCCTGCACGTGGCTGCTGATGTTGCCGAACCATCGTAAACCGGCCCGTCCTCTCGGTCTCTTTCCCTCCACGTGGCTGCTGATGTTGCTGAATCATCGTAACCCGGGCCGTCCTCTCGGTCTCTTTCCCTCCACGTGGCTGCTGATGTTGCTGAACCATCGTAACCCGGGCCGTCCTCTCGGTCACTGTCCCTCCACGTGGCTGCTGATGTTGCTGAACCATCGTAACCCGGGCAGTCCTCTCGGTCACTGTCCCTCCACATGGCTGCTGATGTTGCTGAACCATCGTAACCCGGGCCGTCCTCTCGGTCACTGTACCTCCACGTGGCTGCTGATGTAGCTGAACCATCGTAAACCGGCCCGTCCTCTCGGTCACTGTCCCTCCACGTGGCTGCTGATGTTGCTGAACCATCGTAAACCGGCCCGTCCTCTCGGTCACTGTCCCTCCACGTGGCTGCTGATGTTGCTGAACCATCGTAACCCGGGCCGTCCTCTCGGTCACTGTCCCTCCACGTGGCTGCTGATGTTGCTGAACCATCGTAAACCGGCCCGTCCTCTCGGTCACTGTCCCTCCACGTGGCTGCTGATGTTGCTGAACCATCGTAAACCGGCCCGTCCTCTCGGTCACTGTCCCTCCACGTGGCTGCTGATGTTGCTGAATCATCGTAACCCGGGCCGTCCTCTCGGTCACTGTCCCTCCACGTGGCTGCTGATGTTGCTGAACCATCGTAAACCGGCCCGTCCTCTCGGTCACTTTCCCGTCATCTTCATGCCCATTGCAACTTTTATGAAATTACAATCTTCTTTTCCCATCAAACGACCATAACATCTCACTTTACTCATCTTGGTCACTTAACATATTGAAATAATGCAATGACTGGATTGTAGATGCATTGAAATCACACCAAAAAACTTTATTATAGAGTCACTATTTTAGATGCATTCAGATAAAAGGTGATTGTTAAAAATAATAATAATGCAGAACATAAACTACATTTATTTTAACGGACACTATTATTAGTAAAGTTATACTTAAAGGTGTTTTCCTTTGTGGTATCGTTGATTTGAACCATCTGCCAACGTTTGAAACCACAAATGATTCATTACTGGAATATTAGTAAATTAAAATCATTCCGAAATCGTTCACTGTCTCGTGTGTGCAACTGCGCAAAATATAGGAATGTGGTGTAATGTAATGCAGGTGTAAATTGTGCCAATAACTGGAATGTGTGTAATATGACGAATGACAGCAGCGCATTTCAATGAGATAAACCCTTACCCCCTCTAGCGGGTCACGCAGAGACAGGGATGGAATTACAGTAGATTCCGCATGACAAAAACACACTGGGCCAGATAAATGTGATTGATTCACTTATACGGCGCACAAAATACACCAGGAATATGGAATGATTTTATCCCAGCCAATATATTTGATTCTACTGAGCGGCTGATTATATTATCCGTGATTACGGAATCCATTATATTCCATATGGGATCCGCGTCGAAGCGAGAACGAACGACCTACGCGCACAAGTCGCTAGATGAGAGCACGTTACGATGACCATATTTCAGTCACAACAGCTCGAGTTTAATATACATTCATACGTCGGTATATTCAGCACATAGGTACATTCATTAATACACAAGACGTTATAATTTGTAATATATCATAGTAAAATCAGATAATATACGAATATCATCATAACATAACATTATACCATCTGAATACATTATATATATATATATATATATATATATATATATATTTATATATATATATATATATATATATATATATATATATATATATATATATATATATATATATATATATATATATATATATATATATATATATATATATATATATATAAATATATATATATATATATATATATATATATATATATATATATATATATATATATATATATATATATAATAGTGGCATGACGATATTACGTCATAAATATATATACAATGACACCACGTCACCAATCGCTAGTCATTTAATACAATACATTTAATACATTATACCATCTGAATACATTATATATATATATATATATATATATATATATATATATATATATATATATATATATATATATAATAGTGGCATGACGATATTACGTCATACATATATATACAATGACACCACGTCACCAATCGCTAGTCATTTAATACAAATATGCTAATATCACATATTATTCATCAATAATTATGATTAATTAATAAATTCGACGTACAAGTTAAAACAGTTATACGTAATGTTGTCAAGCAATCCGTGTGATATATCCAACATTATATGTCTACAGCGCTAAACTTACGAAGATATAAAATATATCAATGTAACAGTGTTCACAAACATACGAATGGTGATGTAATAGTATGCTCCTTTAAGAATAATCCGTGTAAATGTACAAAGTAAAGGTTATAAGGAAATGTTTAATTGTCACATTGATGTGAATGTATTAAGCGTCATTCACAGTATAAACCATTTCGTATTCAATATATTATATGGAATGATATTTTATAAAATAATATCTATATAAATTATTATTATTAACATTACATAAGAGTTGGTCAACAACCTATTGCTTTAAAGACACAATTATTTTATTGGTTAGCTGAACGGCATTGATACTTTTTATTAGTGTTGTAAACATATCGGTTGTTCAATAATGACGTCCCTACAATGCGTGTTACCGTCGTGATCTTTCATCTGTTAATAGTTTCGAAAAAGCACGATTTAAGGATTAAATATAAATCATTGGTTTACGACAGTCGTACCGACCTATCTATTGTACCGACCTATCTATCGTACCGACCTATCTATCGTACCGACCTATCTATTGTACCAACCTATCTATTGTACCGACCTATCTATTGTACCGACCTATCTATTGTAATTAAAGACCGACCACTAATGTTTCACATTTAAAAGAGAAATATAACGTTTGCACCATATGATCTATTGGATTGTGAACTTATAGTTTTATACATATGAATACATAAATATACTACATGAATGAAGATTAAAACGTAACGATACTAATTTATAAGTACCTTAAGATCCAAACATTAAGATAATTTGAGCATTTTATTTATGCAAAATCCCGTAAATGACAATATCTATACTGAGAAAGAAACTTCGCGAAAGTTGCTAATTGGAGAGAGGCTCAAGCATTTGGTATCTGCGAACCCTCAAGGGGTTGCCACCGAATTCACGTTCACAATCGGTTTGTTCATGTCGCCTGACCGCTGTGACGTGCTCCGAGGCGATCAGTCCAGTTTGAGATCTTCCATGCGCATTGAACATCTTTAGGTTGTCATCGTCTCCCATTGTGTCCAGTCGGGCGAAGTCTTGTTCCCAGGCAGCAGTGGGCTCGTTCACGTCCTGCAACGAAGTGTACGGTGGCGGAGCACCTGTGTGAAACCTGTTGCCAGTCGGGGATGTGGCAGAGAGCGTAGTTATAGCCATGTTATCGGAAGAATTGAAGCCGACGTTGCTACGCGCTCCTTGGTAGCCCGGGGGAGTTATATGCTCCAATTCCGCTATGACGTTGTCCCTACCAGAGTTCGAGTCCTCGTTGTTACTCGGGATTTCAGTTATCCGATTATGGAGCTTCCAATGAAGGCGGTAGCGATAAAATACTAACACGACAGTGGCTACCACAACAATCCACACGCAGGCGAAGATGATCATCAAGATTTTCAGTGGCATGTAATGACTTCGCATTGGATATTCTGTCGTAAACGGTAAAGGAACTGGCATAGTTGTTGCACCTTGTGGTTTTGGTGTTCTTGGCATATATGTGGCTGGTCGACTTGCAACAAACGAGAGACGCGACACTTGGTGAGTGCCTTTGGCGTTGACGGCGAAGCATATCAAATGGTATACAACAACGTCAATGTTGGGTAAAAGTAAACTTACTGAAACGTTCGGGTTGACATTACCTGATGTACCGCCGACTGCGTCAGCAACGGAAGCTCTATCGTTCGTCATTAGTGTCACCTTTGGTGGAGGAACTCCTCTGACCACACACGTTGCCTGCGTACTGGTAGCATTGAAGTAGTTTGTTGTTATTGATAACACTTCCGGAACTGCACAGTGGAAACTAGAGTTCAAATACAGCGACAGCCGAGCGGCGAAAGGAAAAATACACTCGATGTCATCACTGGAAGGAGTTCCTTCCATCAGAGTTTGTAGCCAGAGTAGATGACAGCATTGGAAATTATTGGATTTTACGTGTATTTCCGAGATGCTCGGAGGAAACATCGATTGTTCGATCGTTGTGATTCTGTTTCTGGTCAGGTAGATCACTTGCAGATGCGAGAGGTGGACGAAGGCATTATATGGCAAACGTTCAATGTCGTTGTTGGACAGGTCAAGTGTGGTCAGATTCTGCCGCAAGCTTGACAAGAATCCAGACGGAATGTTCACAATTCGGCAGTTAGATAAGTTCAAAGATATGACGGAAGTGTCGACGAAGGCTGAACTCGGCACGGTCGTGACGTCATTGTAAGACAGATCTAGCGAGTCGAGATGGACATTCACGAACGCAGCGGCGTCCAGACTGTTGATCCGGTTCCCTGCCATTCGCACTACCTTCAATCCATTCAAATATCGCAACATGTTTTCTCCAAGAGACTGTAAACGGTTGTTCGCCAAATCGACAGTCTGCAATTTCTGGTTCTCTAGAAAACTATCAGGTTCGACATATTTTATTATATTTGAGTCGAGTCTTACATTAGAGAGGTGGATCATCCCAGAGAAATATGTCTTCTTAACACTTCCAATTTGGTTATTAGGAAAATGCAAGGTCTCCATATCTTCCACTGACCAGTCCTGCATAAAGTCGAGCGAGTCGAAGCCGTTCCCGTTGAGGTCCACCTCGACCACGTAATACATGTCGTCGGCCAGGCGGACCTGTGTCGTGTTACATCGTGAGATGGTGATATTGACAACTCGATCAAATACTCCGCCGATCGTCTGAAAGTTGAAATTGGAAATTGTGACCGTGTTCGCACAGTCGACGACAATGGCGCACAGCCGATCGTCTTGGCTTTTCTTCATTATCTCGGAGCTCAGTGAAGTCCAGTCGCTCGGCTCTCGACAATGCAGCAACTTTCTGCAGGGAAAGTCGTTGTCTTTGAAGTTCGTATCAAGCGTGCAGGAGTGTAGAGTTGTTGTTAATGTATGTGTTGTTGTTGCTACTGCTCCTGCAGATGTTGATGGTGATGCATATGCTGCTGCTTCTGTTGTTGTTGTTGATGTTGTTGTTGTTGTTGTTGCTGTTGAAGCTGATGTTGTCATTGCTGTAGTCGTATTTGCTGATAGCTCAGTAGTATTTAAGGCAAGCGACACCTGGTGTGTGCCTTCGGTATTCACAGCGGTGCACACTAACCGGTATTTGTGGACATCCGTGACAGGAAGCAGCAAATGCACTGAGACGTTCGGGTTGACATTCCCTGATATACCACAGACAGCGTCAGCAAAGTAAGATCCATCATATGTTACAAGTGTCACGTTTGGTGCAGGAGCCCCTCTCGCCACACAAGTCGCCAGCATAGCGGTCGCATTGAGTACATTCGTTACTATTGGAAACACTTCCGGTTCTGCGCAGTCGAAACTAGAGGTCAAATACTGGGAAAGCCGTGCATCGAACGGATAAATACACCCGATGCCACCACTACCCTTTATCAATGTTTGTAGCCAGAGCATATGGCAGCAACGAAAGTTCTTAGAGGTTAAATGTATTTCCGAGATGCTCGGAGGAAACACCGATTGTTCAATCGCTGTGAGTCTATTTCCGTTCAGGTAGATTATATTTAACTGCGACAGTTGCACGAAAGCGTCGGATATCAGACTTCCGATGTCGTTGTTGGACAGGTCAAGTGTGGTCAGATTATGTCGCAAGCTTGACAAGAATCCAGATGGAATGTTCACAATTAGGCAGCTGGATAAATTCAGAGAAATGACGAAAGTGTCGACAAAGGTTGAATTCGGCACGGTCGTGACGAGATTGTACGACAGATCGAGCGAGTCCGTGTGGACATTGACGAATGAAGAACTGTTCAAGTGCTTTATCGAGTTTCCGGACACTCGGATACATTTCAGTCCATTCAAGTCTCGAAACGTGTATTCCTTTAGAGTTTCTAGATGGTTGTTTGCTAGATCAACAACCTGTAATCGGTGGTTGTCTTGGAAACTTCCCGGTTCGATGTCGCTGATGAGATTTGAGTCGAGTCTGAGACTGTTCAAGTGGAGCATCCCAGAGAAATCTGTCTTGCTAACATATCCGATTTGGTTGTTAGGGAAATGCAAAAATTCCATATCTGCCTTCGGCCAATCCTGCATGAAATCGAGCGAGTTAAATGAGTTCCCTTTGAGGTCCACCTCGACCACGTAATACATGTCTTCGGCCAGGCGGACCTGTGTCGTGTTACATCGTGAGATGGTGATATTGATAACGCGGTCAAATATTCCGCCGATCGCCTGGAAGTCGAAATTTGAAATACTGACCTTGTTCGCACAGTCAACGACAATGGCGCACAGCCGATGGTCTTGACTTCTCGTTTTTATCTCAGCGCGCAGAGAAGTCCAGTCGTTCGGCTCCCGACAATGCAGCAACTTTCTGCAGGGAAAATCTTCGTCTTTGAAGTTTGTGTCCAGCGTGCAGGAATCTTGAGCGGCGACCGTCGCCAGCAAAAGACAGTACATTGAAGCAATGGCGACGGTGTTCCATGTAGCTGAGTACATTGCTGCTTGCTATCTTACCGGTATGTTAGACAACACTTGTGGTCTATACGTGTGTCTCTGTCGTCTGTCAGGTGAAATATGAGCCTATCAGTAACAACACCTATTAGTCCCCACTACCTTGTAATGTGCGCCATTTAGAATTTATATGAGCCGTCGTGGGATTTACCAGCAAGCATATGGCGTTGTCCGTTTATAAACCGATCAATGCTCTTCATTATTTACGGGCACTCGTAATGTCAACTATGTGCGAAATCCATATTTGCAGGTACTCAATGCGCACAATGGTCAGTCGCTTGGCTGAAAACATACAACACATTATTATGTTATTGTGTGGCTTTGTGAAGCTTTAGTCATGTACATGTTTGTGACTCGAGCAGAACGCGACTGATCCCTTTTTTTCCTACATATTTAGCAGCGAACACAATGGCATAATCCACATTATCAAAGAGTATGTTTGCATACCTAGCGACGCTGCTTTCTTAGTGCATGTTTACGCATAAGCGTTATGATTAATGTCAAATTAGATTTCATGGGAAATTAATGCTACGAATCCAAATATCACACGGATACATGGATACTTAAACTCAGTGTTTACTGCGATGACACGAACTCATTACCAGTACGAACAACTAATTATGAGGGACCGGTACGAAATACCTTTGCAAACTGTTTTGCAAACTATTTTGCTAAGCTAATTCCAGTTATTAACTACAGTTACTCTAAAGTCAGAACGTTACTATTACACATTTTTCAAACATGTTGAATGAAAATTTGGGAATTTGACATTTTACGTTAGGCCACATATTTTGGAGGACATACTTAGAAAGAGAAATTGTCCGTTACGCCGTCAAAAAACAACATAAACAGTAAGACGTTTCCAATGGAGACCATGTTAAATTAAACACCCGAGGTAAATTCCACGAAGTTCATAAATAGCTCCTCAGGAATTCAGGAAAACCGGCTACCCTGTGTCCGCCTTTGTTTCATAGCAACAAAGTCGAAACGTATTTTTATAGCATTTTGTAACTACCAAACCCACCCCGGGATTACCATATTCTACAAACCTGCTTCATGCTTACCTATATCATGTTCTGTTCTCGCTGCAACGTGTCCACGCCTGCAGGTTGTCCTACTATTCGGCTATTCGATCGATAAACATGACCTACTATCCCGGCAGAAAATCCGATACGCACCAGTGAGCACGACCATCAGTCTCTCCTGATGGGGAGTTGACACAACGCCTGACCACGCAATATTGATTTCTTTACGGTGGATCCAGACATGCTGGCTGCGTCATTGGGAACTGTTGTGATGTACCGCAATAGTGTTTATGTTGAAGCTTCGTGTTTTCTAACACCTGTGACTGTACTAGAGCGCCGCGCCGTGACCGGTGACGCGTTTTGAAACAATAGTAGTTCTGTAACAGTTCACCGCGCGGCGCTGCATAACGGAACGGCGGTCATATTTCACCTGCGAACAAAGTTAACAAAATAGTATGCGGGCCTTGAACGCCCCCTTTAGTACGCTTTGTACGAATAAGTAAATGTCGACAGTAGTGAACGGCCGCTTAGCCAAGAAACAGTATTAACAGTGACAGTCAGGGAGTGAATACATTGCTAACAGCAGCGAGTGGATAATGGCCCCGGTTCATATCGGCCATGGGTTGCATTTCTGTGGCTCCGCCTACGTCTAGTTCTTACAGGCTAGCAGCAGTTGTCAGAGCCGAGACCGGTGACCCACTTGGCAGGTCAACCGTGACTGTTTCGGCCACGCACCATAATCTATCCTGGGGTTGAGCTCTATCTGATGAAAGCGCTCAAAACTAATTGTTCAGATAAGTGCGTTACGCTCTGGTAAGGCGACAAGTTAAACTTCCTCTTTGTGAGTCCATGAATAATAGAAATGTCATAAATGTTTTTCTCTCTCCCGCTACCTCTCTTTCTATTTATCAATCAACCCCCCCACCCCTCCACCCTTCATCTATCCTTTTCCCATTTAAAACAGGGTACACCCTCTCCCTTCTCTCTCGCTCTCTCTCGCTGCTACTGCTACTGCTACTGCTGCTGCTACCTCTGCTGCTGCCTCATTTAACGGACGGTAGCAGCAGAGGCGGTGTAAATACAAAAACAACAGCTACGCCTAGTTTTATTCGACAAACCCTACCGCGATCAGCAGGGTGAGATCTCAAATTTGATGTATCTAAGGTGTCTCATATGTAAGGCGTTCAGCTTCCTGACCTGCTTCCGTTAGAGTGTCCACGCTTCAGCTCCACTGAGCGATTTGGCGAAAACACATGGAAAACAATTCAATGATTTGACAACTTAACATGGGAAACTATATTTAGCACATTCTATGGAGTTGTGAAATGTGATCTTCTAGTACGTTCGCAGCCACATTGAACGTTTACGAAGCTTAGCATCTGCAATATGGATGCCTATTGGGTGATTTATATTTAATGACGTCAGTATCTTGTCGCCCTTTGGGGAATACCGGGCAAACACCATTTGTTTATCCAAGTGGGGAGAGAACACCACTTGCTATTTTAAGATGGCAGACGAAAGGGCGATGATCGTAATATGATATCGTCAATTTCTTTAACGATATTACGCCAATTTATTTCATAGTGGTTATACTTAGGAGGCAGACAATCCGATTTACAATATAATGTGTCAAGACATTCTGATTAATGTAATATTTGACTGCGAAGTTTGAAGGCTTCGATCTGGAGTGAGAGAGACGACACCAATTTTCACCCAGTGGCAGTGCGCGCGTAACACATTTTAGTGTTATAGTTCTAGGTCTGGGAAAATAATGCGCTACTTATGGTATATATTTACATGGCAACGCGTGTGTTGAGGAATTTGCATTACTTTGTAACTTGAAACACTCGTAACATAAGTGCTCCTTGAAGGCGCTGCGCCTTGGGCGATTTATGTTCGATCACATCTATTCGGCTCTTTCAAATGCAACTTGTAGCTACATGATACTCGATAATACATCGTGACGTTTCTTATTAATCACATGTCATAACATGCTCCACGTTGGTCATGCTCATTGCACATTGATGAGTAATACTGTTCCAATCAAAGGAACTATTTAAACCAAATCATAGCGTTAAAACTGTTAAAAATGGAATACGTTTGCGTTATTGTGCCTAGCTGTAGTACCGTATAGGCCTGTCGAGATAAGCTGGATGACGTCACCAGCGAGATATGCCGAATTATTAGTAAAACTTCCTCTTGCACGTCACCAATTAATTACGGTTTGCGGCTACCTCTCTTTACAAATCCAGACCAGTCATGCATGACGCTATTGTCGTATTCCTGCTGTGGCTTTCCACTGGTTACATGAACGTACAACTGTGCATAGTTCGACTACACAAGCAAATAGCGACACATAATGATTTCATCCCAGAAGTCCCACGTGTTCAAGTCATTACGTAGCTATCATCAACACACCTCTACTTCTTACACATGACTGTCTTTGTGGATGGCCTCTCCACATGTTGTACGCTTGACAAAAACATTCGTATCGATGTGATGCTCCGTTGAATATATATAAACACCCACTTAGAACACGTTGATTTGATCACTGATGAACGCTACTGATAACCACGTTGGCGTAGATAGAAATCTACAGCTGGTCACGATACATGCTCATTGTGCATACAGCCTTAGGTAATTAGGACTATTTGTGATAAGGGGACATTTTAATAAACTTTCCCGAACTAAAATTAGTTGTTGTGATTAAAACTTGTATAACCATATAGATATAACCATATAGATATAACCATATATATATATAGATATGGTTAATGTTGAGTTTCACTTTGCAGCTGTTCGTTGAGTAAGCAGCACGTTGTTTCCTGTGTCAAGACTGTCAATTTAAGGAATTGCCCACGAATGTACCCACACGTGATGAATGCTGATATAGCTTTCATGAAGCTATGCACTATGAATTTGCACAACCAGACGTTACAGAGTTAACTTGGCATATAGTGAAAGAACATGTGTTGTGTTGAATAAACACATAACCGCCGACAACGAACACACTATTAAGGTGAGTGAAGTACAGTACTACGCATAGCACTACGTAAGGTCAAACTGAAGGTGGTAGACGATATCGAATGGCGTAATGTTCAGTAGAAAACACACACCCGAGTCCCTGTCCCCGCTGTCTGTCTCAAATCTGTCAAAATTAGTTTGCAATGTTGTCTTTGCAAGAGAAACAAAACTGGTCAAGACAGCTTTTTGATTGGCAATGTATGCATTATGTTATGCCCAACACCACGTATGGGGGTGGTTTAAACAAACATTATCCGGTTGTCTGAGAACTTACGCAACTATCCAGGACACATTTTATTGTTGTGGTTTATTGTTGACCCCAGTTGATTTTGGTTGCCTTTGACAGTTTCAGTCGTAGAATACAAAATCACGGAGAAAAAATTAGCCCTTTAGTAGAAATAAAATGGCTGGGACTGAATCAATAATTATTCCCAACTATATCAAATATGCCACGTAGTAGAATCACACCCGTTAGTAGACTCAAATACACGAACTCTATGTGTTGTAGCGCGAAATTACAATAACAGGTTTAGAAAACCCAAGGCTGTTGACTATATGCCAGTGTTTATAAATGTGAAACGATATCATCATCATCATCATGCTGTCAGGCGCTATGCGACAAAGACTGCTTTCATTTCTTGACCGCCGCACTCCATTTAGTTCTCTGCTGTGAGAGTGATGTCCATGAGTCGGTCTTTATGTCTCTCAGCTTGAGGTTTCTCTTGATGGTATCCTTGAACCGGAGACGAGGGCGTCCTCTCTGTCTGTGACCAGAAGACAATTGAGAGTAGAGGATCTGCTTTGGTAGCCTGTCTGATGACATCCTCATGAGGTGTCCAGTCCACAGGAGATTCTTTTTGATCAGAAGATCTTCTATAGAGGGCAGCCCTATCCGACCGAGTATTTCCTTGTTTGTCACTTTGTCCTTCCAGGTTAGCCTCATGATCGAACGCAGATGTCGCATCATGAAGGCATGCAGCTTTTTCACCTGTCGTCTGTACACTGTCCAGGCCTCGGATCCGTATAGTAAGGTGGATATCACAATTGCGCGGTAGATCTTGCCTTTGACCCGCGTGGACACATGGTGGTTGTTCCAGAGTCTCTGGCGTAATCGGCCGAAAGATGCGCTAGCCTTGGCCATCCTCCTCTGTATTTCAGCATCAATGCGTCCATCACTTGATATATTGCTTCCGAGGTAGGTGAATTCCGGAACAGAGTTCAGCTTGTTTCCATCAACCATGATATCCTCCTCTCGGGTTCTTGTAGAGTTGTTTTGGTACAGCACTTCCGTCTTCTTGATGTTAATCTTCAGGCCGAACTTCTTTGATGCATCGGAGAAAGCATGCACTATTCTCTGGATCTCTTCAGCAGAGTGGGCAACCAGTGCACTGTCATCTGCGTATAGCAGCTCTCTCACAAGTATCTGGGTAGTCTTGGTCTTCGCTCTGAAGTGTGCGACGTTGAATAGGTCAGCGCTCTGTCTAGACTGTATATAGACGCCATCTCCCATGCCTCGGAAAGCCTCGACGAGCATTGCTGATAGGAAGATGGAGAAGAGCGTGGGGGCTAGTACACAGCCTTGCTTGACACCATTGGTAACACCGAACGTTTCCGAGACTTCCCCTCCAACACTCACATTCGCCATCATTCCCGTATGTAAAGCCTCGATCATGGTTGTGAATTTCTCTGGGCATCCATATTTCCTCAGTAGCTGCCATAGCCCGGTCCTTCCGACTGTATCAAACGCCTTCGTGAAGTCGACAAATACCATGTATAGTGGTCGGTCCTGCTCAATGCACTTTTCTTGTAGTTGTCGGAGACAAAATATCATATTCACTGTGCTCCGGTTGGATCTGAAGCCACAATGTGTCTCCGGAACTACTTCTGGTGTTATGTGAATAGATAGTCTGTTGAGCAGGATCCTGGCGAAGATTTTGCCTGCTATGGAAAGAAGAGAGATTCCTCTGTAGTTCCCACAGTCTGTTCGATCTCCTTTCTTGTAGATGGTTACAATGCTGGCATCCTTCCACGCTTGTGGTACAGAACCCTCCTCCCAGGCTTTGGTGATTAATTGGTGCAGTCTGTTGGACAGATTGTCTCCTCCGTGCTTCCATACTTCAGCAGGAATTCCATCACCCTAGGTGCTTTGCCATCTTTCAGGCTGGCGATTGCTCTAGCCATCTCATCCATGTTTGGAATCTCATCAAGGCATGTGTTGGTAATGCGCTGCTGGATGTTGACAAGAGCTTCATGTTCTATGTCGCCAGGGACGTTGAGTAGTTTTTGGAAGTGTTCACTCCATCTTGCCACAACTCTCTTGCTGTCGGAGAAGGTCTCCATTCCATCTGTTGACTTCAGGTGAACAGGTCCCTTTTTCGCGGGTCCCCACACTTCCTTCAGTCCATTGTAGAAACCCTTCATGTCGTTTCTGTCTGCAGATCTCTGCAACTCCTCTGCCTTCATTTCCCAACATTCTGACTTCAGGGCACAGGGGCGTTTTTGTTGCAGTCTGCAGGCATCTTTGTACGCTGCAATGGTGGATCTAGTACTCCTGGTCTGCAACACTCTCTGGTGGGATTGGTCTCTTCTGCTCATAAGATTTTGTAGCTCCTGGTCATTGGGGTCGAACCAGTCCTGGTGTTTTCTGTCTGGCTTGCCGAGAAATGTTTTAGCTGTGTTGTATACTACTTGTTGCAGAGCTGCCCATTCCTCATCTGGTGTTGAGCTTTCCTTCTTCTCCCATTGGGCGAGAGCGCTGTCGATCTCCTGCTCGAAGCTCTCCCTATGACTGATGGTACGTAGTTTTGCTGTGTTTAGCTTGGTCGGTTTTCTTACCCCTTGCCTGTTTTGCTTTTGTCGTACTCTAAATGCCACTTTTGACCTCAGCATATGGTGATCGGTCCAGCAGTTAGCTCCACGCATGGCTCGAGTACTGTGGATGTCCATCTTATCCCGACACCTCGTGATGATGAAGTCGATCATATGCCAGTGTCCTGAACGAGGATGCATCCAGGTGGTCTTGCGTTCATCCTTCTGCTTGAACATGGTGTTCGTCACTATCAGTTCGAACTCAGAGCACAAAGCCAGTAGAAGCTCGCCATTGGAGTTGCGTTTCCCGATCCCATATTTGCCCATGACCATGGTCCATTTGTCATTGTCTCTTCCTATCCTTGCATTGAAGTCTTCTATCAGCAGTAGCTTATCGGTACGAGGGATGTCTCTGAGCGTACTTGACAGCTGGTTGTAGAAAGCCTCCTTGTTATCGTCCGGGTTTGTCATTGTTGGAGCGTAAACACTGATAATAGTAGCATAGTTGTCCTTGCTCAGAGGTAGTCTCATCATCATGATTCTGTCACTTACTGGCCGTGGCATTTCTGTCAGCTTTATAACGATGTCCTTCTTGATAGCAAAGCCCACTCCAGCCTCCCTTCTCTCTCCTTTGGGTATGCCACTCCAGAAGAAAGAGTATTCCAAGTCATTAAGACTACCAGACTCTGAGAACCTTGTTTCGCACAGGGCGGCAATGCCTATATTGTACTTGGCGAGTTCCATTGCTACTAGTGCAGTACGTCTTTCCGGTCGGTCGGCTACTTCTCGGTCGAGGAGAGTCCTGACGTTCCATTGAGCAATTGATAGTTGTTCTCTTCTTCCTAGCTGATTTTTCACTGTCGACGGAAGATGAGGTCGAGCAGCGCGGTCCTTGGTAACCCGGGCGACGACCGGTCCGGTATGGTAATTCGTGCGGTTGTGCATTTCATGAGAGCTGCTTGCAAAAAGTGTTGAAGTGCTGCTGGCTTTTGCAAGTTACTAGCGGCACTCTCTCGGGGAGCAAATAGAGGTCTCACACCGGCAAGAACACGTTAAGACAGGCGCGAGCTATTTGTCCCTGCAGTGGCTGGTCGGGAGATGTTGGGAGTTCCATTCATCAACCACCCTTGATGCTGCCACAATGACATGGTTTTCTGTTAGGGTTTGCTCCATTAGCCTTCGGTTCTGTCGAGAACCTGTATCACAAGGCAGTGGTTTTCAACTCTGCAATGCAGGGGCGTCAAACTCCCTGAGGTATTGTAGTACCAGAGGTACTGTAATACTTGCATACCGCCAGTACCAGATACAAACATCGCTGCTGCCCGACGCTGACTATTTACCCATAGTTGGGGATTGGAATGGTGACTGTCGGGACGTATCCACACGCCGGTGGGCCCAGCACACGACACCTGTGGAGCTCCAATCTGCTCCGAGATCTCTAGCACATTTGCCTGGGGCCGCAGGGTACCCAGTATCCGCAGTGTACCACGAGGAGGTTGTGCTAGAGTCTTGTCTGTGGAAAGGCTATGTACCAGCCGGGCAGACTTACGCACTCGGCTCCCTTTTCACCCCAAGGAGCTATCTGGCGTCTGTAGTTGAAAGCGAGAGTGTGAAGCAAGAGCTACACACTACACACTACACTACAGAACTAGGCGCATCACAAAGACCTGTGTTGACACACCACACCAAACGATATATTGCACATATAAAATGAAGAAAAGAAAACATGGCACAAGTACAAGTAGCATTACTTGTACACAGCCGTTGCAATGAGGACAAGCCCTCGCGATATGTTTGCCTACATACCTTCCATAGCTACTCTACAGTCAGTCAGTGCGGACAAAATAAAACTCAATTGTTTGACGTATGTTCACTTCCACGTCATTAGGTGTTTCGGAAATTAGCCTAAGTGAATCAGCCGCTTAATATAATCAAATTGTTCTCGGCAAAAAATATTCTGTTAAGCGAGGTCCACTGTTTCTGAATAAGTACATAGCTCGACCGTATGCTGTATGGTAATCAGATGAATGCGTATACCTATTTTAATTATGTTTGCAATAGTAAACAAAATCAGACTGAATAATAGCAATACTATATAACAATAAGTATACAGTACGTGGACTTAAGACGAACTCTATCGGTTAGACATTACTACCTCTATTTTTGAAGGGTAAAACAAAATGTTAATGTTAGTGTTTTCGGAAACACACAGCGGATAATCGACATAAATAGACGGTTGGAATCCCTTGAACCTTCTCGGGTCCGATACAACATACAATAATTTGCTAAAGGCAAAATTCAAATTTTGCCCGAGACAGCGTTGTTGTGCAGGCCTACGTTGTGCATGGCTACACTGACGCCATACATTGATTGACCAGTAGATTGTACTTATGCCTCGGGCGGTACACGACATCCACCGTCGCAGTTCACTTATCTAGTGGACGGTTTGGAAGTCGTTCAAGAGCCTTTCCGCGAGAGACATTTGGCTTTCCGAAAACTTCTGGTTTTGCAACGTCGATATTATACTTACTTACTTACTTACATACTTACTTATTTATAACTTACATAACTATTAATTTATTTACCTATTTACTTATGATATGAATCATGTTAGTAATTTTGGGTAATATATATATATATATATATATATATATATATATATATATATATATATATATATATATATATATATATATAAGTGCGGGACGTTTCAGTCAAGTTGTGTATATATAGTAAATCATAATCACATATGTAATGTCCTCTAGCATAAACAGATGAACAATTATCAAGTACATCATCCATGGATGTGGTTCAACGGAACAATGTATCATGTATGTATGTATGTTTGTATGTATATATGTATGTATTTATGTATGCATGCATGCATGTATGTATGTATGTATGTATGTATGTATGTATGTATGTATGTATGTATGTATGTATGTATGTATGTATGTATGTATGTATGTATGTATGTATGTATGTATGTATGTATGTATGTATGTATGTATGCATGCATGCATGTATGTATGTATGTATGTATGTGTGTATGTATACATGTGTGTATGTGTTTATCTATGTATGAATGTATGTATGTATGCATGTATGTATGTATGTATGCATGTATGTATGTATGTTAGCATGTATGTATGTATGTATGTATGTATGTATGTATGTATGTATGTATGTATGTATGTATGTATGTATGTATGTGTGCATGTATATATGTATGTATGTATGCATGTGTGTATGCATGTAGGAATGTATTCATGCATGCATGATTCTATGTATGTATGATTGTATATATCTACTTTTATCTGTGTATGTATATATGGATACATGTATGTATGGTATGTGTGAATGTATGAACTTATGTATGTATGCATGTGTATATATATATGTACACACACATGTTCATAATATGTATAAATGTATGAAAGGCAGCTGCTCTAGTACATGTAAATATCTTGTTTCTTTCCAGGTTGATGAGAAGCGCGCAGATGTTATTCCGTCCACTGTTATGCCAAAGTGGACACTTCGCTTCCTGCCCAAATTGATTTATGTTTGCTTGAGTCAACAGACAAATGTCATGAGGATGAGTTCTGAGAGCCTCGTGGCTTCACTGTACTTACTCCTGCTAGCGACCGTCGCCGCTCAAGACACATGCACGGTGAACACAACCTTCAAAGACGACGGCTTCCCCTGCAGAAAGTTGCTGCACTGTCAAGAGCCGCGCGACTGGACTTCATTGAGCGCCGAGATAAAGACGAAAAGTTACGCCGATCTGCTGTGCGCCATTGTCGTTGACTGTGCGAACACAGTCAGTATTTCGAACATCGACTTTCAGGTGATAGGCGGAGTATTTAAACGCGTTGTCAATATCACCATCTCACGATGTAACACAACACGGGTCCGTCTGGCCGCCGACATGAAATACGTTTTCGAGGTGGACCTCAAAGGGAACGCTTTCGAATCACTTGGTTTCATGCAGGACTGGCGAAAGGCATATTTGGTAACTTTGCATTTACCAAACAACCAAATCAAACATATTAGAAAGACATTTTTATTTGGTATGATCGACCTTTCTAAACTCATACTCCACTCCAATTTTATAAAAGACGTCGAACCGGGATGTTTTCAAGACAAACAAAAATTGCACACTGTCGATTTAGCAAACAACCGCATAGAGACTTTAGGCGAAAACATGTTCCGAAACTTGAAAGAACTAAAGACGGTGCGACTGGCCGGAAACCGGATCAACAGTATGGACACTGCTGTGTTCGTGAACGTCCATCTCGAATCGCTAGATCTGTCTCACAATGACATTACGACCGTGCCGAATTCTGCCTTCGTCGACATTTCTGTCATATTTCTGAACTTATCCAACTGCCGAATTGGGAACATACCGTTTGGATTCTTGTCAGGTTTGCAGCAGAATCTGACGAAACTTGACCTGTCCAACAACGACATTGACAGTTTGCCGTCCAATGCCTTTGTCCACCTCTCGCATCTGCAAGTGATCTACCTGTCTGGAAACAGATTCACTACGATCGAACAATCGATGTTTCCTTCGAGTATATTGGAAATTAATTTATCATCGACGACGACAACAACAACAACAACAACCCAAACAATAACTAGAACACCGTCACAAACAACACTGTCGACAACAACACCGGCTATAACCGTACTGTCAACAACAATAACAACAACACAAGTGTCAACATTAACACAGACAACAACAGCACCATCAACACAAATAACAACGCTGTCAACAACAACAACACAAACAACACCATCGCCAACAACAACAACAACAACACAAACAACACCACCGACAACACCATCAACATCGTCAACAACAACATTATCAACAACAACACCGTCAGCAACAACAACAACAACAATCCAAACAACAACAACTAGAACACAGTCACAAACAACACTGTCAACAACAACACCGGCTATATTAGTTTTATCAACAACAACACCAATGTCAACCTCAAAACGTTCAAAAACAAAATCAACACATTCAACAACAACACAATCAACAACAACAACACCATCAAAAACAATGCCGTCAACAACAATATCATCTTCAATAATAAAGAGAACATCTTCATCATTTTCAATAAATCCGACAACGGCTCCTTCACTACTAAGAGCAGCTACAACGTCACCAATTGCATCATCGTCATCAGCCGAATCGTCGTCATCAGCCGAATCGTCGTCAACAACAACAGCACAATCTTCGAACAATCCAACAGCAAGTGTGCAACCCTCACCGAAACAGGAGGAACCAGAACATCACACAGTGTCAGGTACTACGAAAACCGAATCTAGTACACAGCCTAGAGACGATCACCGAAGAGAACAGACTGGCGCCCAGTGGTATGTTGTCACATCTGCTGTCGGTTTCTTCGTCGTTGTCGTCTTGATTATACTCTGGCTCATACGCCGAAGGGACGTTGGACAGAGCTGTAAACCAAAGGGAGGCGACAATGCAATAAACGCTGGACAAGAGATATCCATAGTTAGTTACGAACCGGAGGGCAGACGAACGTCGGATTCAACAGGGAGAGGAAGTATGACATCTCTCCCAATCATTATTGATGAGGATTTTTGAAGCCCATAAAATGACATCATCGGCAATCGTCGCGCATTTCTCGCGGTTTCAGCGGATCGACGCACTGCAGCGTTTCTAGCGGTTGGTGGCGTCCCGCTTTATCTACATATCCGCGTTATGTAAACACCCGCCGTTTTCTCTATTCTCCTGCGTTATTGCAAATTCGCCGTTTTTTCCATTTTCTCGCTTTACTACAAAATCGCCGTTTTCTCCACGTTGGGTTGCGCCACCTGTAGGTCATAACTGACAAGAATATACATCCAATCGTAATCGGGTGTAATTGAATGGCTCAACGGTAGAACGTTCGCTTTCCACGTGGGCGGCGCCAGTTCGATTCTGAACTGCCGCTGTTTTTATTTGGACAATTATTTGACTTTTCAAATGAACATAATATTATATAAACGTATATTATTTTTTACAAAATCATATCATTATCACTATATATAGCCGCTAGAAACACTGCAATCCGTAGATCCGCAGAAACCGCGAGAAATGTGCGAGGATTGCCGATGATGTCATGTTATGGGCTTCTTAAGGATTCCTTTACCTGACAAAACTGTCCTTTTGACGACAAGGCGACGCATGAAGTATGACACTGCACATTGCTGACGAATTAATCAAGTATTTCAGAAATCCTCTTAACCTTCAAGGACTTTCGTCGCTGTCATCTGCTCTACCTACAAACCGTGACCAAAGGGACTTCCAACGATGACATCGAGTGTATTGTTCCGTAATACCAGAACCCCAGTTTCAACTGCGCAGATTGAAAATATTAACAACTGCTAATGTCGACGTAACCAGTGCGCAGGCGACGTGTGTCTCCAGAGGAGTCCCAGCGCAAAATGTAACATTGAAGACGGACGATTGGATGCATGACACGTCTGTCCGTAAGTACCAGTCTGCGTTGCCGTGAATGTCAAAGGCACTCGCCAGGTGTCACTGACGTCACCATCTACGGCGACCGCAATGGAAATTACACCGACAACAACACTATCAACAACATCACCAACATAATCTACAACAACGCCGTGTATTATAACAAAAACAACAATCCAGACGATTAGAATACTGTCACCAACAATACTGTCAACAACAACTACTACAGCAACATCTACAACAACAATAACACCAACAACATAGACAAACAACAAACTCAATAGCCACACTATCAACAACAATGATAGTAACGTCAACATTATAATTGTTACCAGCCACAACAACACAGTTTAGAACAACTACAACATACCAGGCAGCAATTAGAACACCGCCATCAAAGACACTATCAACAACAAGTATAGCATCAACAACAACAACACTGTCAACCAGAACACCTTCAGCAAATAACATCAACAATACAGCCGTCAAGACGGTCAATGTTATAGAAACGCTCGTCACCCCTCGCACACAAAAACGCTACAAAGAGAACTCGTGCCCCCCCCAGTAGCAACAACAACGGCGACGAAGAAACCAACAACTTCGTCTGAAACGACAACCAACACAACTTTGTAATCATCGTCGTCAAAACCAACAACTAATATTTCACTACCACAACCAAACATATCGTCACCAATCGCATGGTAAACAACAACATTGATCATTTCAACAGCAAGTATGAAACGTTCGTCGAAACGGAAAGCACCAGAAACACAAACAGTTTTAGATACAACAACATTTAAAATACAGAATCTGGGGCACATAATTATAATTATTGGCTTGGTGAGTTTCCAATGCAATTGCGTAAAAGGTAAACTGACCACTGTAGCGGCTACGTCTTCTGTACATGTTTCCGAATATCTTGACCACGGATGAACAATCGAGTGGCGCCGTCTTGCGGTTACTTGCACATACCAGCAATGTGTATTATGGCTGCCTGTCTGTTTTGTACAATAACCTTATTTCCTTTATGCTGTTAGTTGTATGCGTTTTGTTGATCCGCTTAACATGATATTAACGGCATTGATGTGTAGGCTATATATATATTACAAATATATTAATACATAATCAATTACATTCGTACTGACTTATACATATTTAGTCTAAATCGGTTTTTTTTTCTGCATGTATTTGATGATCACGTTAATTACCTCAATTTTACTGATAATAAACTGAAAGCTTTGTATACTTTGCAACATGTGCTGTGCCACGTCTACACTCCTGCGTTCATTTCGTGGCGGTGGTTGGCCGGAATTGAAGGGTCGAACTTTGCCAACGATGTCAACTAACAATGGAATCAAATGTAAATGCATTTAAATGCATTTGAATTTACTTCTGTCATTTCTGTTTAACCAATTGCAGTTACAATCAAAATACTTTGTAAATACTGTTTAAACGTATACAAAGTGATTAAAATAAACGTTTATAAAAAAAAATTCAAATAAAAATATATATCGCTATATGTTACTTTCGTCATCCATAACTCAATATTTTAGAAAATAATCGATCTGGTGAAGAAAAAAACTTTTGAAAACTTGGCCCTATGTGCATTTCCGTATGCGGACCCATGTCTGATGTCAACCATTCAGTAATTACAGTGTAGTCCCTATATGTGAACGGCCATTATTTATGTACTTCAAAGCTCACTATTTTTCGCCAGTTTCGCTGATATATGTTTTATGTGCCTATACAAGACGTAGTGCCTATCCAACTCCACGCAGCAAGCACACAAACAAAACACGATTTCCAAAACGACTGGTATTTTCGACTACTCATTGTAATGTCACTGTACAGAACAGTCTACCTTAACGCAAGTGTCAGCATAAATAAACGAAAATAACATTAAATATCAAGGTCCCTTGATTCGACTCGTGTTCAGTAATTACATCCGGTCGCCATGACGCAGGCTAGGCAAGGCACTCGCCCTTTTTCCAGTTTGCTATAGTATTGGCGAGGAACCTTATGAAATGCAATAATCAGTATGCATTCGGATACTTATATAAATAATATCACTTGACAATAGCCATGCAAAATATAAAATTTTACATTTTGTGATAAAAATCGTAAAAAGACGGGACGTGATGCGCTTATTGCTTTAGGAAAGTCTCGCCCTCTAGTAACGATAAACGTACTCATAATCAATTTCTTGGAGCATATTACTTCGGCTTCTTGGCGCCAATGTACATAAGGTATGTCACGGAAAACACATGCAAAACGGACAGTGCGTTTCAGTTATTCGTTGTGACACATATCGGTGTCGGAAGTGCGAAATAGACGCATTCGTTTTCAAGACGGCGGAACTCCGCCTCTACGTAGTGGGGCGGTGGTTGACTCTGCCTAGACGAAATTTTGAGCTTGTTCTTGGGGCACGGACACACTACGGCAGTGTCAGTGATGTGCGTGACCCCGTTCGTCGATTATCTTCGCCTTCCCGTCGATGACTATGGGTTCTCCAGCAGCGTTCTCTCGCAGACTCACCTACTCCTTGGCCTTAGTCTTGAAACGGTAGCGCTGGTCTGATCGTACGCCCGACATGTAGACGGGGCGCTTCAGGATGTGGCAACCGAAAAACTACAGCGACAACAATTGTAGAAAACATGTTCGAAATGTTGTTGTGGATCGAGAAAAATCAGATGATGTGGTGGAGGCGATGGCGGTGTTGGTGGCGATGGTAATAGTACTATTACAGTATTGGTGGTGGTGGTTGTTGTAGTAGTTGTAGTGGTAATGATAGTATTGGTTGATATGTTTCTTATTGTTTTTGCGGTGTTGATGGTGATGACGTTGTTGAAGATAGAGGTGGATGTCTTAGTACATTTGGTAGTAATGGTAGTTGTGGTGGAAGCGGTATTAGTGGTGGTGTTGATGGTGGTATTGGTGGTGTTGATGTTGCTGGTAGTGATGGTGGCAGCAGCAGTACCAGAACCAGCACTTCCACCACTATCAGCACCCACGGCAGCAGCAGCACCACCACCACCACCAATAGCAACAGCAGCAGCGGCAGCAGCGGCAGCAACAGCAGCAGCAGCAACAGCATCATTATAACCTTCACTCACTTTCTTGAGTTCCGCCTTGTTGGCCATCAGTTGGTCGAGGAAAGGCCCCCCCCAATGCCCGTAGAGCGTCATAATTCGGCGCATATACAGTGTATGCCCCGTCGGTCGCCATCAGGATGCGGTCCATGCCGGCCGTGCGGAGAAGGGACCGGAACGTGCTGCGTAGAGTACGATATACATAAACACGACGAGTTTTAATATGATGATGAATTTTGCGCATTTCCATTATAAATACAAATGTACATTATTTTTACCAGTATAAAATAACCATCCTCCATACGGGAGAACTTGATAGTACGTATGTGATTGTCGCGAAAACAATATTAAAAAGAGTACAAGAAATTTCCATCTATGCCTATGTGCTTGGTGCTGCCAGTCGGATATTGTTGGCATCTGGGAATCCAACTCTCGAAATTGCGACGTAATACATAGAACATAAAGTGGTACTTAACTTGGACAATCGAATAAACGACGCATGACTTTGTGAACAAGTGTACGTAATTGCTCGCATAGCGTTGCGGACAAGTGTGGTTAATAACTACAAAGGGTAATTCGATTGTTCATAGAAAGAGTAATTGCGGGGTGAATTTCGAAAAAAACTAGAACTGTGACGATCCGACCGTATTTTAAAATCCCTGAGACAACCATTGCCCGTCGTCCTATTTCTGTACAAGACGCAGGTTGAACTAAGTAAGGGTCCGTTCACGATTGTCGACAATATTTGTACAAAGCGTACTAAAGGGGCACGGGGTCAAGGCCGTGTAATACTGTAACTCACCTCATTCGTCTATAAGGTGGATATCTGATTTTAATTGCACTATTTTTTTTCAAAGTGCATTTTTTCCCACATTTATATGCACTTTTTTATGCGCATCAAGCACCAAAGTTAGTTAGCCCCAGAATGGGATGTTTGGAGTAAACATACTGAAGACTGAAGGCCACGTTTGAAGAGTTTGGCGTGGTCATTTTTAACTAAAAAAGACGGCACCATTGTATGCCTGTACACGACTCATGCAGGCGCTACGATTAGCTTGTTGGTTCGCTGAGTTTCAACTTTTGAATGTACCTAGAAGAGTACGTTTCACGGGTTTCACAATTAGACTCACCTAATGATTATATGCCTGCAGTCATAAGTAATGACCGGGGAGTGTTTCAAAGGAAGACGTCTTGAACATGACTCATGAAAGCGTTATGATTACCTTGTTGGTTCGGTGAACGTCATACATTAAATTTATCCAGAAGAGGGAATAAAGCGCTCCTGCACAAAACATTAATGATTATGGTGTATTGTGTTGCGGTCAGGTGCAGCTGTGACAAGTTGCATTGAGTAGGCATACGTTAACTCTTGCTGTTCATAAGTGTGCATGTGGTGTGGTTTCATTTATGGCAAATAGCGTCGGCATGAACATGTACAACATGCAAATAAATGCTTACGATATATGTTTAATAAAATACATTATGTGCATTTATTACAACATACAATGTGTTAGCAACGATGCAACAATAGGTTATTCACGAGTTATAAAGCGCCACACAAGAAGGTCGTAACCTGGTATTATTTACCCGTCCGATCAGTGACGATCGGCCCACAACAAATACAAGCCCAATTCCCGTGTGTAGGAATGAGTTCTACATGCTCGTAATATCATTGGCTATCAGAGCAAATAAACGTTTCAATAGGTCGGTGTGCCAGGGGTCAGGGGTCGTGCTGTACGCGGCGTAGCACCACGCTCGAGAAGATGGCGAACACCCTCGCACGAACACCCCCGCACGAACACATGTACGTGTACATTGTTGCATAACGCATCAGTGCAGCCACGCTGTTTTGCATTATAACCAGCAACAAACTGAACAATGGTTTATACTAATATTCTGCCCAAACTTCATAGTCTTTTTTGGTATATTTAAGTGCTTACCGGCAGAACACATTGCCCATTACCAAATCGCACGCATAGACAATACTATGATATATATATATATATATATATATATATATATATATATATATATATATATATATATATATATATATATATATATATATAGGATAAACACACAAACACACACACACACACACACACACACACACACACACACACACACAGACACACACACACACACACACACACTCCACGATAAGCCAAATACAACGATTTATAGCGGCGTAATGTATGTATAATTATAATTTATGGGCCAATAAACCTTCTAAGTAGTTGTGCAAGTGCACGCTGCTGCTTATGTGATCATTCTTTTTTACCACCATGATCATTTCAATGGCGTTTTTTAAATTACATTTCCAGCTTTCAAGATGCACGTGGTCCGGTGTGTGGTTCGTCGATATGGTGTCGTACGTTAATTCTCTGTCGTCGACCGGCTGCGTCTGTTGACCGTCGTTTTTGTCGTCCTGTTGCCTTCGTCGCAGGATGACCACGCCAATAACGATTGCCACTAGGCTTACTAGAACGACCACCAACAAATCGAAATCAATGAACTGGTTCCATGTTTCGTCATTGTCCCCTTTTCCGGGATTGCAGTTGTATGTAGAGATTGTGCAGCCGTTGTAATTTGCCTGTGTTCCGTTGTTGAAGTTGGTTTTGACGCTACCGTTGATGTTGGCGATGCGCGTGTTGTTGACGGTGACATCATTGTTGTCATCGTAGTAGTTGCTGTTGATGTAATAGTCGTTGTTGATGGTGTTGTTGTCGAAGTAGTAGTTGTTGTTGATGACAGCAGCGACGGATCAATATTGATTCCGGCGTGGTAGACCAGCTGTAGTTGCGACACATCGACGAAGGCGTCGGGCGGTACGTGCCCTATGTTATTGTATGACAAGTTCAGTGTGATCAGGTTCTCCTGCAAGCTTGATAGGAACCCAGATGGAATGTTCGATATGTGGCAGTGGGATAAGTTCAATAACATTACCGACGAGTCTACGAAGGCGGAATTCGGCACGGTTGTGATGTCATTGTGCGACAGATCGAGCGAGTCGAGATGAACGTTACGGAACACACCGTCGGCCATACTGTTGATCCTGTTCACGGCCAGTCGCTCAACCTTCAGCTCTTCCATATCACTGAACATATTTTCTTCAAGAATTTCAATACGGTTGTCTGATAAATTGACATTCTTTAATTTATCGTTATTCACGAAACACCCTGATTCAACGTCGGTGATCAGGTTGGATTCAAATCTGACGGTAGACAGATGGTCGAACGTAGAAAAGGCGCTTGGACGAACGATCTTAATTCGATTGTTGTGAAAATGAAGGGCTTCGAATTCGGTGCTTTGACGGTCCTGCATGAAATCGAGCGAGTTGAATGCGTTCCCATTGAGGCCCTTCTCGACGGCGAAGAAATTCATGTCGTCGACCAGATGAAGCTGTGTCGTGTTACATTGTGAGATAGTGACATTAACAACGCGATCAAAATCTCCGCCGATCGTCCGAAAGTCGAAGTTTGAAATTATGATTGTGTTCGTACTGTCGACAACAACGGAACACAGCCGATCGTCTTGGCTTTTCGTCTTTATCTTGGCGCTCAATGAAGCCCAGCTGCTCACCTGTTGACAGTGCAGCCACGTTCTGCAAGGGAAGTCGTCGTCTTTGAAATCGGTTTTAAGCTTGCATGGTTGTTGTGTGGCGACCGTCGAGACGATATACCAGCACAACATAGTTATAAAATATACCATCTGTACATATACACTGCGAAGAGTTTTTGACGTCATTGCATGTAACGCGATTCGTGATGTCCGTACAGGAATCTATATGCCAAACATGTACTGTATCACGTCACGTCACGTAGTTGATACAATATCCAATCAATGTATTTGCTTCACTGCAGTTTATTGCTCAGTTACACCAGTGATAGTTCTACTATAAAACCGCGGCCAGTGTGTGAATTTGTCGGTGACGACAGCGAGTAGGCGTTTGTTTGGCACGAATGATCCACATGGGCGTTGAATATAAAGGCCGTTTGCTACGGGGTTTGATCCTGTAATCAAATAAAATGTGTCGTGTTACACATGAAACTTCTCATCAACAACCCAGGCTACTGTGTAGATTACATGAATGCAATTCCGTTTAATGTCCCTTGGCCACCGGAAATGCGACCCGAAATGTACACTTGCTGTTCAACATCTTCGCTAGCTTTTCGTTTGATCACACACAACGTTATCGTGTATACATGAAATCAAATTTCATGCACAAATACACCCAAACGTGTCGGATAATTCCCTAGTTTAATGACCTCGGTCCAGCCATTATTTGTCGCGATCACCGTATAACTTCTGTAGGACCTACATCGAGTACAAATGCAGATTTGAAGTAGGGCCCAAATAAAATGATCCCAGTTATGGTTTCTTTTTACGCATGTTATCTATGTTACACAAGGTAATCTGCGTCTATATCTGGTATCTGCGTCTATTAGTTAGCAGCACAAATAAGCCCTTCCAAGTCTGACGGCACTGGTCGCTATTGAAGAATTATGCCGAGTGAATTAATTGACAAGAAAGAGAGAAACCAAAAATATATAAATTATATATATATATATATATATATATATATATATATATATATATATATATATATATATATATATATATATATATATATATATATATATATACTGACAATTGTTATACCAAATAAAACAATATACCTCTCTTTATTTTTGTACATATTTACATGGAACTGTATCTTCATATTCTAATGCTATTCTAATTTAGGTATGCAATATGCAGACAGCAGAATTATATAGTTAATGTTTCACGTACTCAAGTTCAACTGAAGGCGACTCTTGAGCACCAATCCATGTGTGGCTCAGGGAGTATCTTAGCGACACATGATATGTTAAGGGAACGGACGTCATCAATGTCAGGCCACACAAATATACAAAACTCAACACTTTTAAGGAACTTGATGGTGACAAATGTCTTAGCATTTTTCTGGCCAGATTACGTGACAACCATCTATTTTATGTTCAGGCTTTTAGGCAATGGTTTTGCTTCATCTTCATGGTTGATTTCCACGTTCCCTGTCAAATTGTTGTCTTCAGCATCATCACCAACCTGCACTGCTTGCTACTGCACCTTTGAAATAAATAATCATCTTCCAGCATTGGCATTTATGTTTAAACCTTGTATTTCCTGGCAGCAGCATTTCCTGGCACAATGTCAGCAAGTTAACTAATTAATTTATCTGACATCACTCCGGAGGAAACCAGACTCGTTGGTTGTTCCTCCAATGTCATCCACTGGACCTTTGCCATGCCTAGTGACAAAGAAGCTGATGCTAAAGAGCAGAACAAATTGTTTAAATTAATTAGAACCATCAGACCAGATGATGATTTTCTTAAACTTGTGGACATTTGAATCAAAATGGAGTAGAACAATCTTGAGGAACCAGTAAGACTCTTTAACACTGTAGTTACATTAACAAAGACATTGCTTTAGTGTCAATGCTGAACTATACAACTATATGCAAATTATAGGACTTAGTTTCCGTTATTGGATTCTTACACTGCATAATAAAATGTCATGTAATTCCGTTACCGTAATTATGTTACCACAATATAATTTAAGCATCAGCAGGGTATAAATGAATATTTTTACACGTCAAAATAGTGTTTATACAATGTGAGGTGAAAATGACTGGTTTAATTGTTGGGGTAGTGTTAGTCTGTGAGCTTCAGTCCGCAACCTGGGAAACAGTCCGCAGTACGCGAAACGGTTCGTGGTCAAATGACGCTAGGTGATCACGTGGCAAACGAGAGTCATTCCCTTTGTGTTGGAACTCTGAGCCACGCTAGACGTATTTTGCAGAGCCATCAAATTGGAAGTTTTTCTTCCCACCATCCTCCCCTGTCTACCTCCATTGTTCGCTTGTTGCTTACCATGTTATTATTCTGTATTGTATGTATACATTCAACTCCCGATAGTTCCTAATTTGGTTGTGATAAACAATCACAATTGTGCGTTAACGCTTTCCTTCATGTATAATTTTCCCATAGGTTTTTTTAGAAGGTTTTAGTGCGTATAATCTATATTCACTTGTATACACAATGTCTTGGTCAGCAATATGTATGCTGTACGACAAATTTTAACAATTGAATTTTTCTTTCATGAGAATCCCAATGGGGATTGTGGTACATAACCTTTAATTTTTAGATGCATATTTGACTGGTTAGTTGATCGTTGTACAGCATTGTTATGATGATGATATTCTATGTTTATGTGGTGGGACAAAGGACCGCCCCACCTTTGCTACTTCTACTTCTGTTAATAATTGTTTCTCAATGAGCAACTTTGTATTGGCAACTAAGCGATATCTCATTTGATATACATGTATTGTATTTTATTGTATTTTTCTTGATGAGCATGTTTGTGCTAGCTGCCAAGCTACTTTTCATTGATTCATATTATTTTCTTTTGGTACAATTATTAAATGACCTTTACCAACAATCACTCTTTGTGTGTTCCTGTAGCAAACGAGCTCAGGGTTCTGCCATTAAGCATCAGCAGGGTATAACTAATTTTTATACCACTTTTCCACAAGATAATTTGAGACACACTAAAATTGAGTGATCAAGCATGTTACTGGGTGCATATAATAAGATTATTTCAAGTAACTTTTATTTTCAATAAATAGTTAGTTCTCAGGAAAACTTTAATGTCATTTTGATAATAGAATTACCGACAATTCACAATATGAAATGTGCAGTACCTATTGCATTTTAGAATGGATGGACTGGTTTAGTTAACTTATTGATATTATGTATTTACTGATCACATTTCTTTATTTGTTGAGCTACACCATTTTACTTAATTTATTTAAATACATTTTTGTAATACATTTATCTCTACTACATTTTACATTTTACCCTTTGTTCTCTTATGTTATTATTTAATTACAACGGCTACGATATTTATTTGTATATATTTAATTAGTACTCATATAATGCTCATACTCATTATATAAGTTAAACACAATATGATTGTGTAGCATTAATTGCAGGTTATATATTCTGTTTTTGGTTTGTAGGGAACAATCACCCCCATAGATTGGCAGTTCCATGTCGGGGTCCGTTGAAACTGTTTGTATTTGTCGCTGAGCTGTGTCTAACTGGACATTCCCGTTGGAAGTGATAGTAATAAGTTAATTCTATTCGGTTAAAACCTTTATTCGTAACTTATAATTATATTAAAAAACACATTAAGAATAATTATGCTAAAATGTATTCCATGAATAATATACAACAAATTAAAAATAATGAATATATATATTTAAAAAATGCATATACAAATGTTTCTATTAGCATATATTGTCGAAAAGGCTACTCTAAAAATGTGTCAATGTTGTGGTTGTTGTTTCAGTTAAAGTACTGCACTACACATTTCTTTCTAGTACTACTGGTAATCACTTATATCCTCGGTGCTACCTGTGTTATATTGTCACAAGCTTCGTCTGCTATTACAGAGCTCGTTTGGATCTTAAGACGATTCCGCTGAACATAGAACTGAGGGAACTGCTCAGAGTTCAGATATGCATTTGTGTTTGGAAGTGTTGGTGTTTTGACAAAAGGCTCATTAAAAAACTGATATGGAAATTCGAATCGAGCTCCATCATCAAAAATCTGATCAACTACAAGGATCCTGAGCATGACACACCAGTACCAGATTTGGCAACCACACAGAAGCAGTATCATGGGTAATTAATTTGCAACAGTTGGGGAACAATTCTTCATGATTCTACTCATATTGTCAATATGCTTCCCAGTAATGTGCTGCATTTGGCAAATTAAGTAATATGCAACAATTGGGGAGTCAATTCCATAATTCACCCCCCAAAATTTGTATTATTGTTAAACTTTTAATTTTCATGATTCTACTCAATTTGCCACTTTGTTTCCTATAAATGTGCTGTATTTGCCAACAGTATATGTTCCATCTACTTCTTGAGTAGCATTTCTCCGAGCAAGGGGAGAAAGACCGAACTTGCCAACGGCGCTAGGAAAGCCGATAGGAAGCTCCCGCTCTGACACTCACCGACCTGCTGGTCTAGTAAGATGCGTCTCCTCCTTGCAGGGGGCGCTCGTCTCTGAGACAACTCGCATAATTTTTTGCTTTCTCAACCGCTGCCTCTGTGTGTCGGTCAACAGACTGTTTTTCAATATTAAGCAGGCACACTCGGCCAGTGCACAGAGAAGATCGGCGTCGGCGTTGGCGATGCTGGCTCTTCGCAATTGGCTGCTCTTGCATCTATTCAGCGCCTGTATACACATAATGTGTCTCTTCACTAGTTCACACATCGTGCGAATATAGAGACGAACCATGAACTGGGTCTTTTTTATATATTCGGCAGGTACACGTACTAAACGTGTCTGGAGAGATGGTCGCGCGAAGACGAATATCTTCTGGCGTCTCCTGCTTCAGATCGACCAATAGATAACCGTACTGTACCGATGTAGCGTCGTTGAAAGCCTCTTTTACGAACTTCACGCGCCCAGGATATATCTGACGAGCCAAGTGCGACATCTGTGACGCATCACGAGGATTCTTGAACACCACCATGTATTGAGAGTTCAGACTGATGGTACGATTCTCCTTATTCTCAGGGAACAGGTTCTGTACGAGATACGGCACGTGATGATTTTTTAGTGATCAAAGTCGTGACCCGTTCGTCCGTTTCCACCATCAGATCGTCTATGACGAAGAGGTTCCTCGTTGCCGAATCGAACAAGGTTGCACTCGGCTACCCTTCCTGGAACCACATGTCGGCTAAATTTATCGTTGCGTAAGCGGATTGCCATTCTCCGTAACACCACGTGATCTTCTCGGGAGGTGATTCGATCATCGCGGCAGCGTGACGCAGCATACCCGTCAAGAAAGTGCTCATTTATAAAGGACGATATGGGCGCGTCGTCTTTTTATGTCTTTTCTACACATCCACCGGACCCGTGGACACCCCGTCCTCGTACACCACGCGTTGGCGTAGAAGTAGGTGAGACCCGCTCGTTCCTGCACGTACGTCAACACGGTCGAGTGATTTACCCTGAAACCGCGGTTCATTACACTTCCGCTCCGGCGGTTGGATGGCAAGTCCAGGAACGCGTCCTTGTCGATCTTTTGCTCAGTTCTTTGAGCAATAGTACTTCTTGCTACGCAACCCCACGAACCCGTCACCGGACCACTCCAACTTGAACAGACCCGTTGTCCTCTTATCGTACGGTTTGCAGATCTTAAAACACAGCTCGGCGCATCTTAAAACAGCTCGGCGCCGGTCCAAGGGCAACCGGCGAGTCGACAGCGCACGTACTCGGTCTGGTGATCGATGCAACATTCGGACTGGAGCCTTTCGGAGCGGTGCCAAAAGTAATGCTATTGTAGTTACGGGGTCACGAGGGCATCGACGGACTCGCCGGCCAAGGCGAAATTGGCGGAATCCGTGTCCATCTCGCAGCACAGGAGCAGAGGGCGCTCCAGGTACTTGTTGATAAAGTCGTAGTAGAACTTCAACATGCGCATCTTGGCGTACTGCAGAACGAATAATCCCATGTGTATGGGCAGGGCGTGCGTGACGGTTCTGTTGCTCATCTCTATCTCAAACGCGTCGTCGACGACGATATCGAGTTGTCGGAACCACCTATAGTTGACAATGGTCGATGCCACCGCCTCCGTGCAGTATTTCACGTCACGATGGTAATGGTCTTCCCTAGCCCGAGTTCTCTAGCAACTTCATGGTGTCCGCGATGATGGCTTTATGTGGGTGAACATCTCCCTCGCGTAGAACCGTGGACACTGCATCGCCGATCCACTAGAAGCATGGGTTCGGATCGTACTCGACGACCTGGTAGACGCGTATCACATCGAGTACGTGGTCCAGTAACCATCGCCAGACGGGCGTGGCGCGCAAGACCTTATCGCCTCGATAACTCCCCACGAGCAGGCGACTCAGGGTCGCCAAGATGTGGTGTTTTTCGGCGCATCGGCGCATGAATGGACCGAGATCGCCGCGCGTCAGACAGATGTTCTTGAAGACGGGCTGCATCTCAACAAAGTGCGCACGCAATGCCTCCGGTATGTGAACGTCGCACTCGAACATACCGATCACGGTTCCGGCACACACGTCAGGATCTGTTGTGACGTCATCGTCCTCCTCGCAAGTCGTCGATGAGGAAAGGCAGCATCCAGACACATTTTCTCGGCCGGGTCGCTTCTCACGACTTTCCACTCGCATTCCAACAGCTCGTCGACCTTGACAAAGAGAAGTAGGTTGGCTTTGTTCTTTTGGGTCTCGGCGAGGAGTTGGATCATGAGTTTCCCGTTGACGCCGTTCAGCTCTTGTCCGGTGCATGGTTGCCCGTGAAAGTAAAAACCATGGAACTGATATGCCGTCTTCGTTTGACTGCACCATCCGTCCACCGGAAGTTTGCGTATTCTATTCTCACGGCCGTTGGTCTGAAGACGTATGTTGTGTCCCGTGCGTACGGATTCCCACGTCAACCATTCCGCGGCCCTTTGTACGTACAGTTGCGCCGATTCGGATCGGATTGCGTTCTCTTCCCTTCGTCGCGTGTACCATCCCGCCGGCATATCTTCTCTAACAGACCACAAGTACAGAGCGTTTGCATCGTACCCGTCGATCGACACGGTAGACCGGACTATCCGCACTTGTTCTGACGTCAGACCAGGTAGACTGATGCCTTCCTTGAACATGTTGATGTTGATGTAACGTTGATTATAGAAGGCAAACATTCTGTGAATGGGCTGCAGACAAGGAACCACGTCCCAATTGTTTTACCAGTCACATGAACGTGTTTTTGAGATATATGACAAAAAAGAACCGATGCCACTTTTGTCTTCTTTCTCTTATTTCTCATTTTCTTTTTATTCCTCTGTCTTTGTCATGGACAGGAAGTAGGGTATCAGGAACTGTTTGATGGCATTGATATCGTACTTACCAGAATTGTACCCAATGACGGGTAATTGATGCAACCATCCATATAATTATCCCAGTAATGTTTTGTACGGATTAGTCGAGACTCCTTGTCGTAGGTGTCATCAACCCTGTGTGATCGTGCAGCGTCATCATCCTCAGGTGACCGTGCAGCGTGCTACCGTACGTCCCATTCCGTCCGTGCTTCTGCGAATTGTTCCAACACATCCTCGTAGGTGTGTTTCATCTCTTTGTACGCGGTGTCACTCATCGCTCGTAGGATATCCACCATGTCACCCACCAACTTGTTGGCATCTCCATCCGTGACGAGACTTTGCACTTGCTCGTGCCGGGCACGTTCGACGGCGTGCTGACCCCTCAACGGGATGTGACGAGCTACCCAATGGACATTGTCACTATCCGTCAGAAGTTGTGCGGTATCAAACCAACACTCTAAATCAAATGTGACGCGGTACATGTAGTAGCGCAACCATTCGGAGACTCGAATGTTCTCATCGTTCAAACGTTCGAAAACTGACGGGACATAGTGGTACACGCAACCCGGGTAGACTAGGCGCATACCTCACACGTCGTATGATCGTGTCTGTATAACAAATATATTTCCAAAATGAATCACCACACTTTCGACACCTAAGTGAGTGACGGTACATGCGCACATCTTGGATGTAGGAAAAGTGTCTCCGAGAAGGTTGATGCACAAAGTCTCTTGGTAGTGACACTCGATGGACGAGTTCTGCAGTCGTCTTTCCATCCTCTTCTTCCGATTCGTCGAGCTTGTATACGCACACGTTCGTCTCAAAAGTGGTTTCTACAAGGTAGAGGTCATCCAACATGACCCCGGGCAGTCTTCCATGGCTACATCGTCTTGGTCGTATGCCTCGTATAGCGTCTTCATTGCTGGTTCCTAACGATGTAAGTCACCTCCTTGATGCAGGGTCAGACAGCGGAAGAGACACACGTTTTCGTTGTACCTTTAATAATTGTTGAGTTCCCTTTCCAGAGCTTTGTTCTTATTAACGTAGGCTGGAAGGGTGACGCCTATACATCCTATAGGATGATCGATGGCGCGGCTGATGAATAAGGTGACATTCGTCATGAAATCGCACACCCATGCCGAATCCGGTGGGTGATTGTTGGCCCACTCCAAGACGTTGGTTTCTCGGATGCGTTCTTGAAATGCGACAAAGTCCTTGTTGTTGGTGTTGAGACTGGTCTCGTCTAGGTATCTTCTGCAGCAATTGCAAGAGGAATGATAGTAGTTGTATCGGTCCGTGTTCCTGTTCCTCAGAATGAACCCATAACAGGGGTTATTCTTGAAAGAGTGGGTCTGTTCTTGGAACATGATTTTCAAAGGTACTTCTAGAACAGTCGTATCTAGCGTAGTTGTATGTAGTCGTACCTGCTCTAAAGGGGACCTCTCGTCACGCGTGTCCTTATGGTTGACCAGGTGCTGTCGAACGACGTCTAGCAGTTCCGTCGACAGAGTGTCGGAGAAGGGAAGTCGAGCGGGTGGTTCGATGGGATCTTCTTGTATGACGAGCTGAGGGGCGTGGTATCTTCTCATTTCGATCTCTTCGGTAATTGTGGCTCGGTGACGTCGGCAAACGCGGTTCGTACGTGTCTCATCAGGTATTTACGGGTATCGAAATTCCGTCCACATTCCTTGCACGTGTATGTGTTTCTTTCTATACGACTATGACTGCGACTACTGCTACTACGACTACCATATCAAGTCCCTACATAACGCTGTAGATTGTCCCATCTCATGAACGTTACATCTCTCGCACACGTATTTCGCTTTCTTATTTGCGTGATCGCTAGATGGCGCCACTGGTGACGCCGACGATAACGTGTGCTGATCGAGAGATGGTGTTGCGTGACTCTCCACGTGACGTCGTAGCTCTGCATACGTGTCCAGTACGACTCCACAGTCAAGGCATAGATGTGTTTCCATGATGGTAGCAACTGATAGACCACGGGCACACAGTACACCTATATAATGAGCAGTGCGTGTGTTCGTGTATGAGGAACGGTGTTGGTGGTGGTGATGGTGGTGGTGGTAGTGGAGGTGGTGGTGGTGATGATGGTGGTGGTGACGGATGAAGAGGCATGGTCATCAAACATGTTCATTCAGACGGTAATGTTTACACGTTCTTCCAATCCACTAGGTGCGCCATTTTTCTTCCGCAATAGGGAGCCACTATATCGAGGTTCTACTGGTCTAAGGGACTTTTCTTCCTTTATAGGCGCCATTATTTCGTGTACTACGGGTAAATCTCTCACTTTGTTTATAAAGGGGTGTCACTCATGTCTACTAAAAATACCAACAAGTGCCATTCTTTTTCGACAACTTTGTATTATCTAGACTGTTTATGTTGTATATGAAATATATAGGGTACAGCACTGTAGTGAAATTGTCGACTTATAAACGATGAGTGCATATGAGGTTTATGGGATTCCGCGACAGTGACCTCCAGCTTGTGAGCGATTTCACGCTGCGCCAGAAATGTTTTCAGTTGGAGTTCACTTGCAGGTTTTTACACCACGCCGAGGTCATATGATGATGATGATTTGATATATATATATATATATATATATATATATATATATATATATATATATATATATATATATATATATATATATTTTTTTTTTTTTTTTTTTTTTTTTATTTATATATATATATATATATATATATATATAAGTCGTTTTTTCAGAAGGAGTGGATACTATATATTTCATACAAACGTACAAGTCGACTGATTATTATATAAAATAATACCAAAGATTGTGGACGTAAAAACTAATTTCCACATATCGTAACAAATATGCCACCGAGAATAGTAATTTTGTGTCAAAATATTGGTTTTAGGGAGCAGCTATTTCAAATATTTTACTTTTGACCGTAGCACAATTTATCAACCAAAATATTTCTTCATAGGCCAATGTAGTCCTTAATACATATAAAACACGTGTGTGTGTGTTTGTGTGTGTGTGTGTGTGTGTGTGTGTGTGTGTTTGTGTGTGTGTGTGTGTGTGTGTGTGTGTGTGTGTGTGTGTGTGTGTGTGTGTGTGTGTGTGTGTGTGTGTGTGTGTGTGTGTGTGTGTGTGTGTGTGTGTGTGTGTGTGTGTGTGTGTGTGTGTGTGTGTGTGTGTGTGTGTGTGTGTGTGTGTGTGTGTGTGTGTGTGTGTGTGTGTGTGTGTTATTGTGTCCATTGTGTCCATTATGTTGATCTGCCATTCCGGCACCATCAGAGTGTTGGTTACATCACCGCACATGCTGTGTGTAGCCTGTTCCAATATTAATGATGTGTTGCGGCAGGTCAACATGATGAGATTCGTCACAGCTTCATTTATCAGTATGCTGCATTCTGGAACGGACAGCAACGGGATGGTCATGAGTGGTGGTGGAGGTGGCGTTATCGGCTGGGGTGGTGGTGATGCCGGTGTAGGTGGGGGTGACGGCGATCGCGGACTGAAACAATACTCGTCAACACGTGGTGGCGACGGTGATGACGAGGTGTCACGTGTCGACGGCAGCGACGGCAGCGACGGTAGTGGTGATGGTGACGGTGATGATGGGGTTTACGTGACAATGACGACGGCAGCAACGGTAGTGTTGATGGTGGCGGTGGCAGCGGTCGTGGCGTTGGTGATGTATAGCGAGATGTTGACTGTCGTCTCTTTTTGATCAGATAAAGGCGTAGATCGTTTGGTTAAAGTTGGAGACGTTTTACTCGTCACACCGTTACCACATCGAACCGCAATTGCAATGACACGCATCTATGTAGGAACAACCCAACAGTCCAGTCCAATATGCGTAGGCTAAAACCGGTGTAGCGCTAGTAATACTCGTACTCGTCTTCCGACAGATACAATATGCGACACACCACAGCGCATGCATGACGGACGCAAGCCGCATCTAACGCCATATTGAAGGCCTGCTTGTTTATCATGGCCTGGAACGATTTAGAATTCTAACTATGCCGCTCTCCGTTGCCTCCATGTTGTATCTGCTGTTGCTGCTGCTTGTTAGTTTTACTGTAACACCGTTGTGCATAGTGTCGTCGTCGTTGTCTGATAAGATTATGGTTGATGCGGGAGAGCAACTGGGTGCTGCTGATGAGAATATTACATCGTCGTTGTTATCTAGCCATTGCCGCACTTTTTCAGCTGTACACATAGTTCCGTTGGTAGGTAGAGTGGCATCGGTCGTTTCCTGCAAAAAAAACTACGAACCTACCACTTCCAGTTCCGACACGACGTAGTTGACGTACGCGCCGTTTGTGCGTTTCTTTATGGTCGCCATGACGTGCCCCCGAGCACTGACAGAACGGCATAACGTCTGCGTCTGACGTCAGACCGGTGTAGGTATTGGCAGTACTTTTGTCGCTAGCTCATCAAATACGCATGACCACACCTCAGCCCAATCGGGCAGTAGAATGTACAAGGCGAACTTGTTCCAGGGAACATGCTGATACTGGTGAATGGGATAAGAATAGTCATTTCCGCATGGTAGAAACCCCTTTCAGAAAATGGTGACACGATGCTACACTGTGTATTTATCTTGCCGTCTAGTAATTAGCAGTCCCCAGAAACCCTTACGCATTCCATTAATGGAGTTTATTGTGTATATAACAGACGGAATTTAATATTCACCAGTGCATGCTTCATAGAACGTCTTAATTTTTTTTATTCCGTGCATAAATGTGCCTTCTCTCGGATGGTCTTGCTTTAGTATTTGGCCTGTAGTCCGGTCCGCGTGGCTACCATCTTGTATATTGTCTCAAAATCGCCATGGAAAACGTGTTTTCGCCATTGGTAATCAGGTTTAACATTTATAAATACGTGTCCCCACGCCTCGATGCTGCACTGAGAGGAAATTCCCTGCTCCTTGAAATGCATAAGACGATTCATTATGACTTTGTTATATTAAAATGTCCACGTACTCTGTTATATAAGGCTTTATGCAACACTCGCCGAGTACGTACCGAACTAAATTTTTTTCCAGATGACAATTGTCTTGATGTTCCCACCGACAATTGTCTGACACGTTTATCGCTTTTATTTTAATTATGACATATGTGCCATTGTTACGTATGGCACATTACGCCTCTTGCGTTTCATAGTCATCTCACCCAGGTTTTCGTTTCCTTGCAGCAATCATTGTCTGGATGGTGGATTGGAGTGTTGGAAGAGTTGTACCACGTCGCCACAACGTTTCGAGATGATGTCGGCTGTGCGACAGACGACGAAAAGGAGATGGCTGAAGATTGGTCGGACGAATGCGACATTGCAGCGGCGTTGCTGGAACATCGCAAATACCAGCAGGGAGTCATGGGGAATTCGACAACGTCACGGTTCTCCAGTGCGATGTACAGCACCGTCGACCAACGACTTTGTTGGATAGACGACAGAGATCGCTGCCGCCCCTCTATTTACCACCGCTTCATATCTACGATGAGCGCTACGTTGGCATGAAATTGCCTTGAAAAATAACAACACTTAGTGTATAGTGATCGGTTTATTTGTGACTTTTAATGTTATAAAATTACCGACATGATATCTCTATACACGTTATGATATTTAACATGTTGCATTACTTTTAAAATACAAGTTTATGATATGATAACGCACCGTTGATATAATTAATAATCATTGATAATATGGTAACAGGCTGTTGATATAATACATAAATGTATCATTTACTTACGTCTTTTTTCTTAGTGCTAGCTAACCCTCATATAATTTTATATATTTAATATTTCTTTTAAAATACAAACTTTATGATATGATAAAGAAACGAATGCACCACTGATTTACATACGTCTTTTTTCTAAGTGTTAACTACCCCACCTTTTTCGATGTCCACCCTCTTACGTCACAACGGTTGACCGTTGACCACTCTTAGAGGATTCATTGACCATTATTGAACAGTCCATTCGTCGATAGGGAGCGCTTAGGCAATAACACCCCACTACCCCGCATACCCCTCTTATTGCGTGATGTCCACCTCATTCGTCACCACGGATGACTTTTGACCTCCAACAGAGAACAATTGACCACTCCTTGACCAGACCTTTAGTCGCTAGGCAACGCTGGTGTTATTCATATAGTCCTACAGCCGCCAGGGGCGCTGATAACATGTGAACGATAATACACCTATACTCTCACACAGGCAATTTCAATCGGGTTTTCCACAAAATCTAGTAACCTAGTAACCTCTTTCCATGGGCCCTCTCTTAATCATTCAGATGGACCCGTCTACTACTCACTCAAGCACAGGTACACATGTGTTCAGCTACACGATAGTCGTACTTCATATTATTGGATGTGTACATGTGCTTGTGCTTCTATTACCTTTCAAGTTTGACCGACTCGCACTGTGCTCTAACGAAACACAATTTGATATTTAAAAATGTGCTTTATTTACTAATCCCACCTTCTGGATTAATGTTTGTGGCACCGTTAACTGCTTAACGTGTACATTCTAAATTATGCAAAAATGGATGTATGTAAACAGCGGGGACATACTCTCGTTTATGTGGAATGACAACGTAACTTAATTCATGTAATATGCTTTAGCATCATAGCTATTAGGACGATACTTGTTTGGGCTACGAGAGTATGCACGGCGGCTCGCGCATGCGCACCCGATAACGCTATAAAAGCGAGTGAGGCCATGATCCCGTCCTCTCTTTCTTCGGAATTGCGTAGAGTGTACACGAGAAATCTTTGCTTTGTTTGAATTGTTGTAATTTTTGATTTGCGTATTATTGTGTAGTGTTAGTTGATGTTAATTTAGTCTTGTGCGTATATTGATTCAGTTTGGGTTTAATCTGAGTTCTTAAACAATTTGCCCACCCTCCCTCCCTTTGATGGATGGAATGGACGTTCTTCAGGATTGTTTAGTTTTAAACTACGTGGTGGGCAGAGTGACCCCCACCCACATGGTAAAATGAACAGATTAGCTTGTAGTGATTTATTTAGTAGTCATAATATTGTTACCAATGGTTGACACACTTAATACGTTGTCGAATTATATCTATTATGTGAAATTAGCAGTCTGGGGCCGGCATGCTTGCAATGGTTATTTGTCACTTGATTATTGATGTTTACACGATTACTATTACTAAAACTACATGTCATTAAGTTGGCCTATTTCAATCTATACCTGACTTGCGTTGTTGTTCTGCATAAATAGACACGAAACAGGTTATAAAGGATGCACTCACATTATTGTTTTACAATATGTATAACTTGTTTAACTGGTCAACGATACGTCCATACGAGTGAAGATGTTCAGTAGACTGGATGGTTCAGATGAGTAATATTTTTAGTTATTTCACAGTCAGTTTATATTTTTTTCCCGTGACGTTTCGACTGCTGTTGGTAATTTTCGTCAGACGACTACTGCTAGATGGCGACACGGTAGTCATTCTAAAAGTAAAAAGAAGAAGAAAAGAAGAAGAAGAAAAACTTAAACTGAATGTGAAATAAGTAAAAATAGTACTCATTTGATAAGTCCATACAACTAACAGGTATTCATTCATTTCATTGTTCCACGATGGTCCATGGTTGTGAAGGCTGGTAATTCCACCTGATCAATCAGAGAACGCCGAACGGAACCAACACTTGCATGTCCGCAGCTTATCGCCGGCCTTTCAACCCACGGAGAGTCGTCATCACTATCATTTGACACACTGGACGCCGCGAAAACACACAGATTGTGGTTGTTTGGCCACATTAAGAGAATGAGCAAAGATCGACACGTGCGCCGCGCGCTACTCGCAACATCACAGCATTGCTGGCCGTACGACTCCGGCTCGCTGATATCGGACCTGGAACACCCTGTTGCCGGATGCCTCGTGGACCCGCCGAACGTGACGAATCCAGTCTAAAGCAACCCGAATGCTGCGCGAAGTTAAACATGTTCCCTGGGAGCCAAGCCACATGTATAATTTAATTAAGTATGTATGTCCTAAAATGAGAAGCATTATCTAGATGTCCTAAAGTTCTGATGCCACATGATGTGACGTAATATCTTCGCAACCAGATAATCGAGACCTCGTCACAATGACGTAATTAAGGCGACACAACGTCTTGTCTGTCCACCACTTCAAGTGTTGTAATTTTCCGGACACTTCGCCGATATGATCTCGCAATAGGAATAAAAATTGCCATATTTCTCCATATACCACAGGTATTATCTTCGTGCTAATTCTCTGTATGTTACTGTTGATACTGCCACCTGGCGAATGCTACGTAATATGACATATTGCTCCTCACAAACTAGACGTGGACACACCCAGATGACATCACAGGAGCGATCAAGATAAATATGTTTAGTTGGCACTATATCCTGTTTACAATGACTTTGTTTTCTTCGCAGGACACATGTGTAATGCCATTTTTAATATTACAGCGAAAACGAATCATTGTCAAACAAATATGACTTTTTATGCAAGACAACGTGTACTGAATTCGATAATTAACTCATTAACGGATACAAAGCAAGACTGATTGCTTTAACCATACCCAGTGTGTTTCTTGTCTCCGTCATAAAATGTGTGGCTAGCATCACATATTGTGGGAATTCCGCTGAGGGACTATATAATCTAAACCAACATTTAAATTATATCAAGAATTTACAAGATGCATGCGCTTTAATTAATGCAGTTCTTTAAAATGTTAATTACATTTTATAACCACAATATGTCTGTTTTTACGAGTTACTATATTTAGTTAGTTATATATATGTGGGTCGATCTACTCCAGGTATATAAATCCATATTCGGTGATTGTTTATGTGCAGCCGGTGTTAAACTGCCGATATTACAATTTAACCTTTGTCTAAACATGTGTAGCATACGTATAGCTAATACAATTAAAAACGTTTTAATTTGTGTATATGTTGTGTTGTTCATGCCATAAACACACATGCTACATTGACAGGTTATATATATTATTTGTCTCAAAAGTAACCTGGTTGGATTCTCCGAATATTTCATAACACGATTATGAGGCGATGCACCAATACATAACTGTCAGTAATTAATTTAAACATTATATTATGGGTCAACTTTAATATGTATTGTCTGACGTGGTTGTATTAACGTCATACATGTATAGTGTTGCAATCCTGATGTTACATTTAATAGGTGTTTTGAAGCATTCTTGATTAGTGGTTTTGTCAGTTATAATGGCGCCGCCATGCGGAATTCATGTGACGCAAACTCATCGAGAAGTATCTTTATCAAGCAAAAACTTGTATAGTGCTTTGTAAATTGTATTTCATTGTAAGAAATTATCGAAACGTTTGACAGTTCTAGGTGGTGGAGGTTAGAAAGTAAAATCGCCTAAATAAGAAAAACAGATTAGAAAAAATACAACAGTGAATATATAAATAAAATGTGGAAACACTTGAAGCATAATTACACAAAGTATAAACACACCAAGTTACTGCGCTTATTAACCTGCTTGATATATAATTACACAGCCGCCTGTTAACCTACTTTATATATAATTACATAGCCGTGTGTTAACCTATTTATATATAATTACACAACTGAGGTTATCCATATTCTTAATGACAGAGCTTGATTACACTGCTTATAATGCGGATATGAAATTCGATTGTACGGGATCTATAACTCGACAGTTAATTGACGTGAGCAATTTACTGGCGTATAGCACGTCTAGTATTTACACACAAAAACAGTTTGCTTTGTATCAACGATAACTGCGCGAAGCCATTAAACACTGCACGAATGTTATTAATTTGACCAAAGCAAGAAACGCAAAAAGACATTCAACATGAAGTCGACTGGTTTATTGAATACATCAATTCGTGTCAATATATGGACAACAAACGTAACCCAAATTATTTTATTATTTAGTGCACTTGTCTACACAAAGACATCATATCGGAAACACATTTAATTTACTGGTTTGCACACATTCTTCATTGTATTTGGTACGTCACACATATTAATATCTAACCTAGTAGTCTAACCTACTGGGTTGTCAAATATTCCCATGCAAAAATAATTAGCCATTGTTGACATAGAAAGGGATTAACATATCTGCAACACTACACAGTACAAATCTAAATAAAGTATTCATGTCATATGTACATATATGTGAATATTGATATAACTTTGGTGCCGTGAAATATGTTATTTTCATTTTGATTGGCTTTAACATTGCACGTTTTTGATTGTGTGTCAGCGATGATAGGAAATGTTCGGCGTAAATATTGTATTTTATGGTACATCAATTTATCACCGCCATCAAATATATTTCACAAATAAGTAAGCTGTTGCATACATACATTTGTAAATATCAACATACATTTACATTGTATGATGAATTCAAACAATTCTTGAAAATAAACAGGTATGGCATAGGTGCATTTAAATACATGTGTTCGGAAAATTCATACGACAAACACGCCGTGAATTAACAATGCATTTAAAACGCACAAAAAACTATTAAAAAACACTTAATGTGCAACTGTGTTAATATACCTATGTGAAGTACGGCAGCTATCAGTGACGTCAGTGTTCGTCTTCTCTTACTTTCCCTGTTCGACTCTGTCCGGATGTACTCAGCTCCGGACTATTAGTAGAACTTGGTGAGAACGGCGGTCACAAGCCGTCCACCAAGCGCCAGTAGGCCTATTGAAAGTTGACTGGCTCCTGAATCCGGAAACAATTCGATGTAAATGTTTCACTTTCGTCAAAGAAGACACTTATTACAACACTTATTACAACACTTACATTTGCACTTTTAAGAACAGCCGTTTACGCAAATGTCTCAAAAGGCAAATAACAATCGTGATGCCAGGTACACAGCAAGAAAGCATTGGTGCAATGTTTGGAGTACACCGCAAGAATTTGTTATTTCAAACGTTGTCCATGGAAATTGTTGACGAGTAAAATACGAAAATAAATAAATGAATAACAATGATATATGCATATCACAATTACATTGTCTGATCATAAATGGGAGCGTGAAAATTACACTAGTGATAAAGATTAACAAGGGTAACTTTGCAATGAGCGGACATGATGCGAAAAAGTGTTACATTAAAACTGGTATTGGTATTGTTATTCACATCCAAAAGGTCAACCATTTTAGAAAAAAAACGATGTAACCTACCTTTCAAGCGGGTGTCAACAGCAGTGGAATTTGATCCACTTGAACCACTTGAACTAGTCAGCATCATGGGTGACGAGGAGCTTGAATCAGTCGGTTTCACGGTGGACGATGGGCTTGAATCAGTCGGGTTCACGGTGGACGATGGGTTTGGATCAGTCGGGTTCACGGTGGACGAAGGGCTTGAATCTGGCAGGTCCACGGTGGACGAAGGGCTTGAATCAGTAGGGTTCACGGTGGACGAGGGGCTTGATTCAGTCGGGTTCGCAGTGAACAAGGGTCTTGAAGCAGTGAACGAGGGGTAGTACTTCCACAGTTGTGAGTCTAAGAATCAACATTGTATCAGCTAAAATGACGTCTATGACACACTATTAAAATATATTACGTGGTAACAACATGACTTTCATTCGAGCCAATGATAAAACTTTGTGAGTGCTAGCCAAACTTACGAAACGTGCGATTTCGTGTTTTTAATGACGCACGAACACCATCTACATGGAAGCAGCTTATGCGATTAGACAAGACGATATTCATGTACGCAGATTAACAATGGATCTCCGATAGTTTTTGTCCAACTAATCAATTGGTTTTTTTTAAAGAATATACTGTCGACACAGTTTTTAAGCAACATTTAACAGTTAACAGTTTTATTTGTAATGCAAAAACACTAAAACCTTAACCAAAGATGACTTTTAGTAATTTGTATAGCGAATATTAGCTGTTCAATATTGTTGTCTGGAAACAAGTATTCATATTGGCAACTCCCTGCATATGAATAATTATATCCGAGACCCACAGACAAATTTTAACCAATGATATGCACATGATGTATTTTCTTATACTGCAGTTAAATAAGTAGTGAACATAAACACTTAATGAACATCAGTTAGAGGACATTATTGTGCGGAGTGCATCAGCTGTTTCAAAATGTGTTGACACGACAACGACTAAATCTCAAACAAAGCTCCGAGGGATGTACACTAAGACAAACTTTCAGTTTAATATCACGTACTTGTACATAACATATCATGGAACATTGTTCACATGTCGGTGGTTACCTACCTGACACGCACTTCGCAGGCTCGGAGTCTGAACAGTTCAAGCACACCAAACCGCTTTCGCACAATTCTGTCGTGTTGCAATGTTGATTTGCTTTCCTGTTGGTATTTACTAAAATGCAGAGTCAGATTTGTTGATCAGAGCACATTCTGAAGCATGTACGAGCTCATGAGCACGGATATGTATTTATTTAGTCAAATATTTAACATTATTTGGATTATGGGTGATTATGTTTGGTACATGTGCGGTGCGATGGCATACCGGTTAGAAGGCCGGACTCTCAATCGAGAGAACCTGGTTTCAAATCCCACTGCAGTCGCTTCGAATCTTTGGCAAGTTTTATCACCCCACGTTGCCACAGTTCACTCAGCTGTATAAATGAGCACCTGGCAATACAGACAGTGGTGGAAATGTGAACGAATAGTCTTCGCGCAACTGCAGCGTGGCTGAATGCTTTCCCAGAGAAGTTGAGATGGCCTTGGAATGAACAGGTCTGCCAGGGGGTGAAGTGTAAAGCGCTTTGAGCGGGCCTATGGACTGGATACAGCGCTATATAAGAACGTACCTTTACCTTTTTTACATATATTATACATTACTCGAAATATACATACCATGATATTCCTACGTTATATGACATATTGTTTGACCGTTGTTAAATGAGCGATTAACACGGCAAGTGTAATGAACAAATTGTGAAACTGGTCTATCGTACCGGTGTGAGATAGTAAAGTGACCCCTATAGAAAATGACCACTATATAATTGTGACCCCCACTGCTAAGTATTTATTGTTCCGACGCAGTTTAAAAATAACATATGTATGTATGTATTTAAGTTTGATATGTACTATATGTATATTTTCGGTTTGTATGGGGCATGTTAAAAACCTAAAATAGGTATTTATGCAAGTACGAGCACGGCTCACATATAAATATTGCAATAGTGCAATAGATAGCTGAAAAGTCGTGATTTGTTTAAAGCACAAATTTATAACTCAACAAGGCGAACACGATTAGACACCGGCCAGCTCATATTTTGGCTTGGACGGCACTGGCGGTCATTTTTAAAGATGGTAGTGAAAGCAGATTTTTCCTTTTCCTTTATCTTAACAACTGAGTCACATAGGGTACTAATTCTGGTGTCAAAATATAGGTTTTCAGGGGCACCGATTTCAAATATTTTATTTTTGGCCTTCTCCGACTTTCATATATCCGCCATGTTTATAGATTGTGGCCGTTAAAAGTAATTTCCACATATTGTAACAAAATATTGGTTTTCGGGAGCAGCTATTTTTAAAGATGGTGCCCATCAAGTTTTTAATATATTAACTACGTAGCAAAATTTATCAACCAAAATATTTATGTAACCTCATTGGCCAATGTAGTCCTTAATACATATAAAAATCGGCAAGTGCCACCTTGAAGAATAGCGGAAATATCTGCAGGCTACCAGATATTTCAGATAGGTAGCTCAACCAGCTACCTTAACTTTTGGAATTATTTATACCATAATTGCAGCTAACCAATTAGTATATATATATATATATATATATATATATATATATATATATATATATATATATATATATATATATATATATATATATATATATATATATGTATGTGAGTGTGTGTGTGTGTGTGTGTGTGTGTGGGTGTGTATGTGTATGTGTATGTTGTGTTCACCAGCAGATAAGGTTTATTAAAGAAGCTTAAGTAATGTAGTTGATGAAATAGGAAAAAAGAGTTTAAAGAATTTTACCTTGGAAAAAGATGACAGTGATAGCATTACGAAATCACTTGACAATGTTAAACATGAGTGTCGTTGCATTCAAACGTGTCAGTCAATTGTCCACACAAATCAATGATATCATGATCAAATATGTCGCTTATTATCACACTACATCAACATACGATCTTCCCTGTTTCATGAAAGATTAAAAGAAAATGTGAATACGGTAGAAAATGCCTGTACAAAAAGAGTTTAAAAAGTAGGAAGTCTGGTAAGTTTTGTGACATTAACAAACAATTAATAAACACAAACACCTGTGTTCTGGTTCACATGTTATATTTGGTATACTGGTAGGTAATGGTCACTCATGTTGGACATATAAGTCAGATTGGAGAGGCTGTCGACTAAAGGAACTTCTTCGATAGCTTTGTATGTCAGCCATTTATAAGTGACTCTTACAATACAGTCTCTGTTGTAAGGTGAGAACATACAAATGTTTGTTGCCAGCAGTGTAGCGGCAGCAACGACCTCCACCTCTGTGGGCCATTCCCCTGGGAGTAACATATGAATGTCCTGTGCATAGTTGTAGCAGTGGGCCACACTGTTGAAAGTCACTTCGTTCTCCTCGATGAAGTTCACGATCACCTGACAAAAAACGTTGTGGTCTGATTGAACACCTGTGGGGAGATGGCCAAGTGATCGGAAAAAGCTCCTCGTATAGTGACCGTGGTTGATGGTGGCTACAGTACATTAACTCTTATTGGGGTTGAAGATGGATTTTCATTTAACTCTTATTCTTGCTTGGGGTGGAATGCACCATATCATGACGATCACGCCCTAATTTACGTCCCATTTGGAACATTGTAGGGGCGCATTCTGGCATTGTGTAGGCCCTTTTTCCGCTTGATGAAGAATGCATCCAACTCATGCACCTATTCGATATGAAAGGGATCTGTCCATAGTGGCTGTAGTTTGTCACACTTGCGAAAGTTGCGACGCGAGGTTTCAATGTGGACCAGATCGCCTACCTATTATTCAAAAACCTCGTGATGGTCATAACAATTCTTCTCTTCTTTTTTTATTGTGCCAATTTGGTGTTGTGTCGTGCTTGTACGTGACTCTCAAAGATGCCCACTGTAACACCGATACCTTTATCGAGAGCTATCTGGGGTTCGTGAACCGGATCTTGAGAACCATCTTGAGCACCAAAGGGAAATTCCAACTCTATCAATAACGTGGGTTTCGTGCCAAAAGCAAAGAAGAAAGGTGATTCCTTGGTTGATTTTTTATATGTTCGATAAGCGAGGAAGATAGTGTCGAGGAACTCATCCCAGTTATCTTATTTATAAGTCACATACTTCACTAGAGAGTTTTTCCAATGTCTGCTTAAAGCGTTCTGCCTGCTTAAAGTGTTCTGCATGGACTGAGGGTGATATGCAATGATATTGCGGAGGTCAACTCCATATCGCTTGGAGAGATCTTCATTAATTTGTTTGCAAAATTCTCTACCCTTGTCAGTTAGGATTATCAAAGTGGAGCTGTAGCAGCAGATGATTTTTTTCAGGAAACGTGATATATGGACAGCTTCCTTGCTTGGAATTGCCTCTGCCTCTGATGATTTAGTGAGGTAATCGGTGACGGCAAAAATGTATTTGTTGCCCCATGAAGTCACAGGTAGTAGGCCAACCAAATCCATCCCAGGTTGTGTGAAGGCCTGGTCAGAAGCAGCACAGGGTGAAGAACTGATGTTGTCTTCCGTAGATGGTTTGTCCGCTGACGGTTGCCACAGGAACCTGTAATGCAAAAAACATATGAAAAAGTATGTGAGGAGGACATTAAGTAAACATTATAATAAAAGTTCAAATGAAACATCATAGTTTACTTCACTAGAGCCTTCAGATAAATTAATGTAAAGTGAAATTCATATGTACACTGTATATAATACATATATTAATACAACCATTTTGCCAATCTTGATTAACGTTACATGCCAATCTACGTTGCGCTTAAATCATAGAAAATTGGACAGAATGTTCAACATTTGCCTTCCCAAATCAAGATATTGCCATTTCTAGGATAGTGTTGGATTTGAATAATGTTTGGTTTCTCTCCCATTTCATAGGGACAAATTGGACTTCATTAATGCTGCAGTTCGTTTACTTTTGATAAAAAAATCCTTGCATGTATTTTATGTTCTCTCTTGATTGGATTATTTAGACAAGCAAAATTAATATTCCTAATTTTTTTTAAAGAAAGTTGTACTTATTTAGACGTGGTTGTGTTTGTGTGGCATATGGTGAATTTTGTATGTTCATGTTAAAGTTTCAATTTGGAGATTTTTTAGCAATGGAGATTTATATTAAAAAAAATAAAATCTGAGATAAAGAAAGCTACTTGAATTGTAAGAACAAATGATTCCCAACAAACGACCAAAATAGGTCGACACATGACGTATCCTTCACTGAGGTAAAGCTAATGTGAACGTGGTGTCCTTTTTTTAGATATTCACTTAACGTGACTTGTAGATAAAGGAAATTATGATTATACAATTCATATTATGGTTCCAATGGGCATTATATCAGCATACAGGGCGTTTTATGTGTTTCCGTCTAAAGTTCTAAGATCAGTGGAGGACATAATGTGAGGAATGGTACATAATGCGGGGTGTGGGCTACAATGCAATTTTGGCAAACTAGCTTTGAAACAAATGGTTTGTCTTTGCCATTTCTTGTTACAATGAATTTGTTGAAAAATTAAATAAAGTGTTTGCCTTTTTGTTTTAATGAATTTGAAGGTCAAAATTATATGCATAACAAATTAACCCCCTCAAAAAATGTAAAGAAGTAAAATCATTCAAGTACCTCGGGTCGATCATCTCCTCTGAGGGCGACTCCACAGAGGAAATACGCACACGGATAAACCTGGCAACATCAGCTATAGCAGGACTCAAGAAGAAAAGGAGCATTAACAACTTCAAAACGGCAACAAAGATATAACTCTATAAAAGCTTGGTTGTGTCAGGATGCGAAAGCTGGACCCTGAAAGCCGAGTCCGAAAGAAGAATAGCCGCATTTGAGATAATTTTTTTTCAGAAGGATCATGACAATTTCTTACAGAGACCACATTACAAATATATCAGTAATGCAAGCCATCACTGAAGCCGCATATATATATATATATATATATATATATATATATATATAGTGTGATCTGGAAAAGCAGACCTTATCAGACAAATTGTATTCATGAAATGACTAGAGAACGGGTCACATCAAGCTTTTATTGAGACATGATTAGATAAAGTCGGAGGAGGTTTTCTAGGTACAATTTTATTTACGCAATTCCATAGCTGACGTGGATTTTCAGCGTTGTTTGTGTTTGTATAATAATCCGTTTTGGCTTTAGCCATTTGTTTGTTGCAGTAGTTACACTGTTTTGAATAACGTGATCTATCCAAATAGGAGAGTGATTTGCGCCATACTCGTTCGAGATAACGACGACGCCTTCTAGATTGCAAAATTCCAGGAGTCATCAACGGAGCTGGTGGATTTTTTTTGTGACGCGGAATTGGTGTTTATTAAGTAAAACCTTGAGCGCATGTTGTTTGCACAAGTCGGACAGGTGTTCCTTTGGATCTCTGATAATGTCGGGTTTAAGAATATCAGCCTTGAAGGCATCAATGCCAATCTTATGTATGGGTCTCCAAGACACATTGTGTTTTGGTTGCACTAGTGTTCTGAAAAATTAACATAAAAGATGACTGTGTGGTGGTCCGATAAGTCACCAGAACCTGTTAGCATCTGGATATTTTCCCATGTTGAGCGAGTTATCACGAGGTCAAGTCAGTGGCCATGAATGTGTGTCGAGAATGTCACATGAGTTTGGGATATCATTAAGGAAATAAATGCTGCTGTACGTTTATCCAACTGAAGACTAAAATCATCAAAAATGTAAAATTCAGAATGTGAAGTTGCCAAATTTTCCAGGAAATCCTTCAAAGAATTTGGCTGGCTGTCCAGGATGTCGATGTAGACAAACAAAATATACTGAGAAAAAAGAATCTTAAATGTCAACACTCAATTAGCAAAGTGCAAGGGAGTGTAAGTAACTTGCGGTTAAAACAAAGGTTAGGACATGGAAACCATGTGAAAAGGGAAGTGAATGATGCACTTTAATTTGTTGGGGATATACTAAGGTAAAAAATTTTTTTTACAAGTAAGTGGCTTGCACAGGCCAAAATTATCACCTCTCAATGCAATTGGACAGAATAGGAAGAAAATACATTATAGGAATAGCGGTGACATTATATGTTTAATGACAACCAATTTATTTAAACAAATTAATAAAACAAAATAATATAACTATTTAGATTATAAAAGTGAAAGGTTAACAACCATGGTGAAAATCTACTGTTCACATTCCGCATAAGTCATAGGCAACATGGCTTAGCGATCTACTTAGTATTGAACACGTAATATACAATTATATATTTTTAATACATCGCATTTTAAGACATCACTACCATTACAATTCAGAATCAGAATCAGATATAGTTAAAACTATATATGTGGTCTAACATTCCACGTAGCCTAAGTTAACATAAATTTCAAAAATAAACCATATAGGCACCACCACAGATGCAAAATAGTGGGTCCACAATGTTACAGAATTTTTTGTATGACGGACTTTAGAAGTTTTACCCCAGGGCGACTTTGGGTATAATAAACGTCTTAGAGAAAGCCTTTTAGTAAATAGTTTATAGGGCACTAGCCCTATGTCAAAATTATTTTTAATTATGTTAACCCAGACAACGGGAAGCAAAAAACGCTAATTTTTTTGGAACAAATGATAATAACAAAGTACAGATTACGGCCACAAAATGAAGTTGTAAATAAATATATTAATGCAATATTATCAAACGCTAATAGGTAAGCACATAGTACATAAACTTTAACGACGTTACCAACACAAAGGGACAATTTAGTCGATAGCAAAACAGCTTGCTAAGCGTAGAATGGGCGAAAAAAGAGATGTAAACAAACCGTTAGCGGCAACCGTTAGAAGAATGTAATTAACTCTTAGAATACTTATCTTATTCATAACATCCAATGTATTATACAATTTAACTATTTAGATAATACTACATGTTTTGAATTTAGTATACGAAACCATAGGACAGTATTGAAATATTAGTAAAAATGCGAGAGCGACAAATTTAAATAGTTTAAAATTGCTGCCTCCTAACGACCAATTATGTACTTAGAAATATGTTATTAATCAAGCTAAATGTGTCACCAAACTCCAAACCCCAAGATAACATAATTATCCACATGATTGTGTTATGTACCTAGAAATATGTTACCAATCAATCTACACGTGTAATCAAACTCCTAGCTACTTATTATATTATAATATAATTTTTTTTAGGATGGGGGTCACAATTATATAGGGGTCGTAATTCAATAGACAATTTGCTATGAAAAACTGAACCGGGATGCCACTTGTCTATACCACACCGGAATGCGAAACTTTTTGGATTGGTTTTCTACTGCTAAGTTTCAAAAGGGTATTATTTATATATATATATATATATATATATATATATATATATATATATATATATATTCCGGTGTGGAATAGAAAAGTGACATCCCGGTTCAGTTTTTCATAGCAAATTGTCTATATATATATATATATATATATATATATATATATATATATATATATATATATATATATATATATATATATATATATACAAAGGAAACATTTGTTCACAATGCAGCAAACTATGCGTAACGGTCCCATTTGTGTGTAGCTTTGTAAAAAAACACAAAGTAATTTAGCACAAACACACATAGTTGTACAATAAAACATGTGTATACTTGTATAAATGTTCAGTATGATACACGGTTTGACCCTGGATTAGCAGAAAAGAGGCTTTATGAAGCAGCAGGTAAGTATATGATAAATCTGAGCTTTGTAAATAAATACATTGGAAAACCAATAACGTATTAACTGATTTCCTCTCTATTTGTAGTTAATATAGGACAATTAATGTGAAAGTACCTACCGCCATTCGAAATGCATATTGTTAGTGTAAGGCCAAATGAAAACGCCGATGTATGGTTGTAATTCTTTTCATCGCTCATACACGCGCACTTGCCGTCAATGCATTCATTGTTAAAATGACATTCAGCAATTCCATTCCGGCATTCCTCGCCGTACATTACTGAAATACAATTGATATGTTTTGTAAGAAACCATAGCATATCTAAGTACGTATTTGCTTATTCAATTTCCGCGTAACCTCTGCTACTGACAGTCTCGCCTCCAGACGGTTCAATGCACGCTCTCGGTGGCCATTACAAAGTCTCGGTATGACAAACAGTGACGGTCAACGTCGACATAATAGTGTTTGCTTATCCGATTATTCTAATGTTAGGCTTGACAACATTGTCAATATCTGATTGAAAACGAGGCAAGCGCATTGTCTGCACGTGCAGGATTCCGTTTTTATGCGCAGATTCAGTTAAGTTAAAATGTATACTGCGGTAAGTGCATCCAGTACCCAGTCAATAAAGGAAATTCCTCAAGAAACCCATGATTATTATTTCTCAAGTGTCTTGTTTTGTTCAGCGTTATCCATACACAGCTTGTGTGTGTGTGTGTGTGTGTGTGTGTGTGTGTGTGTGTGTGTGTGTGTGTGTGTGTGTGTGTGTGTGTGTGTGTGTGTGTGTGTGTGTGTGTATATATATATATATATATATATATATATATATATATATATATACATGCATGCATGCATGCATGAATGCATATGTGATTATGTATATACGTACACATCTACACATACATTCACACATACACGCATGTGCACGCATAAACAAATATACATATACACACGTGCACACACACATACCGGCACGCACACACCCACACCCACACCCACACAAGTACTCACGGACACATACATGGAAACATAATTGCACACACATAAATGCATATATACTTACGTCCACAAAACAACTTGTTTTTTGATGCTAGTTTGTCGCCAGCACACTCGCAAGTTTTGAAGTCTTGGGAGCAATATGAAAATGGAACACATGTTTCATTGCTACCACCGCACGATTCACCGATCTTCTTAACTGCAAACATTTCAGTAGGATTTTAAGAGTGAGGTGACATAACATAGGATTATTTCATAAGGATTTTAACACGTGGAATGACATCTGTCATTCATGATAACAATAAATAAATAAAAATAGATAAATAAAAATAAAATAAATAAATATATATATATATATATATATATTGGTATATTTGGACATTTGCTCCGTTTCAATCTTGGTATATATATATATATATATATATATATATATATATATATATATATATATATATATATATACTACTACTACTACTACTAGCACACTTTCGCGTCACTGGCGCACTGCAAAAGTGGGGACAGTTCGTTTTGCATGTGCCGTTTTCACTATTTAAGTCATTCCATTGATTTTTGTCGTGTGATCTCAGACAGTCTATATCTCGCTGGTTTCGAAAACGCTTGCCGATTTCATGCAGATCTTTGTTAGGGGCAGTTGGGAGTGTTGTTCATGGTCGCCCTCGCCAGCCAGCAACGTCAGCGGGTGTGTAATATTGGTCTATGGCCAGCTGCGCAGGGGCTACATTTGGTATGCGAAGCACGTGTCCGAAAAGACTCCACCGAACTTTGATGGCAAACAAACTCAGCGGCTTACATACACATTTTTGGTAGAGGGCGTTGTTCGAGATTCGCTGATGGTATCTGATGCCGGTGTGACCTGTATGGCATTTCAGTGTCTTCTTGACGGGGTTGCGGCAAGTTGGATCTTAGATCACGGAGGGCAGCTACCAAATAGATCAAGAAGAATACAGGCGATAAACTATCCTCGTGGTGTACCAATGGTGGCTGTGAATTTTGGACATTTGCTCCGTTTCAATCTTGGTTCCAGAATTGTTTCTGCGAGGAGCATTCGGATTCATTCGCATTTCCGATTTGCCAAGGAAAGACTCTAGAACTATCATTAGCTTATCTCGCCTGATGGTGTCGAACGCACGACTCATGTCGATACCTTGTACATACACCGAGCTTTGAAAACGTTGCGTGTTGGCGGCTAGCCAACGACAACCAAATACGACAGCTGCGGAGCTGCGGCCATGTCGACATCTGCTTTGTCCTTGATAGAGGAAGGCATCGATTATGTCTGCTATGCATGCAAATACTACTAATGACAGCGTCTTACTTTGTGCTTTAAATAGCACTATTGGTCTTAAACTGGTCAATGCACCTACTGGCTTTCAAGGTTTCAAGAGCAGGATAAAATTTCCCTGACCAAACTGTGAGGATGTTTGCTGTTCAGTTAATGCACGGTTGAAAATGTATGCTATAGGCTTCGCAATTATTTCGAATCTGCATTTTGGTAGTTATCCCGGTAACTTGTCACTTCCGCTAGCAATATTGTTGTTAAGGCGGTTCATTGGGCGTTCTAATTCTGTGTAGATGATCGGGTGTTCTAGAGGGCGAGGTTCACCGATGAATGCTGATATTCCAACGTCTATTTCTCCTTAGAACTGGTCACTGAAGAAGTCAGTCACAAGCTTTTCAAATTGTACCGGGTCCACAGCTGTTCTTCATTAGCCGTCGTGTATTCTGGGTTGCTTGTACAGTTTGCGGTATAGGAGCCGGACAGATCTAAACATCTTAGAACCGTCGTGGAGTCATTTGCCGTCATCTTGTTAAATATTGTTAAATCTGCTAACTGGACGAGTTTGACAAATGCGTTTTCCAGTGTTTGTCGTCGGATGGTATGTTGCAGACGGATACGTTCTTGTTTCAACGCATTCCGTGTGTCGATGTTTTTTTTTATTCGGAGGCGGAGCATCTTTTGTTCATGAGGCAGTCGGGTTATCTCAGGAGAAACTGCTTGCCAGTTTGATCTTGTAGGTGGTGTGATACCGGTTGAAAATGAAGCTATTTTGCAGACGGCTTTCACGACCGAGTCCATTCGATTATGTGCTGTATCAGTTGTTTCGAATGTTGCGTTTACCTCTTTCATACATGACGTGAGGTGGAATTTGTAGTTTCTTGATGCGCTTGGATTTGAAAGGCTTTCGACGGGATAACGCTTTCAGTTGGATAGAGTTGATCTTTTTCACTCCCACAGGCCAAACACTCGACTAAGTCTGATGTTACTGATGACAAGTTTGTGGTCAATATCAACCACAGTTCCAATGTACGACCGCGCATTAAGTGGTAGCGATTTTTTTGAATGACGGCAAACGATTAAGTCGATCATATTATATATGGCAACTTCTCATCCGTTATAGGGTTCTTGCTTTTGTGCTGATACGTGGTTATATGTAAAGTAAGATTGCTGTGTTAAACACAAACAGGTTATGCACTTCCAAGAATTGTGCAAGAGCAACCCCGGTCATATTTCTTCGTCCGCTAGAGAGTCTGCCTATGAATGTTGCATATTGATCACGAAGTCCGAGTTTTGAATTTATAGTAAAATAAAAGAGTGCGCTGGACGAGTTGGCTGTAGTGACCTGGGCCAGGTCAGTGAAACATTCATCTTGAACTTCTATGTAATTAATTGTTAATCCAGAATGGGGGCCGTATACATTGGCGTCCGTGAAGACTGAGTTTTTTATATTCGAACTTGGATAACAGCTATTCGGTCAGACACGGACCAGTAACGCAAAGGTATTGTCTGAGAGCGAGTCTGGGACAGCAAGCCCTAGTCCAAAGTGCCTACAATTTGTGGGTAGACATAACAATTTGTAGCCGCAGCATGATTCGTGTAAGCTATTGGCGTATGTTGTCTCCTGCAAGCAGCATAATGATACCTTACGCGGGGCAAGATCTTCGGCTAGTAGCTTTCTCTTAGTCGATGATGTTAAGCCATGGACATATAATTATATATATATATATATATATATATATATATATATATATATATATATATATATATATATATATATATATATATATATATAGCTGGATAGGTAGATAATGCTAAATATTTAAGCAGATATAAGCAGATACACTCACGTTGTTTCGAGCAAGGATCATCGTAACCGCCATAACCGATTTGGCAACGGCACTTTCCCGTTGAGCACTGGTCATACTTGTAACAATAACTGTGTTCATAGTTGCAGTCTAAGTTTGTTGTGCACGTGTGATCGTATTCGTCTGTAACAACACCAACATCTTCATTGACGACCTATTTTGATATCGTAACATTTGATATTCAAAGGTGTCGGGTATTTTATTAGAGTTGTACTACTTTAATGTTAAGGCCGGTATGGAGACACAGGTGGAAATTTCATATCGGTTCAAGAAACAACAATTGTATTTGTTTGGTAGTAAAATTAACTTTACACAACACAACATCTTGGCCTATTTGGTGGGAATAAGGAAATATTTTTCCCCATGTTTGTCGTTGTCGGACTGAAAGGCTCTGTAAATAAGTTCCACCTAGTGGACATGTCATAGAAACAGAGTCAGCACAGATGCCATCCGGTGTCTCGCAATAGTAAATAATTAACATTTTTAAATTACAAGTGAAAGATATAGTGTTGATGTTGCTACTATTTATCCGTTAACTTTGGGAGGATTGAGTATATTTTACCCCTCCTCTATTCAATATTCAGCAGCTTTCGACGTCTACTCAACTTACACAAGGGACTTACATATGAATAGTTAATGTACACTACCTCTATAAGAAACATGAATCGACATACACCAGCATTCTTCAGAGGGAGCAACCGTAATAGTAGAGCATAAAGCAATGACTCACCTCTACTATTCCTATATTGCACGCTCACCGCCACCAACAGCAAGACCAAACACGCATTCTACAACAATGATACATAATTATATGAAGAACACCTCAAGCTGATGTACTGATGATTTACATAATAGTTAGGGACAATAATAACTACACATGCATATCAACACAGGTGTTTGCCAATATCACGTATGTGTTAAGTAATTTATATAGTCATTCAGTCACACATGCAAAACACATCTAGATTGTACAAGTTGTCCATCAAGCTGGAAACGCATTGGGGGCATTCCCAATTCCTTGCTCTTCACCTCGTATCTTTGGGTCATTCGTCAGATTGATCTAGCTAGTGTTCCAATGAGAAAGACGGCCACAGCTTAACCGCATAGAAGATCGAAATTGAGGATTATGATAAACATAGCTCAGCCTGGAATATGGTTGTAACAAAGACTGTTATATATGCACGCGTCTTTACATTGTCATGATGTCAGTGTCCTCTTAATAACCTAGATAACCATAATTACGGTAGGATTGAACATTAAATGTTGTCGAACCACGTAATAGCATATCTTTGTGTTGTCATAATGTCACGAACATCAAATAATGTCTAACCACTTAGCAGCATGTCTATGTGTTGTCATTATGTCAGTTTTCAAGTATATACTGCTAAAAAGTAATAATTTACTATCCTGCTGTTTGTAACGTCATCTCCCAAGGTGGGTGATCTAAAACTTTGTTTGTACAATAGATATGTGCAGCTTAGGGTTAAAATGGACTTCTACGATGACTTAATAACTTCGAGGGCAGCTTTCTGAAATGCTTACGCCGCTGGTGTCGTGATTGCTTCCGTGGTGCGGGAATTCCACATTGGGATAGAGCGAATGAGTGCTGGTAGATGATGCAGGAGGCTGGTAGTGTTCGGATATATACTCGTGGTGGTGTATAGTACGAGCATCTGCTGTGACAATGATAGCAGGCAAACTGATGCGAACTTCTCCATGGTGAATCTGGAACGTCTAGTATGTAATGTATCCCACATGAGGGTACCACACATGGCAGTGACATTTGAAATTCTCCGACAGTCACCAGTGACAAAACGGGCTGCGGAACGATGCACTTGTTAAACTTTCTGAATGTCAGAAACATACTAGCAAACTGTATTATCAACGGAAGTGTATTGCTGCCATGCATACAAAAAATAAGTCGAAATTTCGACTTACTAAGACGAAACCCACTCCCACAATGGCGACGTTTGAGGACGCGATACGTTTGAATGTTTCGCTTGGACTTAAATACAACGATGTTTTGGAATGTCTGGCACATATACATGGGATAGTCTTCAGACTAAGGGCGTTGAGAAGACATATAAAATCTTTCGGTTTTTTTTCGGCGAAAGAACCCATCAGATCCTCTGAATGTTGCTCTATTTTTGCAAATGATGTTATTACTGGAAGAACGCATGGTTGTAAGTTACATAACTTGTTGTGCGTTCAACATTGCTGCTGTGTATCCCAGGAGAGCACGAGACACGTCATTCGCTTAACTGATCCAGTGGGAGTTGAACCCCCCCACCAGATACGAAACCGGCATATGTGCTGTCCTGCGTGATACGTGCATGCTCTGCTGACGTGCAGTACGTGTCTGTCACACGAATAGGGTTCGTGATATGCGTGATTAAAAGCATTGTTATCGGATAGTTTGCCATTATTGGTAATCTTAAAGCAAAGGTTCTCAAAAATTATTCATAAAGCTATGAAACACAATTCACCGATTATAAACAGTGTTGCTAAGTTGTCCATTGCAAACCCATGGTCAAATTGTATAGCATATTACCGTCAGATCCTAAATGAATGCGATACAATGTATGACGTGTCTGTGCTTGACATTGGCCGTGTGTGGCAGGCTGGTTTGTCTAACGTAACAATATCAAATGTGAACGTTTTATCGGAAATGTTAGACATCAGAAATGGTTTTAAGACATGTAATATTTATACGATGATGATGTCAACGGTATTATTACGGACATTACTGTATTTTAAAGAATGTACAATTGCCATTTTTAATGTGCGAAAATAAAGGTTTTATTATAAAATGCACCTCTTCCAAATTGTAATCAACATGTCCGTCTGCTCGTATATGTGTCTTGTGTTAGTTGTTGAAGTGCTTGTATGCGTATCGCTATATTTGGACGCGCTATTCAAGTCGACATAATTGATACCATGATACGCATCTACCACATTCAACGCTGAATAGTTGCCAGTATCGTCGATGTCGGTACAGTAAGATTATATACACAGACACCTTGTGAGGCGGCGACAACGAGTGCGCATTGGTGCTATACCGGCCTTGGTCACTCGGTTTAGGTATGTCGATTGTGAACTAGCTATATCACACTGTGACAATATAAACGCGACACAAAAGTAACTTCTGGATTGTGGCTCTATTTCTGGTTGAAACGAGCGGAAAACAGGATGACATCAATAACAGGAGGGCGGCTATCAACAATAGGTATATAGTTATTAGTGATTTAAATTGGCTTGACGCGCTTAGACCCTGTCCAGTATGCCAACAGTCAAGACAAGGACAATTTTGCATATTTCATAATGCCCTATGTATCTTCCCTGAATGACCAAAACACTTCAATGACAGTGCAACGTATGCACGGAAAGTATTTATCCCAACATTTTGATAGCTCTTGTCGCCATGCAAAATCATTTCTTCCGTTCAATGCACTTGACGAACACGGACGAATTGACGTCTCCGGGAAGATGAAGTTTGAAAGATGCTACAAGGTTCTCACAATACACACACACACACACACACACACACACACACACACACACACACACACACACACACACACACACACACACACACACACACACACACACACACACACACACACACACACACACACACACACACACACACACACACACACACACACACACACACACAAACACACACATACATACATACACAAACCCACACACACACACACACACACACACACACACACACACACACACACACACACACACACACACACACACACACACACACACACACACACACACACACACACACACACACACACACACACACACACACACACACACACACACACACACACACACACACACACACACACACACACACACACACACACACACACACACACACACATATATATATACATATATATATATACGAACATTCCACCCGGTTATTCCCCCTGACACCCCCCCACTGAAATGAAAAGGCGGACGTTCCCCCCACACACATTAGGAGGGATATATAAAAATAAACTAATTATGTTTCCCTCTATGTATTAGGATATATATATATATATATATATATATATATATATATATATATATATACATGTATTATAATCTTTATTAGGACTCAAAATCAACCAACACATGGACAGTAAATCAACATAACATAATGAATATATTTCATAGCTAATTAATAAATATTAGTAAATCTAATTAATAAACATTAGTAAATATATACGGAATGAAAACAAATTGTTTTCTTCACTTATTTCCTATGATTAGACGATGTCCTTCGTTCACATTATCATTGCTTTTTCCTGCCCTTTATATCAGGATGATATGTTATAATGAAAACTTGAAACAAACGTTATATAATTATTGTTAATTAATTGTTTAACCAATTATTATGTTATACTTATTATGTGATTTATTATCTTCATATGAAACGTCACAATCACATAGAAATAATTATTATCATGCCCTCTGTAAACCCCTTAACAGCCAGTAGTACTGCTGTTCATTCTACACTTCTTTGTGTTATCATGGTGTCAGTGTTCTCTTACTAACATAGATAGCCATAATTACAGTAGGATTGAATATCACAGGACGTCTAACCACTTAACAGCATGCACGGACTTCATATGTATTTCAAGGCTCGGCATGGGACATCTGGGAACGAGAAACTAAGTCCTCGTGTATTCGAGTTCTATAATCGAGTACATATTTGAAGTATTCGTATTCGTACTCACACTTGCTTCGATAATATAGTATGTATTATGCAGCGTATTATATATGAAGGTTCTTGGGAAAGTTTGTAGGTTATGGAGTTAAGTATTGCTAATAATTGTTATGATGCAAACGTGGTTTATTGCATCAATAGGTAAACCCAACAGAGGGCACCACTCAACAAAGGGATTATTAAATCGAGTGTCATCGGCCTACACCTAACATTTAATTCGCTCTATTTGCTGTTTCATTGCTTAGTGAATTTTAAAGTAATACTAATTTATCTCTTAACTTAACTTAAATAGTATACTCCCTATAAAAGACCAACATTTTACCCACAGCAAATCCAAATAGCAAGTACCCCATTTCCCCATTTTCCGGACGCCCTTGATAATTACACGAAGCTAAGTGCATCTGTCAGACACACCAGTGTCAAATGCAGCCCCACGTTCCACAATTTGTCACTTACCAACAGCATACTGCTCATGTTCTGCGGAACGTGTGAAAATGGCTCAAATTCAGGCTTTGTCCGCCACACAAGTGTGTGTTGTATCGGTTCGCAGTCCTATATAAAGACAACCTTGCCATTCTCCTGATATTATAATGGGCTACACCGATTAACTCGTTCCGGCCGATATGATAATAATGGAAAATAGTTGATATGCGACTGTCTTTGTGTTGACTGCGTGTCAAATGTCTCACGCCTCTCTCGTCAGACATTGCCTTCAGACTTTAAGATATTACACCCAAGCTATGGGAGGCTACGATACTAGATATGTGTTCTCTTCAAGTGTAACGTAAACAGATCGCTGGATCACCTGGACTAGCCGGTGTTATCATGGCGGCATCGAAGAATGATTGGTTTGGATCCTTCTCAAACATAATATACAGTTTCAGCTATAAGTGTTTTGCTCTACGTATCGCTAGTTTCGTAATTTATAGTAAATAAAAATGTATAGTTACTTAAATAAATCGTAAATATCGTAAATACTGGTAGAATGGCTTGCACTAGTGAATATGCTACATATGCTACATATCAAAGAAGATATGCATAAGACATGCATTAAAAAAGTGGTTTTACCATAATAATTGCGTAACTAAACATGGCAGGGAAAACACCAGTATTGTTGCTGTAGTCTATACGTTTAAGAACGAGTCGGCAACCCCACTGGTGGAAAACCACTCAAGGGTGGCATGGTGGAAGGCCAATAAATACACTAGAGGGGTTTCTTACAGGGGTTCAAGCTCAATCCCACAATTTTGACTTTGTACACACACCATGATCACTTGCTGTCTAATTTTGACCGTACATATCTATATTTACCAAACTGTCCACTTTCAATGGCAGTAATGGTACAATTCTATATAACTAGTTAACAAATAAACTACATAATATATTTAACAAAACTAATGCCTAAATAGTCCCGTGTCCCACAATGTCACTTACCAACAGCATACTGTTCATGTTCTGCGGGACGTCTGAAAATGGCTGCCTCTAATTCAGGCTCTGCTCGCCATAAAAGTGTGTTGTATCTGGTCGCAGTCCTATATAAAATAACTTTGCTATTCTCCTGGTTTTAGAATGGGCTACACCGATTAACTCGTTCCGGCCGATTTGATAATAATGCATAATAGTTGATCTGCAACTGCCTTTGTGTTGACCGCGTGACTCACGTGGCTCGGTTGTCTGGCGCTGTTCACGTCTCTGTCGTCAGACATTGCCATCAGAGCTGCTTCGTGTACGCCTTTGTCTACCAGACACGTAATTCACGTGCCAAACATGATATATAAGACCCGCAAATACATAAGACTCGCAAATGAATACGTATGATCACTTATGTCCGCGTTTATGCCACGCAAGATTAACAGGAGCTCGCCATTCAAACTGTTGGATTTCGAGATATTTTGGCGCCGTTTTTGCTCACAACTAAGATGTTCCCGAGAGTCGCTGTTCAGGTGTGTCTTGAACTAATGATATGCCTGTCATTTGCAAGCTATTTATCAAACGCGGGCCTTTTCCTGTAAGACTACAAACCCTTGTTCGAAACGTACAAACTTGTAAGGAATGATTCTTACTCCAGTAAATCCGCAAGAATTCGCACCCAAGCTGTGGGAGGCTACGGTACGAGAGATGTGTTCTGTTCAAGTGTGACATAAATAGATCGCAAGATCCGTTGGACTAGCCAGTGTTACCATGGCGTTCCCGGAGAATGGTTGGTTTGATTTTTTCTCAAATATAATATTAAGTTTCATTTATACGTGTTTTGCTCTACGTATCGCTAGTTTCATAATTTATAGTAAGTAAAAAAATATAGTAAATTATTCGTAAATATACATATAATGGCCTCCTCTAATAAATATACTACACATAAGTTTCGAGATATTATTCAAAAGAAGATATTGTTGAAAAAAGACATGCATAAGATGCATTAAGATGTCTAGGAATATTCATAAATAAACAGGATATGGAAAAACCAGTATTGTTACTGTAGTCTATGCATTTAATGTCGAGTCGGAAACCCCACTGGAGGGGTGTGTGGCAGGGGTTGCAACCTCAGTCCCACCTGTTTCTGAGGGCCAACCTCCCACCCATTTTGAGTGTCAACTACCCACCAATTCCACCTCCCACTAATTTGTTTAGACCTCCCACCAATTGTTAGGACGAACCTCCCAATTAATGCCACCCCAGTCACATTAACGCTTAAAGGCCGGTTCACTGTTTCAAACAATTTATAGCTGAAACTAAATCACGGCTACGTATGAGATAAAGTAAACGTTAAGCATTGATATACATTGGGAACAAAAACAGCTGAGATTGTATACTATTAACTATTAGTTATACTATGCGACTACCAAAGATTATGACTACCACCTAGGATTTTCTCCGAGAAACATATGTGCTGACGATTTCTAGTATAACTAGGTCGCACATTTCTATGTCTTTAATCATTCGTCAGCAGTGCAAATTTCCATATATAATTTGTTTAAGAAATGGGGCATTTATATTTTATTTATAACCAAACCAACCATCTCCACAGGAAAGTGTCTAATGTATTGCGTTAACCCTCGTCACACTATTCAGGTCGGATAACACCGCCTGTATAGTTGCTAGTCGACACTTTGGGCAGACCATTTGCGGTTACCGGACACATGTAGACATTATTCCTTCACAAAGATTAGTCAGTCCGGTGTGGATATCGTTTTTCGGCTTGATGCATACAATATATTGTTGTAACATGATACGCATGCAACATTAGCAACAACACAATGAAACACTTGGCTGGGTGTCTAGGCTGTTCCAGTTGGGTGAACAATGCAAAGTAGGGCGGGATCTGTATAGTCTGCTTTCACGTGATGTTCACTTAGACAATTTTATCAGTGCACGACGTTTGTACTAAATTACTTACTTTCTTGTAGAATGACATTTACATATATTTGTTTCTAAAACGTTGACATATTGTACGATTCAAAGTATTTTGTCTGGGTTTTGGCTACCTCCATGGAAATTTACTAACACACCTGCGCTAACATAGACTAGTAGGGTGTGTTTAAGCAACGTGTGAAAGACAATGATACCAACAAATAAAAACACACGCAATACTTGAGGTGACCAATTTGCTACATCGTTGCAACGTTGAACGTTAACATTGCTGCGACGTTGAAACTAGGCGTCAATGCAATGTGGAAACTAGACGTCGATACAATTTTCAAATCCAACTAGTTTTCAATATTGTTACAACTTATAATGTAATTTGAACAGTCATTCAATCGCATGTACAAAACATCTAAATTGTACATGTTGTCCATCAAACTGTAAACTCATTGATGACATATCATTGTCCTTGCTGTTCAACTTGTCCCTGTAGGTCATTTGTCAGACTGACCTAGCAAATGTTCTAATGACGAAGACGGCCACAGCTCAAACGCACAGGAAGTTGAGATTGAGGATTGTGATAAATATAACTCGGCCTAGAGTACAGTAGTACTAACGGTTATTATATCTGCATGCGTGTTTGTGTTGTCATGATGTCAGTGTTCTCTTAATAGCATTGATAACCATAAATACAGTAGGACTGAATATCAAATCATGTCTAGGCACTTAACAGTATATACGGAGTTGATATGTATTTCAGATGTATTGTATCAATACGAAAACACCCCAGACGGCGCCACTCAACAATGCGATACTTGAGCTCCTAGTTTCCATTCATCGTGTACACAGTTTTATAAAAAATAATTTCTAGTTGAATGGATGTGATTATTTATAAAATGAGCTAATTAGTCGGACATACAAAATGCGCTGGGTTGTTGTTTGTTTGTGATTAAATATTGATTTTAACATGAAAAATTCGCAGTTCATATCGAATACGAAATTAAACTTTAGTTTTGGTGTTCGTAACTATTTGTAACAGTGGACTACATCAAACACAATTCGATATATACATGGAAGCCATTTTCAAACTGCACTGTGTCATGAGCGGCTCTGTTGGCTCTGAGATGAAACATGTAAAATATTTGTCAGGGGAGGGGGCGCGCCAAATTGTGTTTTGCCGACATTCCTTTCTGCGACCCTGACTTCGTGAAACATATTAGCAAACTGTATTATTTATAAACTAAGTGTGGAACACTTTTACAGGGAATCTTTCTAGACTAAATGCTGCGGACTCCATCTCTTGTGAGTAAATGTTTTGGACTCCATATCTCACAAGTAACTGCTTTGGACTCCATCTCTTGACATTGAATACTGTTTACTCCTTCTCTCATAAGTACATGTCGAGTATTCCTTTTCTAATGAGTAAATGTTGTGTACTCCGTATGATGTTGGTTTCACCTCTTTGGAGTAAATGCTGTGGAGGCCACTTCTCATGAGTAAATGCTGTGGACCCCATACCTCATGAGTCAATGCTGTGAATTTCATCTCTCATGAGGAAACACCGTGAACTCCATGTATCTTGAGTAAATGTTGTGTACTCCATCTATCATGAGTAAATTCTGTGGAATCCATGTGAAAATATTGTCAACTCCAAATGTCGAGACAAAATACTACCTACTCCGTCTCTCATGAGTAAATACAGTGGACTCCATAAAATTATCATAAATAAATGCCTTCTACTCCATATCTCATAAGTAAATACCGTGTCCTCCATCTCCCATGAGTAAATGTTGTGTGCCCAATCTCTCAAGAGTACATTCTGTGGAATCCATCTCTCATGAGTATATGCTGTGTTTTCCATCTCTCAAAATTAAATACTGTGCATCCCATCTCAAATGAGTAAATTTTGTAAACTCCATCTTTCATTCGTCAAATCAATTGGTGCATCTCTCATTAGTATATGCTGTGGACACCATATCTCATGAGGAAATGCTGTGAAACCCATCTCTCAAGAGTAAAGGCTTTGGACGCCATCTCTTATGAGTTAATGTTGTAATCTCCGTCTCTCATGAGTAAATGCGGTGTATTCCATCTCTCAATATTAAATTTTGTGTACACAATCTCTAAAGTATAACTGATGTGGTCTCCATTTCTGATCAGTAAATGCAATGGACTCCATTTCTCATTAGTAAATCCTGTGTACTCCATTTCTCATGAGTAATTGATGTGAAGTCCATCTCTAATGAGTAATTATCACATACTCGACCATTTATTAATAAATATGTACTCGGTCTCTCATGAATATATTTTGTTGACTCCATATCTCAAGAGAAAATGCTGTTGACTCCATCTCTTGGAAGTCAATTCTATGGACACTATATCTTTTCAGTAAGTGTGGATACCATCTCTTTAGATTCAATGCTTTTTACTGCTTCAGTCGTTAGAAAATGTTGTGGACTCCATCTCTTGGAAATCAATGCTGTGGACTCCATATCTTGTCAGTAAGTGTGGACTCCATCTCTCATGAGTAAATGCTGTGTATATATCATCTCCCATGTGTAAATGCTGTAGATTCCATCTGTTGTGAGTAAATACTGGCCATTTCATCTATTTTGAGTAAATGCTGTGGACACCACTTCTCATGAGAAAATGCATTGGATTGCATCTTTCTAGAGTAAATGCTGTGAACCCCATTTTTCTGTAATTGCAGTGGACCCCATCTCTCGTGAGTCAATACTATATACACCATCTCTCAGGAGTAAATGTTGTGGACTCCATCTCTCATAATTAAATGTCGTGTTCTCCACATATAATGAGTAAATATCGTGTTCTCCATCTCTCATTAGTAAATTCTGTGTACTCCATCTCTCATTAGTAAATACCGTGTTCTCCATTTCTCATCAGTAAATTGTGTGGACTCCATATCTTATCAATATATATCTTGAACTCCATCTCTCATTGGTAAATGCAGTTTACTCCAACTGTCATGAGTATATGTTGTGGAATCCACCTTTCTAAATGTAGTGGACTCCATATTATATCATAAATAAATGCCTTCAACTCCATATCTCATGAGTAAGTACCGTGCTCTACCGTGCTCTCCATCTCCCATGAGTAAATTATGTGTGCCCAATCTCTCAAGAGAACATTATGTGGAATCCATCTCTTGGAAGTCGATGCTATAGACTTCATATCTTTTCAGTAAGTGTGGACACCGTCTCTCTCTCTCTCTCTCTCTCTCTCTCTCTCTCTCTCTCTCTCTCTCTCTCTCTCTCTCTCTCTCTCTCTCTCTCGAGCTAATGCTTTGGACAGCATCAGTCGTTAGAAAATGCTTTGGACTCATCTCTTGGAAATCAATGGTATGGACTCCATATCTTGTCAGTAATTGTGGACTCCATTTCTCATGAGTAAATGCTGTGTATACCTTCTCTCATGAGTAAATGATGTAGACTCCATCTCTAATGAGTAAATGTCATGTACTCTTCGTAATCTTTTTTCAGTAAATGCTGTGTACTCGGTCTCTAATGAGTATGTTTTGTGGACTCCATCTCCCAAGAGAAACTGCCGTGGATTCCATATCTTGGAAGTCAATGCTGTCGACTCCATATCTTGTCAATAAGTGTAGACTCCATCTCTCATGAGTAAATACTGTGGACCCCATCTCTGACGAGTAAATGCTGTGCAGTCTATCTCTAATGAGTAAATATCATGAACTCGATCTTTTATCAGTAAATGCTGTGTACTCGGTCTCTCGTGAAGATATTTTATGGACTCTCTCTCTCAAGAGAAATTGCTTTGGAATCCATATCTGGGAAGTCTCTGTTGTGGACTCCCTATCTTGTCAGAAAGATAAAAGCTGAGTAATCCATATATTGTATGTAAATGCTGTGGGTTCCACATGTTATGAATAAATGCAGTGGACACTATCTCTCATAAATAAATGTTGTGTACTCCATCTCTCATCAGTAAATATTACATATCTCATGAGTAAATGCTGTGTACTCCATCTCTCAAGATTAAATGCTGTGTACACCACATTTAATCAGTAAATGGTGTGCATTCCATCTCTAATGTGAAAATATTGTGAACTCCAAATCTCGTTACAAAATACTATGTACTCCATCTATCATCAGTAAATGCCTTGTTCTCTATCTACCTTGAGTAAATGCATTGTACTCCATCTCTCATAAGTTGATGATATGGACTCCATATCTTGGGATTCAACGCTGTTGACTCCATATATCATGAGCAAATGGGCTCCATCTCTGATGAGTAAAACTGTGGACTCTAGAGTATATGCTGAGTATATTCTGAGTATTTGATGAGTGTATGCTGTGGACTCCATCTCTCATGAGTAAATGTTATGAAAGCGATATCTCTATAAGTAATGCAGTGGGATAGTGATGAAGAAGAAGGAAACAAAATCAACGACCTGTATCGTTGCCAGCCTTACCCTGGAATATATGGAAAAGGAGGAGAACAGCAATTGCATATCTCATGTGTAAACACTGTGAACTCCATATATTATGAGGAAATGCTGTTCGTTCCATGTCTTATGAATAAATTATGTGGACTCCACCTCTTATGAGCAAATGCTTTTGAATCCATGTCTTGAGAGTCAATGCTGTGGTCTCCACATCTTATGAATAAGTAAAGTGTACTCCATCTCTAGTCAGTAACACTGTGGACCCCATTTCTTGAGATTCAATGTTTTTGAAAGCATAAGTCGTGAGAAAATGCTGTGGACTATATCACTCATTAGAAAATAACGTGCACTCCATCTCCAGTCAGTAAAAGCTGTGGACTCCATCTCTACTCAGTAAAAGCTATGGACCCCATCTCTTGAGAGTCCATGCTTTGGACTGCATCAGTCGTTAAAAAATGCTGTGTACTCCACCTCTGATGAGAAAATGTTGTCATCTCCAACTCTCATGGGTAAATATTGTGTACATCTCTTATGAACAAAAGCTTTGGACTCCATCTCTCATGAGTATTTGCTATGGATTCCATCTATCGTGAGTAGATATCATGTACCCATCAATCATGGGTATATATTGCATGCTCCATGTCTCAAAAGTAAATGCTGTGGACTCCATATCTTCTGAGTAAGTGCCATGGACTCCACCGCTCCGTAGCTAATGCCGTGGCCTAGTTATGAAGAAAAATCACCGGTATCGTTGCCCCGGCCTTCAGGGAAAATAAGGAAAATAACCCTTACATCTCCCTGCCCGGGTGGGCAGATAACAACATCCTTCGTCTCCTGATATTCTCACTGACTCCGTGAAGTTCTGTCAAGACTCTATCATCCCAGACTGTCATTGTGTATCCTAACAAAGAATCCAGTGATCAACAAACAGAACATTTTCGAATCTCGAGACGCAGCTGCCATCCTGGAGGCTAAGCCAATTCTTAGGGCAGATATTGGCCTTGCTAAAAAGGCTCTTCAAGACTAAGTAGAAACGCAATATCAGACCATGAACACTCGTGACGCTTTCAGAAATCTCAAGGTGATGGCAGGTGTTGCCAGTGCTGGCGAAAGTGCAAGATCTAATACACTGCCTGATGCTATAGATCTAAATACCTTCTACACTCGCTTCGACAGAATAAACTTTACATCCGGGTGCACAGGGCTTCTGGCAACCACCCCCCCCCCCGTACCCGAGAATGATCATCAACTTCAAAAACGACGTGACATGCCAGTTCAAGAGAACCAGCATAGGGAAAACTGCTGGGCCCGGCAGCATTTCGGCCCACTTTCTATATACGTGTGCTGAGGAATTGGCGCCTATGTTCACACAACTGTTCCAGGAGTCTGTAGACACCGGCACCATTCCAAACATTTGGAATACCAGCACCGTCATTCCTGAGCTGAAAATCCGATCACCGCATGAACTCAACCAATACATGCCCGTTGCTCTCACTTCCGTTCCTATGAAAGCCCCTTAGAAGTTATTCCTGATCAACTTCTCTCCACACATTAAGGAGAAACTGGATCCCATTAATTTCGCACAGAAGAGTGGGCGTAGCACTGATGGTGCTGTGTCAACCCTGATACACGATGTCATCAAACATCTAGAGAAGGCAGTTAACTAAATCCGCATCCTCTTTATATATTTTAGTTCGGACTTTAATACTATACACCACCACAATATGATTAAAAAGCTTCTAGCTCTGCAAATACCCCCCCAACTTCATTCACTGGATGCATGACTTTCTCAGCAACATACCACAATATGTGAAGGCTGGCAGCAACACCGCATCCAACATCTTTACGAATACCGGAGCAACCCAACGGTGTGTCTGTGACATTTTCATCATCCCCGTTATACGTATCTACTTTAATTGAGCGTAGCATAACATGTAGACAGCACACAATCCATTATATGCGAATCCTATTACAGATGTCAATAACAATTACCGTTGCGTTGATGTGACACTGCAATACTGCGTAGTTGTATTTGAAAAAGAGTACATAATATCAATTGGACTAATAGCTATTATACACGAATATACGTATTGCTTTCTGGAGTTGAAAATGTTCAATATAATCAGATGTATAGAATGTTTGTTAGGCCAAGTATCTTAAATAAAACATATAACATTACAAACTTTCATATGCTCAACACCATAACAGTCGGCAGGAATTATGGCGAATGAACAAAGAGAACTATACAAAACATCATAAAAACTATGAAATCGTCGATAATAAAGATATAAAATTTGTAAAACCAGTATTTCGAACAAGAGATTTGGCTTCGTCAGCGGTTGACGCCTATCCCATACTACCGTATATGCCGTACCCGGCGGCCTCTGGGAATTAAATGGTGGAGCAACTCCAGGCTTTGGCATGCCCATCCTCACGAGTCTCTTCCAATTGCATATATACGCATCTCCAAGGGAGTTGTATCTTTCTCCAAGGGAGACAACAGATCGGAACCCTAATCCCCCCTCGTATCAGGAAACACCACATCCTGGCGAGAGAGCAGCTTGCCAAGCCGCTGTAGACCTGTGTCTGTGTTTGTCTCGACGCGCCCAACTGACAATAGTTCTAAGTTTTGGGATCTATATGTGAACCCGACATGTCGCACGCAGCTAAAAATGTGGTGTTGTGTATTATTGACATGTTATGGTATGATTTACTTCTATATTTATATATGACGCATTTTATTCAATTACAATTCGTCATTATAATGTTGTGAATATGATGCAGGACATATTGCTATAGACGTTTGTGAAGAAAATGCATATAATGAATAAATAACCAATCTAATAATTTGTCATTTGGCATTCATGTATATTTTTGTCAAACAGCGACACACTGTAAACGCCAGATGGCGACATAGTTTTCTTATTATCTGAAATTTTTTTCTTTAATATCTTTGAATGAATATTTTGTTAGGGGTGTGTGCATGCATTAATTAAACAATTTAATTAAACTAACTAATATAATAGCCAATTAGTTATTTAACAATTTAACTATTGTCATCAAACACATGCATTGATCGCATGATGTTGAGCAATTTGTCGGTGATATACCTTCTACCATTTTAGCGAAATCATTCACAATATCATTCCAGATGAGTGGGTCCTAGACCAAGCAAAGTTACTGTTTTATATTGGGCCTTACACGCATATAATGAATAAATAATCGTTCCTATAATTTTTCAATTTGTATTTATGTATTTTTTTCTCAGACGGCGACACAAGGTAAACTCCAAATGGTCATATAGTTTTCTTATTATCTGGAATTTGTTTCTTCGATGTCTTTGAATGAATATATTGTTCGGCGAATGTGTGCATGCATTAATTAAACAATACTCTAATACTAACTAACTAATATGTTTAATAAAACTTACTGATATGTTTAGCCAATTAATTGTTGTAATCAAACACATGTACTAATCGCAAGATGTTGAGCAATTTGTTGGTTATATACGTTCTACCATTTTTGCACAATCATTCACAATAGAAGTCATAATGAGTGGGACCTGGATCAAGCAAATTTACTCTTTGATCATGAGCCATACACATATGGTAATCTTTGATAAGCATGTTGTTAAATTTCCTGATAGGAGAATATATTTACCTGATTCATTGTGAAATGAAGGTATAATTTTTCTGCCTGCAGCGTTTATTGTTGGGATATTTATTAAGGAAATAGTGTTAAGCTAATTTTGCATATTCATCGGCGTATTGCATTAAACTGTATACACATTTTTTACATAGTTCTGACAGCAATGAGAACCGTGTTCTTGAGTCAAGTGACTTTAAAATCAATTGTTTTATAGGAATCTGGGGGTTTAGAGAGAACACGATTTTAAGCATTTCAATAAGTGACTGATGTTGTGATCAAGGAGTTATCATTATCACATAATGCAAATCAACGCAAGTTATTGTATACAATATTCTTTTATTAGTAAATAAACAAATCGGATATGTATACAATTTCTTCATGATGTTCTGCAGACCTCGTGTACATCCATGCAATGTGGTAGAATAATTTTATTTCACGAGTCTCATTCGAGCCTCTCTTCACACCGTAGAACACGAAATTCTGAAATAATAAATGGTATGTAAGAAATTAAGTGGTATGTAAGATCATAAATATGTCGTTTCAGGTAGTGAAATATATTGAGGTGCTGCTAATTAGGACATTGCACGGCAGACGCAGACTATGTGTCAATGACATGTGGTGATGCGGAGAATGAAAACGATTTCAAGGAAGACTAAATGAGACTATTGGTGGAAATTTAAACAAAATACGAAAAAAAAAATTGCCTAGCCATGTGAAAATCAATCCTTTCGTTTTTATATAGGTACCTCTATTCTACTATTCAACTATATATATATATATATATATATATATATATATATATATATATATATATATATATATATAACTATATATAACTATATATAACTATATATAACTATATATATATATATATATATATATATATATATATATATATATATATATATATATATATATATATATATATATATATATATATATAGTTATATATAGTTATATATAGTTATATATAGTTATATATAGTTATATATAGTTATATATATATATATATATAGTATATATATATATATATATATATATATATATATATATATATATATATATATATATATAGTTGAATAGTAGAATAGAGGTACCTATATAAAAACGAAAGGATTGATTTTCACATGGCTAGGCAATTTTTTTTTTCGTATTCTGTTTAAATTTCCACCAATAGTCTCATTTAGTCTTCCTTGAAATCGTTTTCATTCTCCGCATCATCACATGAAGTTGTTGTTGCCGGCTGTGTACCAACAGTTGTTGATTGTTGTTGCAGGCTGTGTGATAATAGTTGTTGATTGTTGTTGCAGACTGTGTAATAATAGTTGTTGTTGCCGGCTGTGTACTAACAGTTGTTGATTGTTATTGCAGACTGCGTAATAATAGTTGTTGATTGTTGTTGCAGGCTGTGTACTAAAAGTTGTTGATTGTTGTTACAGACTGTGTAATAATAGTTGTTGTTGCAGGCTGTGTACCAACAGTTGTTGATTATTGTTGCAGACTGTGTAATAATAGTTGTTGATTGTTGTTGCAGGCTGTGTACTAACAGTTGTTAATTGTTATTACAGGCTGTGTACAAAACAGTTGTTGATTGTTATTGCAGACTATGAAATAATAGTTGTTGATTGCTGTTGCAGGCTGTGTACCAACAGTTGTCCGTTGTTGTTGCAGACTGTGCACTAACAGTTGTTGATTGTTGTTGCAGGCTGTGTACCAACAGTTGTTCGTTGTTGTTGCAGACTGTGTACTAACAGTTGTTGATTGTTATTGCAGACTGCGTAATAATAGTTGTTGATTGTTGTTGCAGGCTGTGTACTAAAAGTTGTTGATTGTTGTTACAGACTGTGTAATAATAGTTGTTGTTGCAGGCTGTGTACCAACAGTTGTTGATTGTTATTACAGGCTGTGTACCAACAGTTGTTGATTGTTATTGCAGACTATGAAATAATAGTTGTTGATTGCTGTTGCAGGCTGTGTACCAACAGTTGTCCGTTGTTTTTGCAGACTATGCACTAACAGTTGTTGATTGTTGTTGCAGGCTGTGTACCAACAGCTGTTGATTGTTGTTGCAGGCTGTTCGTTAACAGTTGTTGATAGTTGTTGTAGACTGTGACCAACAGCTGTTGATTGTTGTTGTAGACTGTGCACCAACAGTTGTTGATTGTTGTTGCAGGCTGTGTACCAAGAGTTGTTGATTGTTGATGCAGGTATTCACATGGCAAGTGGAAACGATGGAGAGATGACCTGTACGAATTTTTACTGTACCGCACATACCATTCAAGGACGTGAAACAGGTTTTCACTGCTCTGCCGTCGCCACACATTTCCAGCAGGCAGCAGTCATATCAAGGTACACCAGTGCCAATGATGCCGCCGATACTGTTGCCATCTCCTTTGATCCAGCGACATAAGAACGCAGTGCTAGGTGTGCAGCAGTGCTGCCACCTGTTGGCTGCATTGTGCATGGGTCTGCGGATGTTTTTGTGTTCTTCCAAAAGGGGGGTGAAAGCTGTTGCTGTCTTGCCAGGGCTGATGTTCAGGTCTAAGTCGGGACCGGAGCGATGTTTCCTACAGACTTAACACTAACAGGGAATGAGTTCTTCAGAGTCGGTGCAACTACTGAAAAAGCTAGTTCCGACTTTTGTCTTAACACTGGGAGCAAGAAGTAAATTAGAATTAGATTGTACAAAAATTCTAGGCTGTCTTGCACGAGTGAACAGTGAATGCAAATATGCTGTTTGGATGAAAGTGTTCGATAGGTACTAGGTAATACGATATCGGACAGGGAGCCAATGCAAAGATTTGAAAAGTGGTACTGAGTGAGAAAAACGAAGAGATGGGTGATTTTGCACATGTTGAAGTTACAAGATGTGCTTGAGAGCACCAATATTGTGGTAAAGGGAATTGCACTAGTCAAACCTACTGCTAACAAGAGCAAGTGCAATAATATTGGCAACAGAAAAAGACATAATGTACCGGCAAATACAGTGAAGACACAATGTGTACAGTTGGGACAGACATCCTCATGAACCAGGCGTGATATTATTATAACCCCTGATGTCTTTACCATCCTCATGAACCAGGGGCGATATTGTTATAACCCCTGATGTCTTTACCATCCTCATGAACCAGGGATGATATTATTATAACCCCTGATGTATTTACCATCCTCATGAACCAGGGGCGATATTATTATAATCCCTGATGTCTTTACCATCCTCATGAACCAGGGGCGATATTGTTATAACCCATGATGACTTTACCATCCTCATGAACCAGGGGTGATATTATTGTAACCCCTGGTGCATCCACCACCCTTGTGAACCTGAGTTGACCCTAAATTTATTCCGATAAGACCCATTTATTGACTATAAATGGGTCGCTGGTTTAATGGCAGGTTTCCACATATCTGGCAATCAAACAGTATTGCTGTCATAGAACTGTACCCAATTGTGGCTGCCTTGGAATCCTGGGACCATTTAAACAGTCAACAAAGAATGTCCAGCTAATGTGTCTAGTACGTAGGATGGTGTTGGCTGCATTACTTTTAAATGTGTATTTTAAAGCCAAACACATCCCTGGGAAAACCAATGTCATCGCTCTGAAGTTATCTGGAAAACCAGACACTCGCTTACCTATAACCCCAAAGTTCACCATCAAATTATTGATGCCATCAACTTTACCGTGTCTTCAGCTTAGCTATATAATTTGCTGTGTAGAATGTTTATGTTGGCCGTCCATGTGTTTCTTTGTAAGGGAGATATTAATGTAGTCTCAGGCGATCAGGCTGATACCATTGTACAATTGGAGGATGTTGCAGTTTTTACTACTCATCTTCCTCTAGTCATATCTCATTTTGAACTTAATACTTCTGGTAGACCAGTTACTTTGTCTAAGCCACAGAGTGGTGATGCTTATTGCCCACTGTCAGTCCTTATGCAATGTCTCCTGATGTGTGGTAAAGCTAAAGGCCATGGTTGGCTTCTTCTAATGGTTCCCCTGTATCCAGGCAATGTTTATTGCCCACTGTCAGTCCTTATGCAATGTCTCCTGATGTGTGGTAAAGGTAAAGTCCCATGGTTGGCTTCTAATGGTTCCCCTGTATCCAGGCAATGTTTCTGCCAGCACTTGTGTAGAGCCCTGCAATGGGCAGGTTTGGACCCAACCTACTACAAGGGACACAGTTTATAATCGGTGCTGCTACCCCAGCAGTTGACAGGGGCACGAGTGATACCCAAATATAGTCCATGGGTAGATGGAAGCCTGTCTCATTTCGGTGCTACATCTGTATTGCCGTGCTCCAGATTAATATACCCTAATGTTATTGTCTTTGGTGTTGCATCAGGTAGTAGCTACAGCTAGTAGCTACAGCTAGCAGCTACAGCCACAGCTAGCAGCTACAGCTAGCAGCTACAGCTAGCAGCTACAGCTAGCTGCTACAGCTACAGCTAGCAGCTACAGCTAGCAGCTACAGCTAGTAGCTACACCTTGGCTAACTTATGATGCATCTACACAACTTTTAACACAACTGAGTGGGTCATTGTGTCAGATTTCAGTTATCACTGCCACTGGTACTGTACACTACTTTATAGAGCTGACATTTATTTTCTTTTGTGGATTTTAGGGCGCTTACAATTGGACTAGTAGATGTTAATTAATTCACTATTTAATTAGTCTGAACTTATGCCTGGCTGTTCTGTACTGTGTGTGTAGTTACTTGCTGGCCTGTGTGCTGATCTATATACTGTAGCGATAACACTTTTACTTTTGAGCTGGCTTTTTATATTTCTTTCATGTATAGTTACCTTTGGGACCCCCGTGTGGCTTGTATTCTCATGACTCATCAATGTGTGGTTTTATTTCTCATCATTCAATTAATAAATTACCTATACCAACAACAGTTTGTTGTAGTTTCTCGTAACAAACAAACTCAGGGTTTTGCCATTATGTAGCAACAGGATATAAATGTATATTTTTACTACGTTATAATATTTATAATTATTTGCGAGACATTATAGATTTACTTGTTCCTACTGTGAGTTGCAAAGGGTCTGAGTTGGGTATTCCCAACTTATTGGCATTCCTAAGACCCAGATCCCTTAATGTGGGCTATGAGTTGTAAACAAGTGAGTGGTGTTTACTGACCTTTCCGTGACCCCCCTCTGACTTCCACCAATGTGTTGTTCTAGAATGTCAACTTACTTGTGTAATGTCAACTCACTTGTGCAATGTCAACTCACTGGCTGTGAGTGTACCCTGTTGCTATGACAACAGCCACTCATGCATGGCATGATTGTAAGCCAAGAAATAGTTTGTGCTGTGTCTGTTTTTAGTTTTAATGACGTAGCAGTGTATGGATACGGACATACTATAATTCAGGTTGTGGCACCCCAGTCAAAAGTATTGCCTGGGAAAGACCATAAGTATGGAGTCTACACATGACTGATGTGGTTGGTTACATTTAATGAAAGCAATCAACACAATGACAGTAGTAAGTTGATTCATACATTTATTATGACTAATTATAACTTAGGTACATCAGTATATATACAAGTAACATTTGAGTCTAAAACATACAGTACATACACATAGAAACGCAGCCACAAACAACACATGCGCGTAGACAGACAGACATACACACACTGACAGACAAGCATGCATACAAACATGCACATGCAGTGAGTGAGAGAGAGAGAGTGTGAGAGAGAGAGAGAGAGAGAGAGAGTGGGGTGGGAGAGAAAGACAGACAGACAGACACACACTGACAGATGGACACCACTCACACAGACATGCATCCACCCATGCACACACAGAAAGTGTGTGAGAGAGAGAGAGTGAGAGAGAGTGAGTGGGGTGGGAGAGAAAGACAGAGACAGATGGACACCATGCATCCACCCATGCACACACAGAGAGTGTGAGAAAGAGAGAGAGAGAGTGGGGTGGGAGAGAAAGAAGAGACAGACAGACACACACTGACAGATGGACACCACAAACACAGACATGCATCCACCCATGCACACGCAGAGAGTGTGAGAGAGAGAGAGAGTGGGGTGGGAGAGAAAGACAGAGACAGACAGACACACACTGACAGATGGACACCACGCACACAGGCATGCATCCTCCCATGCACACGCAGAGAGTGTGAGAGAGTGAGAGAGAGAGAGAGAGTGGGGTGGGAGAGAAAGACAGAGACAGACAGACACACACTGACAGATGGACACCACGCACAAAGACATGCATCCACCCATGCACACGCAGAGAGTGTGAGAGAGAGAGAGAGAGAGGGGTGGGAGAGAAAGACAGAGACAGACAGACACACACTGACAGATGGACACCACGCACACAGGCATGCATCCACCCATGCACACGCAGAGAGTGAGAGAGAGAGAGAGAGAGAGTGGGGTGGGAGAGAAAGACAGAGACAGACAGACACACACTGACAGATGGACACCACGCACACAGGCATGCATCCACCCATGCACACGCAGAGTGTGAGAGAGAGAGAGAGAGTGGGGTGGGAGAGAAAGACAGAGACAGACACACACTGACAGATGGACACCACGCACACAGGCATGCATCCACCCATGCACACGCAGAGAGTGTGAGAGAGAGAGAGAGTGAGAGAGAGAGAGAGAGAGTGGGGTGGGAGAGAAAGACAGAGACAGACAGACACACACTGACAGATGGACACCACGCACACAGACATGCATCCACCCATGCACACGCAGAGAGTGTGAGAGAGAGAGAGTGGGGTGGGAGAGAAAGACAGAGACAGACAGACACACACTGACAGATGGACACCACGCACACAGACATGCATCCACTCATGCACACGCAGAGAGAGTGAGAGAGTGAGAGAGAGAGAGAGTGGGGTGGGAGAGAAAGACAGAGACAGACAGACACACATTGACAGATGGACACCACGCACACAGACATGCATCCACCCATGCACACACAGAGAGAGACATATAGAGAGAGGAGGGAGATGTATAGAGGGGAAGATAGAAAAGACACCTAGAGGGCGGAGACAGACAGAGACGTATAGAGAGAGGTGGAGAGATGTATAGAGGGGGAGATACAAAGACACCTAGAGGGGGAGACGGACAGAGACATATAGAGAGGGGGAGATACAAAGACACCTAGAAGGAAGACAGACAGATATATAGAGAGAGGGAGATCTAGACAGACATAGAGAGAGAAACGTATAGAGGGGAAGATACAAAGACACCTAGAGGGGGAAGACAGAGACATATAGAGAGGGCGAGAGACGTATGGAGAGGGAGATACAAAGACACCTAGAGGGAGAGACATAGAGAGGGGGAGAGATAGACAGAGACATAGAGGGGGGGGGGAGATAGACATATAGAGTGGAAGATACAAAGACATCTAGAGAGGGAGACAGACAGAGACATAGAGAGGGGGGAGATATGCACAGAGATATAGAGAGGTGGGAGAGACACATATACATAGAGGGGGAGACAGACAGACAGACAGACAGACAGACAGACACACACACACACACACACACACACACACACACACACACACACACACACACACACACACACACACACACACACACACACACACACACACACACACACACACACACACACACACACACACACACACACACACACGGAGTCGGATTGCAACTGTAATCCCGATAATGTTGCCACTTAAACACTTTGGGATTAAAATTAATGTGATCAATGTAATCCTCGGAGCTGGATCGTAACTGAGCAAGAATCTTGGACGAAGTGTGCCGTGGAAACGGTTTGGATCCCAAACCGCTGTTGAAGGTTGTACTTGATGATGTCTCTGTGACGCGATGGGTTTTAATTGTGATTAATCACATATAGCAATATCTACATGTGCATCAAACTAATTAAACTTAGTGAGAGACAGCTGCATCATTAATCACGACTTCAGTGTTGACATCCGTATATCCAGTCTTAAGACATGTTATTGAAGTCACAACATTCACACAGCCTTAGCATTGCATGGATCATATATCAACATGGTTCATATATCAGCATGGGTCATATATCAACATGGGTCATATATCAACATTTAACAAGATTTGCCATCCAAGCCAAAAGTCCAGATGGCAAGTGGACAAGGAAGCCATTGGCTTATAGAGAGTCCAACAATGTTCATCTACTTATAACCCGCCCTCCTGAGATATGTGTCAACCTTGTTTTTAAACATATTCACGCTGCTAGCAGTTACACAATCCGTAGACAATTTGTTCCATTCATTTATTGTCCTCTGTGAGAACGAGTGCTAACCTTCTTGAGTGAGAAAAACATAGTTCTATCAATATTTTCATACCCATTCAATATATGAAAAAATTCAATCTGATCTCCTCTTAACCTATTTGTCTCTAGAGTTGTTAAACCATATTCTTTCAGGTGTTCTTCATAACTAAGTTCTCTCAGTTCTGGAATCATTTTAGTTGCTCTCCTTTGTATGCGTTCAAGCGTATTTATATCCTTCTTACGATATGGTCTCCATGCTTGTATACAGTATTCTAAATGAGGTCTAACTAATGCTTTATAAAGTGGTATAATTAACTTTTTTCCCTTGTATGTTATGTTTCTTCTAATCAATCTGAATTTGATTACCCTTTGAAGCTGCAATACCACACTGCTCTGAAACTTTCATATCAGTGCTTATTATAACTCCTAAGTCCTTTTCTTTTACAGTAGTACCCATAACAATATCTCCCATTTTATAGTTTACATTCAAGTTCCCATGTCCTGTATGTAGGCATTTACATTTCCCAAAATTGAACAACATCTGCCATTTCTCAGACCATTTCACTAATCTGTCCAGATCATTTTGTAAATGTTGTTTATCACCATCAGTATTAACCTTTCTAAACAGTTTTGTGTCATCGCAAATTTCAGTACGTTACATGTTATACTGTCGTCCAAGTCATTGATATATATTAAGAATAATATAGGTCCTAATACTGATCCTTGAGGTACCCCACTCAAAACCAATTTCCAATTTGAAACTTCTCCATCTACTACAACTCGTTGTCTTCTGTCAGTCAGCCATTGTTCTATCCAGTCAGTTATGCTATCCCCGATACCATGGGCTTTTAATTTAAGTAGTCATCTTTGATGTGGCACTTTGTCAAAAGCTTTCTGAAAATCTAAGTAGATAATATCTACTGGTGATCCCACGTCTATCCACTTAGTGATTTCTTCCAAAAAAATAACATTTGTTAAGCATGACCTCGCTTTAAGGAATCCATGTTGAGATGAATTTAATAATTTATGCTTAATGAGGAAGTCCACCATATGGTGTTTAATTAACCTTTCTAATAATTTACAAATCATTGACGTTAAACTCACTGGTATGTAATTCTCTGACTTATTTCTCGAACCCTTTTTAAATAATGGTATGATGTTTGCTTCTTTCCATTCAAACGGAACAACTCCCTCTTTTAATGACAAGTTGAATACTCTTGCAAGTGGTATACTGATTTGTTCTACTGTTTCCATTAGTAATTTTGGAGGAATCCCATCCACTCCCGGTGATTTTTTATCCTTCACTGCCTTTATTTTCTTAGCTCCCAATTCTGGAGTTACAACTAACGGACCTAAATAGTCAGATTTAACCCCCTGAAATTTAGCATCAGCAACTGGTAATGAACTAATATCTTCTTTGGTAAACACTGAAATGAAGTAACCATTTAGGTCTTCCACCATTAAAAACCCCTGTGATACTATATTTCCAGCACTGTCTTCTAGAGGTCCAACCTTGTCTTGTACGTTTTGTTTACTGGGGCCGGCATGCTTGCTGATATTATTGGATGTATCTTATTTTGATGGTGTATGCTTGCCTAATTTCATGCTCCTTAATTAATAAATCTAAATGTCATTCTTTGGCCTATTTCAATCTACGCTGGACTTGTGTTGTTATTTTGCATAAAAACTCTTGCTGTTCATTTTTTATAGTTACATACTAGTTTTTGCTCATAGCTTCTTTTAGATTGTCTGATTTCAGTTGTAGCTGCATTAAGTGCCTCTTTGTAATTTGCATAGTCTTCTTCCTTTCTGGTACGCCTATAAACCCTCCACATAGTTTGTTTTAACACTATTTTCTAATAGCTTCTTTTGACACGTGTTTCTTTCTACACCGTTTTCCTTGTTTTTTATTTTTGTGTTGTCCTCTTCGTTTATGTTTGGACTTCGGTAAACTAATCCAACAGTTAATTTTTAATTTCCTGAAACAATTTTGCACCAAACAGCTTCATCGCAATCTGCTTCCCTTTCTAGTTTTATTTCATAAGCCTGAATAGATTCTTTAACATATAAAATAACTCCCCCGCCCCTTCTTCCTATTCGATCTTTCCGAAACATTACGTATCCTGTCAGTCCTAATTCAGCATCTGATATATCTGTGTTGGCCCATGATTCAGTTATACCAATCATGTGAGGGTCAATATCTTCTCCCATAATGTTTAATTCGTTTTTCTTATTTACTATGCTCCTTGCATTTAAACATACGCATATATAACCTTTTTCAGACAAACAATGTTTACTTCCAAAAATATTTGTCATTGTACCCATGTCACTATCTACTGCTGCTGAAAGTTTGTCCGTGAATACTGCCGCCCCCTTTCGACTTAGATGAAGCCCATCCTTCATCTACATATCAGCCCTCCCAACAAAACCTCCCCATAAATCCACAAATCCAACTTCCTCTTCCCTACATAGCTTCTGGACTAACATGTTAATTGCCATCCCCCGACAATTTCGATATTTGTGACCCCTCCTGCCCATTACAGGTAAAATTACCTGCTCAACCTGCGTCTGTTTGAGTGTTCTGGACAACTGCCTATATTTCCTAACTATGGCAGTTGTACCCTCCCTCTCTACGTTATTTGTCCCTACGTGTACTAAAACAGATCCACCCTTACCCGAACCTACGATGTTTTTTACCCTCTCAGTTATCGCCTCTATTTTGGCTCCAGGCAAGCAGACCACCACATCATCTCCCTTGTTTAAGACTCTGTCGGTCTTCCTAACTATCGAATCCCCCACAAACACGCTCGCTCTCTTCCTTACCCCCTCTATCACTGCTGCAGAATAACTCTTCCGTTCGACCCCTTCCATCACATTCTGTCCTGACCCCTTCCCTCCTGTCTCCTTCGCTCCTGTCTCCCCCACTTCCCACTCCTTTGCTCTTGTCTCTCCCACTCCCCTCTCCTTCACTCCGGTTGTTTTCCCTCTCGTCTCCCTCACTCCCTTCTCCTTCCCTCCTGTCTCCCCTACTCCCCTCACCTTCCCTCCTCTCAGCGTCCTCCCAGGCTGAGGTGAGCTCCCCCTAGCATCTCTTGTGTCTTTCCCCACTTTATCGTCTACTGTTCCCCCACCGGAACTACTGGCACAACCCCCCTGTTCCCTTCCCACCATTGCCACAACGAGCAGCCTCAGCTCTTCCAACTCCACCTCTAGTTCCTTCATCTTCATACATCCCCTACACTCAAAACTAAAACTATCTGCCTGGACCTCAGCCCATGACGTCTCGCACCCAGACTTGACGAAGTCCACCCAGTTACTGCAACTGCCACAAATTAAGTGCCTTGTGGCCTTTAACTGCCGTTTGCAAGGGGCCATCATACAATTTAGTTTTAATTAGTTTGCTACGTTAGCATTGAATAAGGCTGTTTTTGTGATCAAAAGAACACTTTAGGCTAATATACTTGCTAACTATGTCTTCTATTAAGCTCGCATGAGAAAAAACCTACCACCTAGCGAATACGGAGAACACTATAACAAAACAACGAAATCAGTGTGTACTAATTTACGCTAAAATCCTGCTGTTAATTCCTTTTTACCAAAAACGTTTACTACCACTATGTCAGATATTACCTTATGTATGCAATTTAAGTAAATATATCACTTTATCTTATATATATATATATATATTTTATCTTATATATATATATATATATATATATATTAGCAAACGATAGTTCGATGCACGAGTTGAATTCACGACCTGTAAACAAACTCCCTTTTATCACTCGTTGAGTTTGAATCCGGGAAAAAATACTACCTCTGTTAACAAAGTCGGTTTCTTAATATATGTCTACAAGAAGTTTGTGAACAATATATGTATAATAGTAATACTTATTCTAACCAATATTCCAATGTTACTGACTATTCACTGTGCTATCTCAATTTTCGAATGGTAAACAACTCTATTAACGCTCGCTGACTTCCCTGATAGAGAAACTAACTTACTCTTAAATAATCCCTCTGACTAATAATTAACAAAACCTGTTTCCTAATATATGTCTACAATATGTTTGTGAATAATATATATGCAATAGTAATACTTATTCTATTTGATATACCGCGTTTTTCTGTAAATGATCTACACCAAATTCAACTCGCTGCACCAAGTCCAAGTAGCCGGAAGTATTAATGCAATCACATAGGACATGGAAACATGGACGAAGAATATGAAATGGGGGATGCTGTACTAGGTAGAACCACACAAGAAAAACACTTAGGAGTAACATTTAGTGCTGACATGAAAGTTTCAGAGCAATGTGGGATTGCTCCTTCGAAAGGAAATCAAATTCTAGGGCTAATTAGGAGAACTATCACGTATAAGGAGAAACAGCTAATTGTCCCCCTGTACAAAGCAACAGATAGACCACATTTGGAATATTGTATTCAAGCATGGAGGCCATATCGTAAAAAGATCTGGCACAAGAGGCATACAGGCCTAAATAGCCATAAGTGAAAGATCTGGCACAAGAGGCATACAGGTCTAAATAGCCTTAAGTGAAAGATCTGGTACAAGAGGCATACAGGCCTAAATAGCCATAAGTGAAAGATCTGGCACAAGAGGCATACAGGTCTAAATAGCCATAAGTGAAAGATCTGGCACAAGAGGCATACAGGTCTAAATAGCCATAAGTGAAAGATCTGGCACAAGAGGCTTACAGGCCTAAATAGGCATAAGTGAAAGAACTAGCACAAGAGGCATACAGGCCTAAATAGCCATAAGTGAAAGATCTGGCACAAGAGGCATACAGGTCTAAATAGCCATAAGTGAAAGATCTGGCACAAGAGGCATAAAGGCTTAAATAGCCATAAGTGAAAGATCTGGCACAAGAGGCTTACAGGCCTAAATAGGCATAAGTGAAAGATCTGGCACAAGAGGCATACAGGCCTAAATAGCCATAAGTGAAAGATCTGGCACAAGAGGCATACATGTATAAATAACCATAAGTGAAAGATCTGGCACAAGAGGCATAAAGGCTTAAATAGCCATAAGTGAAAGATCTGACACAAGAGGCATACAGGTCTAAATAGCTATAAGTGAAAGATCTGGCACAAGAGGCATATAGGCCTAAATAGCCATAAGTGAAAGATCTGGCACAAGAAGCATAGAGGCCTAAATAGCCATAAGTGAAAGAGCTGGCACAAGAGGCATACAGGCCTAAATAGCCATAAGTGAAAGATTTGGCACAAGAGGCATAGAGGCCTAAATAGCCATAAGTGAAAGATCTGGCACAAGAGGCATAGAAGCCTAAATAGGCATAAGTGAAAGATCTGGCACAAGAGACATACAGGCCTAAATAGCCATAAGTGAAAGATCTGGCACAAGAGGCATAGAAGCCTAAATAGGCATAAGTGAAAGATCTGACACAAGAAGCATACAGGCCTAAATAGCCATAAGTGAAAGATCTGGCACAAGAGGCATACAGGTCTATATAGCAAGATGAGAACCTGGAAGAATCAGTAAGGATTGATATTGTAAATGATATCCCAGAAACAGTAACAGTAATGAAAAAACAATATTGCTGATCACACCAAGTTATTAAGAACATTAAAAAACCAAATGAAAAGTGAAGTGAAAGATTGTCGCTGCATCCCAACAAACAACAATTGAAAAATCATAAAAAGCTAACTACAGCAGTTCTAATGTTACTGTAGTAGCTGGGGACATTCCATCTCAAATCAACCACATTAAAAAGTCACTCATATTTTTGAATTCAACCAAAATGTTACCAGTTAATCCACTATATGTAGATGGTAACACACTAGAGTCCTTCTTCTGTATATTAGTTCTCCCACAACCCGCCATTGACGTTATGTGTGAAATTGAGCCAAATATTGATTTTAAACCTATATTTCAATAATAAAACATGAGAAGTTTGAAGTTTCTATCTTGATTAGTTTATCTCCAAAGTTAGTATATAGTGAAAAGTGGCCTATATTTAGCAGCCAAAAATGCTATGTGGCGATGGAGCTAAAATTCCAATTAATTTGTTATATGAAAGGCAGGTACAATGCTTGTGTAATGCACCATATTTGGGTTCCCTATTCGAATGGTTTCATGTTGAAAAAACTATTTCAGACGGGTGCATTCTGTGTTTTTATCTGATCAATAGATTACAACACAATATCAAATTTAACTACCTATTCCATTTCTAATAAGAAATTTATTCAAATATTTTTGTGAAATGCAAAAAAAAATCCAGAATACATAGTTCTAGATTATATATACTTGGGTTATTCACTGTGAAATCAACAAAATGATCAAAAGGTTGATGTCTCAGAATTTACTTAAATTTTAACCAATGACTGAGTGGCTATACTTGAGCACTTTTGCCAAAGAACTAAGTATTTACATGCAAATTGTTTGTGTAATGCCCTAGTATAATGTGAACAGGGGGTAACTGCCTACAATCTTACCCATTATTTGTTATGTTTTCATGGGCCCCTAACTTGAGAATTTTTCAAGTCATGTATCTGAAATGTGTTGAATTTGCTAATTGTCCATGTAAAATTTTAGCATGGGGGGAAGGGACCACGGGTGTATAGAACAGCAGCCTGTATTTCACTGTTGTGCTACCAACTTTGAAGATCAGTATCTCATGAATTAATCAAGATAGAAACTTCAAACCTCTCTAATATCTATATTATGCAGGTGTGTTGTACAGGCCTTAAACACTTATCATGTCTCTAAACACAGGAGTAGTTCCATCAGACTGGCTCATTGCCAACATATCTCTAAACACAGGAGTAGTTCCATCAGACTGGCTCATTGTCAACATATCTCTAAACACACGAGTAGTTCCATCAGACTGGCTCATTGCCAAAACATCTCTAAACACAGGAGTAGTTCCATCAGACTGGCTCATTGTCAACATATCTCTAAACACAGGAGTAGTTCCATCAGACTGGCTCATTGTCAACATATCTCTTAACGCAGGAGTAGTTCCATCAGACTTGCTCATTGTCAACATATCTCTAAACGCAGGAGTAGTTCCATCAGACTGGCTCATTGTCAACATATCTCTAAACGCAGGAGTAGTTCCATCAGACTGGCTCATTGCCAACATATCTCTAAACACAGGAGTAGTTCCATCAGACTGGCTCATTGCCAACATATCTCTAAACACAGGAGTAGTTCCATCAGACTGGCTCATTGTCAACATATCTCTAAACACAGGAGTAGTTCCATCAGACGTGTTCATTGTCAACATATCTCTAAACGCAGGAGTAGCTCCATCAGACTGGCTCATTGTCAACATATCTCTAAACACAGGAGTAGTTCAATCAGGCGGGCTCATTGGCAACATATCTTTGATCTTCAAAAAAGGAGATAGATCTACACCTAGTAAGTACAGACTTGTCTCGTTTACTTCCATAAGTTGTAAAATGCTTGAGCACATCCTGTATGATCATTACAATATTTTAGCCGACAAACGGCATGGATTCCACAAACATCACTCTGAGCTTTCACAATCCCTTGACAACTGGACCCAGATAGATATGGTAGTTAATATGTGGACTTCTCGAAGGCCTTCAATACGGTACTTCACAGACGGTTACTTCATAAAATCAACAACACTGGCAGTGCATTTAATTGGATTTCAAATTTCCTCACTAAAATGAAGCTGTAGTGGTAGATGGAGAGAATTCAGAGTGGATCAGATCAGGGGAACAGTGCTCTGTCCTTTACTTTTTCTCATGTATATTAATGATTTGCTAAATAATATCAACTCCACAGTCAGATTATTTGCCCATGATTGCGTCATATATACCCCAATTCAGGGTTGAAAAAATCATGATTTTTTTTAAATATAAAAACTCGGATTTTTTCAATTAAAATCAGATTTTTTATTTTATTTTTATTTTTGATAAATCATAAACCAATGATTTAAAAAAAATTGTTGGACTGACTTAAATCATGATTTAAATAAATGATTTAAATCTAATGATTTAAATCAAACAACCCTGCCCCAATTAGATGGTCACCATATTTCCAGCAATGCCAGTCAGATCTCAATACCCTTTCCAAATGGCAGGAAAAATAGCAGATGAGATTTAATACTTCAAAATGCTTTGTATTACGTCTGTCACATGCTAGGTCACCGAAAAAACTGAAATTTTTTATAACTGCTAGCAGCATGAATATGTTTAAAAACAAGGTTGACACATATCTCAGGAGGGCGGGTGACACGTAGATGATGAACTTTGTTGGACTCTTAATAAGCCAATGGCTTCCTTGTCCACTTGCCATCTGGGCCTTCGGCTTGGATGGCAAATCTTGTTAAATCTTGAAACACATAACATTACAAGAAACATCTCACTCATAGTTAGATGGGGAAATCACCAACGACCTCAAGTGGGGGAATCACCCACGACCTCAAGTGGGGAAATCCCCCACGACCTCAAGTGGGGAAATCCCCCACGACCTCAAGTGGGGGAATTGTGTCAACACTATTACGGCCAAAGCAAATAGTGCCTGGGATTTAATAGACGTAACCTTTATTCATGTCCACAACTCTTGTTCGCCCACACCTTGAATACTCGTCAACAATGTGGGACCCCTACACACAGGAACGTAAAGAACAAATCGAGAGAGTCCAAAGTTGATCAGCACAATCTGTATGCAAAGACTACAAGCCAACCAGCAGTGTAACATCAATGCTGAAGTCACCCCAAATCCGTTCATAATTAGCCCCTCGGCAATTACTGGAATCTCGTTCACGTTTTGTTTTGCCTCTTTTTTTGTCGGCTGTTTCCATTCATTTTCGTCAGCTTTGAAGGCACCTTTGAAAGCGGTAAGTAAACTTTCTTAGTCGTCTTTTTTATCGAAATTGGACCAAAATAAAGCTGAACAATTTTGATTAGACGGCATAGATGTGTTTATAATGCAAGTAGCATAAATTAGTCAATTCCTCGGAATATGTTAATGTTTTAAACGTGTTCTATAGGTTGAAGTTAGTATGTGGGGAAAACATCGTTATTCCGCTCGAACACGAAATGTGGTTTTAGTCATATGCAACATTGTGAAGTTTGACGGATTTGTGACACTGAGAGCAAGCCCCAGAAAAAATTGTGACTTGTTTACATCTCTCTAAATTGAATTCACTACAAAGTCAATACCATCTGTTTTATATTGTTATTATTTATGTTATTTACTTGATAATTTATACTAGAGCCTCGAATTATAGGCCTACTAGAATTTTAGAAAATAATGCAATTTTTCAATGATTTTAAAAAAATCTAAAAAAAACTTTGCACAAGAGATTTATATTTTAAAAACTAATTGTTTAGCAATTCATTCCAGTGTCGTGTCAACTTCTCTGGGAAGCATTCAGCCATGCTGCAATTACTGTGCGGAGAGTATCTACCACTGTCTATAGCCAGGTACTCATTTATACAGCTGAGTGAACTGAGACAATGTGGAGTGAACAAAATTGTCCAAGTTTTTAAACAGTAGCAAGAGGGTTTGAAACCGGATTCTCTCGACTGAGATTTCTAACCCCTACGTCACAGCACTACATGTGCTATCTGGGCATATGCTGTGTCATGTGAATATTGACACAAACATTTATTTGTGAGACAGTGAACTGTGAATATTGCTACACTGAGCCTATACTGTGTCATGTGAATAATGCCACACTACACAAACATTTATCTGTGAGACAGTGAACTGTGAATATTGCTACACTGAGCCTATACTGTGTCATGTGAATATTGACACACTACACAAACATTTATCTGTGAGTGAACTGTGAATATTGCTACACTGAGCCTATACTGTGTCATGTGAATATTGACACACTGCACAAACATTTATCTGTGAGACAGTGAACTGGGAATATTGCTACACTGAGCCTATACTGTGTCATGTGAATATTGACACACTACACAAACATTTATCTGTGAGTGAACTGTGAATATTGCTACACTGAGCCTATACTGTGTCATGTGAATATTGACACACTGCACAAACATTTATCTGTGAGACGGTGAACTGTGAATATTGCTACACTGAGCCTATACTGTGTCATGTGAATATTGACACACTACACAAACATTTATCTGTGAGACAGTGAACTGTGAATATTGCTACACTGAGCCTATACTGTGTCATGTGAATATTGACACACTACACAAACATTTATCTATGAGACAGTAAACTGTGAATATAGCTAAACTGAGCCTATACTGTGTCATGTGAATATTGACACACTACACAAACATTTATCTGTGAGACAGTGAACTGTGAATATGGTTACACTGAGCCTATACTGTGTCATGTGAATATTGACACACTACACAAACATTTATCTATGAGACAGTAAACTGTGAATATAGCTAAACTGAGCTTATACTGTGTCATGTGAATATTGACACACTACATATGCATTTATATGTGAGACAGTAAACTGTGAATATAGCTAAACTGAGCTTATACTGTGTCATGTGAATATTGACACACTACACACGCATTTATCTGTGAGACAGTGAACTGTGAATATTGCTAAACTGAGTCTATACTGCGTCATGTCAGTAATCAATGCAAAATATGTACTGAAAGAAAACACATTAGAGTATTTTCTAGATAAGATTTTTGAAAGAATTTTTGCCATATTAAAAGTGTATGTAATATGTTTGGGTCTAATAAAAATATACTAATAAAATAAACAGCTCCGGGTTTCTGGGGATGGCACCTTTAATTTAAATCAATCGCCAATGTTCTATGACGACACTGAATTTTTTCGAAGTACCTACTCCAAATCTAATGGGATACTTTAGAAAGTAGGAGGAAGGTGGCTAGACTCTCTATGTGCCATAGAATCCACCACATACGGCCATGCTGTCATTCCAGCAGAAAAGTTCTTGCGTCCAGACCCAGTTAAGCGGCACCCCAGAAATTTACACAATCTAGCATTTTGTGCGTTTTTACAGCTCGATACCCCATTGACTCCCGGTGTATTTTTTTTTATATTGAAATGGGGACACGCTCATGCAGACCTTTCACTGTTTGTATTAATACACCAACTACTTGGTAGGTTGGTAATGGGCAATCCAATTTTATTCATATCCAACAAGGATTTCCGCTGTGCACACAATAATAGTGACAAAGTCTGCCACAAATTGTGCACAGCCTGGTACATTACTGATTATAAGCTGGTATGTATGACCAATTAGTAAACAATACCAGATAAGATTTAACATTAGTGATATTTTCTACTGTAGCTAGCAACTGCCAGACAGTCTTTACAAAAAAAAACCTTGCTGCTCTTATACAAAGCAACAGCTTACAAAAAGGGAAAATATACCTATATGCAGACAAGCATACATAATTATATGTATTTAGTGCTAGCTAGAGTATTTACAATGATATACACAAAAGTGGGGGAATAAACCCCCTGGCCCCACCTGTGTGCAGGTGGTGGCCCAACCCTCACTAAAGCCAAGGCGACACGTGACATCCTACTTACAGAAGGGTTAATATTTGCCAGCTGCTAATACTTCAGTCTTTACATTGAAACTATAGGGATATGACCACAGTTGACCTTCCTGTTTATTGTTTCATGTATATGAAATTGTGAAATGGGAGCTTAATATTTGATGGTCAGGTTTTCTTATAATCGGACAAAACGTTAACATGGCCACCAATGCAATTATCTACTGTGGTCTTCCTCCTATAGTTCCGATGTTGGCCTTGTTGTCCTTTGCCGTAATATTTGCCAGACACAAGGGGTTTTGACCCCCTTACATGGCCTTAGTGGGGTTTTGACACCCCTAAAACCTCCCTGGGTCAGCTGATGTTAAATATCAACTTCAAACAAGAAGCGTTAAACATCTACGTATCCAGAAAGACCAACTTAATTGCTACTAGCTGCAACAAACCTACGCGCCCGATCGCTTCTCGTTGACAATATTCCAACAACGTCAATGACCGAAACAACTCACCTCAACTTCAAGTCAAGTGGGAATCCGTACGACGTGTCCAGCGAAGAAATACAGGTATCCATTGAGAAACGTGATGATTTGGTAACTGCATTAATTTACTTAATTAGTCTTAGATTTAAAACGTCAGACAAGAACCAGACAAACGTAGTTTTGGTTAGCTTGTTTCACGCGATGCTCTGTTCACGTGACCGATGAGTGACATCTGAGAGTGAATTCCCCGTGAATGTGCTTTGAAGTTCAAAGGTTTGCGGTTTGTCTCCCAGGCGACAGAAAACGCTGACTGGACTGTTGTTATTTTAACTGAAATGCATGCATGTTTACACGCATGCATGTATAATTGTACACTTACAACACTATGGTAACTGCAAAATGATAGTTCATATTGTTAAATTAATTAATTTATCTTTCCTATTAATTATTTGATTAATGTCTTGTTCTGTCTACGCAACTGGTACATCCATGCACGCATGCATACATATATACGTACGTACGTACGTACGTACGTACGTACGTACGTACATACATACATACAAACATACATATTATATTGATTGCTGAGCTCATCAACTTTCATTTGATATATTACACACAATGAGCACTGTAACATAATTTATTTTGTTTTACTAATTAACCAATTTTATTCAATTAATTAATGTGTTGTTCGTCTACAAAATGGTAGATATATTTAATTGCTGAGTTCCCCAGCTTCCGCTCGCACCATTTCACACGATATAGTCTCAACAACATAATTTTTAAGTAATTGAATTACTTAACTACTCTAAAAAATATCAAAATTTATGAAAATTACACTAATAAAGATTGGTAAAATGTTACAGTTTTTGACATTTTAGAAATCTACGACTACAAATCTATTAATGAGCCACATTTTGTTGACAAACATTGAACGCAGCTGTCTTGTCTGGTTCAGTTTTACTGTTTAAGAGACAGGTCAACAATCTGAAAAAGAAATTTAATTTGACATACTCAAACAATCATATCTCGCTGCAGCCATATCATACAAATATAAAGTAAAATATATCTGCAATTTGAAATTTTCATTGACATCCGTAATCGAAGGCTACTGCATGGCGTCACAATTATAAACTGCATGCTCCGAATAAGCCGAATTCGAAGATGATTCTGCGGTATCACTTAATTACCTCTAGCGGTTCGAAATCGTAACATTTTATTTGGTATTCTGGAAAAATCCCATCGCCACCACTCGCTACAGTGACGCGAGTGAAAATATACTGAACAGTGCGTAGAAATTACTGACTGAATGTAAACGACTGTATAAAGAAAAGGACTTAGGAGTAACATTTAGTGCTGATATGAAAGTTTCAGAGCAATGTGGGATTGCTGCTTCAAAAGAAAAAAAATTCTACAGCTAATTAGGAGAACTATCATGTATAAGGAGAAACAGCTAATTGTACCCTGTACAAAGCAATAGTTAGACCACATTTTGAATATTGTATTCAAGCATGGAGGCCGTATCGTAAAAAGGACATAGACAAGCTAGAAAGAATACAACGAAGAGCAACCAAAATGATTCCAGAATTGAGAGACCTTAGTTACTTACGAAAGCCGCTTATTACAATGTGGTTTGACAACACTAGAGACCAGGACACTAAGAGGAGACCAAATAGAAGTGTTTAAAATGGTGAATGGTTATGAGGATGTTGATAGGAATATGTTCTTCAAACTTAAAGAAGTCAGTAGAACCAGAGGACACAAAGCAGCATTAGTTATGGAGCAGTGTAGGTTGGACATGAGAAAGTACTCTTTCTCACAGAGGGTGATAAATGAATGGAACAAACTGCCAAATGATTGTGTTAATGCTAGTACAGTGTAGTGTGAATATGTTTTAAAATAGAATTGAATTTTTTTTTATAAAGGTGGGCTACACATAGATGAGAAAATTGTTGGACTCTCGATAAGCCAATGGCTTCCTTGTCCACTTTTCTATCTGGAACTTGTTGTTTGGGATGGCAATCTTGTTAAATCTTGTTAAAGTAGTGGCTTCACAAAATCACGTGATCGCTAATCTCATTAACTTCGAATTTTACGCTTTGTGAGTTAGACACAATAAACATATAATTTTACCTATGCATATATATTCTATAAATGTTTTATCTTGGCATATAGTAACTACAATGCTAAACTTTGTGTACACACCAAAAAAGCAGTTTAGCAATTGCCAATTGTTGTTATTACCTTTAACATGTCAGCGCTCAATCAACCGGAAAACTGATAAGAATATCCCAATTTAAGAACACATTCTGATTAAACCACTGAATTTAATTGCACATGGTTAGTTTTTATTTATTACCTCATTTTGGCGCGTAACCCTCAAAACCATGATTTGTGTTTCGCTTTAAATAGAAGACATTTTTGTAAGGTTCTTAGACGTTTGTGGCGGCCACTGTTCTGCCCCAAACTTTCACTGGTTTCTTTCTAAACATACATTCAACATTAGCGTAGCGCTGACCCGCGTAACTAAAAGTTCACAATATGAGTCATAAGGGGCAGAAGCTGTTGAATATCGGGAGGTTAGGGTTACAATATGCATCTACTCCTCGCATCCTACGTGCTCTGGGATTCCGAATGGCAGCGTTTCAGTGCGTCACGTGTGCCCGTTTTTGTAAAACGCTAACTACCAGCCAACAGCTAGACACCTAATACAGTGGACTCCGCTTAATAGAATCATTTCGGGCCAGAGCAATGTGATTGTATTAGGCGGCTGATTCACTTAAAACTCCACCCTCAACTAACTCAGCCTATCGCAAATCCGTTACGAAATTTCACAACGGGTGAAATTCGTGAGTTTTCATCGTTTCTATTTTCACTTCAATTAATGTTTTACCAAACATTAAATACTTTAATAGTTTGATTGATGATTGCACAAAAACTACATACAAAAGTTGCACAAACGAGCTAGCATGTTACAGTGGATATTATGTGGTTTGATTTGAGATTTTATTAGCGAAATGAATTTGAAATGTCATTAGCCAAAAAAATCGAATTGAGAAGGGACCTTTAATCGAATTGAGGAGGGTCTTTTAAGCGGCGCATTTTATTGAAGCTGGAATAGGGAATTATTCCGTCCCGGCCAATATTTTATTCTACCAAGCAACCGATTCTGTCCACTGTGATAGATTTCTCAAAGCAAAATTTTAATATTTATTGAAACGTTGGGGCGGGACTTAACAGGGGCGGATCTAGGCTTGTTGCCAGAAGGGTCTCAGTCAGTCGTAGTCATATGTCGTTCTACTTACGAACCGGGGGGGGGGGGTCCAGTGGCGTAACGAGGCCAAGTGCCGTTGGGGCAAGAGTAAAAAATGCCGCCCCTCCCAAAAAAAGTACAGTAATGGAATAGGTATCGTTGGTGATATTGTTATCATTACTCCAGCACCACACTAGCGGTTTAATGATTCGGCGATTCGATTTGAAAACAACACAAACCTCCCAACAAAACCCACAACAGTGATCAGCTGACAAACAACTGAATATACAGTAGTCAAACGTAATAACTATCAACACAACATATTTTCGTCCCGCCACCGCAACGACAGCCATAGGCCCATGAGACCGGGAATGACTCGTTGGTCCGTGTGCAGAAACCCCGTCAAATTCTCCGAGAGCCTAACCTTTCTTGCTTCGAGTGCCGCAAACTCGACAATGACACAGGCGAAGTCCACGACATTGGTCAGCTCTCGCTCGATCGACAGGAGCAATACTGCCCAGTCGCTCATGACCCATGCTTCAGCCAAGGTATGTCTTAATGAGTTTACGCTTGGAGAAACTTCTCTCGCACGAGGCCACACTTATGCACATAGTGAGCAACGTCGTAAGCGACACCAGCAGATTCGGGAACGATGTCGCATGTCCCCCATTTCAGCACCCATTGAAGTTTCTAGCCGTCTCTCCTGTTTGTCTTTCGTAACTATGGCGGTGACGTCGCACACGGCGTATTACCCCCTTCATCACTTCAGTGGCGATGTCGACGTAGGTGTGAGTCGATCGATGGCAGAGTCAATACCTTCATCATTGGGTGAGTCCATCAGGCGTTCCATATTGGTAAGAAACCCGAATTTGTCGTTCACATCCATCATGTGATTTGTCCTGTTTCTTATCTGCCCGTGGAGTCGATCGATGATCTGCTGCTGCTCTCGCCTCAGACAGAGTGAGTAGTGACAGACCGGCATCTTCAGCGCTTTCTCCCGCCATTCGTCTTCCCCGCCGCAACCTTGTTTCTGTTGGTACCCCCATTTCCTCGCAGAAAGTCGTATCCTTCGCCTTTGCCTCTTCAACGACGTTTTCGCGTTCCTCTTCGCAGAAGAGGACAAGAGCCCCAAGTTTAGTCGCGCAACTGTCCAGCCCGAGCCCAGGCGTTTGCAGGAATATCTTAACATCATTGATCTCACTTAGGACTGGACACCAGAAGGCCAGGTAGGCAATGAAGGTGTAAGACATCATACATGACAGCAGGATGGCGCCAGGTAGGCAATGAAGGTGTAAGACATCATACATGACAGCAGGATGGCGCCAGGTAGGCAATGAATGTGTAAGACATCATACATGACAGCAGGATGGCGCCAGGTAGGCAATGTAGGTGTAAGACATCATACATGACAGCAGGATGGGGCCAGGTAGGCAATGTAGGTGTAAGACATCATACATGACAGCAGGATGGCGCCAGGTAGGTAATGAAGGTGTAAGACATCATACTTGACAGCAGGATTGCGGCAGGTAGGCAATGAAAGTGTTAGACATCATACATGACAGCAGGATGGCGACAGGTAGGCAATGAAGGTGTAAGACATCATACGTGACAGCAGGATGGCGCCAGGTAGGCAATGAAGGTGTAAGACATCATACATGGCAGCAGGATGGCGGCAGGTAGGCAATGAAGGTGTAAGACATCATACATGACAGCAGGATGGCGGCAGGTAGGTAATGAAGGTGTAAGACATCATACATGACATCAGGATGGCGACAGGTAGGCAATGAAGGTGTAAGACATCATACATGACAGCAGGATGGCGGCAGGTAGGCAATGAAGGTGTAAGACATCATACATGACAGCAGGATGGCGGCGGGTAGGCAATGAAGGTGTATGACATCATACATGACAGCAGGATGGCGCCAGGTAGGCAATGAAGGTGTAAGACATCGTACGTGACAGCAGGATGGCGCCAGGTAGGCAATGAAGGTGTAATACATCATACATGACAGCAGGATGGCGGCAGGTAGGCAATGAAGGTGTAAGACATCATACACGACAGTAGGATGGCGCCATCAGAGCGTGTGTCAGTCGTCTTGAAGGGCCTTTTAACGATCTTTCCCGTGAGGTGTTGCTTGAATTACATCCCGTCGGTGGGTTGATGCTGAGAAGAACACGAAGAGACGATCCATCGTCCCAAAGAGGTAGTGAGATTGACTGACGCTTAAGCAGAGTGGACGGCCGCCAAGTTCAGCGAGTGATTGTTGCAGGGGACGTAGGTGGCCAGTGGGTTGATGTCTAGAATGCTTCGTTGCACACCACTGTGGACCCCTGCCATCGTAGCCGCATTATCATATCCTTGGCCTCGCATGTCCTGAATATCAAAATGGTCGTCCCTCAACTTGGCCAATATCTGATTCCTCAGTGCTTCGACGGTCTTCTGTCCAATATCTGATTCGTCAGTGCTTCAACGGTCTTCTGGCCAATATCTGATTCGGCAGTGCTTCGACGATCTTCTGGCCAATATTTGATTCGTCAATGCTTCGACTTTCTTCTCTCCGAACTCGATAAAGCCGATAAATGTCTCCTTAACCTCGACCTTTCCTCCTCAGATGTTGACGTATCACAATACTTGTGACATCTGGTCGACGTGAGCCACGTCCGCCAGAGTGCTATCAAATATGATTGAGTAGTACTTTGCCTCACGGACTTCGTCCAGGATAACTGCCAATACGCGACGACCCAGAATGGGGATGAACTCTTTCTGGGTGGCTGCCGAGAGATATGACACGGTGTTCGGTTGGGCTTGAATGCGAGTGCGGTGTTCCCGGACCACCGGATCGTAGTTGCCGAGGAACTTCACCAGCTTCAGGAAGTTGCCGGTGTTTGAGGTGGATGAGAGAATCTCTCGGTGGCCTCGGATTGCGATGTATTGCCTGCAGAGGAAGCGAATGCAGTCCAGAATGCGGTTCAGAATCTCCTGCCTCCTGGCCGCAACATGGTTAACCTCTTCTATGTTAGCACTATCAATCGTCGCTCCCATCTCCAGGCGCGTGCGGAGCTCGGTCCATAGCGTTCGGGCCTCCTCGTGACCCGGTGCCTCCACGAGACCCGGTGTCTCCTCGTGGACGCCGATACGAGGATTGAGCTTTATCCAGTTCTTGAATCCAGATGATCTTCCAAAAGTGCTTGTTCCGGTGCCGAACAGACGACAACAAAACGTTTAAGGATGGCGAATACATAAGTCATGAGCGGAGTAGCTGCTCCCCGTTGCCTAGAACCTTGTAAACACCATCTGCGGTTCATGCTCCTGTTCGTCTCTGGGTTGGCTGGGAAGGGACCGTCTTTGTTCTGGAATCCAAGAGGCCCCCTCCGAACCAGCTCCACCCGTAGCTCGTTCTGACACATACCGGGCCAGGTTCCTAGCTGTGCCTCCGCATCGCCGTTGTCCTCACGTACGGCCGGACCGGCCACATCGCTGTTGTCCTCACCTACGGCCGGACCGGCCACATCGCCGTTGTCCTCACCTACGGCCGGACCGGCCACATCGCCGTTGTCCTCGCGTACGGCCGGACCGGCCACATCGCCGTTTTCCTCACGTGCGGCCGCCGCCGGCCACATTGGCTAACTCGTATGGAGCCATAAGTGATATTTCGTATAACTAAAATGCATGAATTATCTTAGCTTATCGATCTGAAATTACGTGCAATTTAACAATATCGGACTTTCTGTTTTAACCTTCATTGATGTACTACATTTACCGTTAGAGGTTGTATAATCGGGAATTTGAAAATGCAGGAATCAAAAAGAACCGCTCCACGACTTTTTCATTTCGGGTGATGACTGTTTTACGACATTTCAATAATACCTGCGCAAAACTTATATATCTGACAATGCACAATTTGGCGATGAAATAACCAAGTTTTACAACACACAAAGACCGCCGTACTGTCTATTATGCCAATAAATCAGGCAATGAAAATCGCCGTACATTCTCTTTAAACAACCGTACACGTAACTGGACAAATTATTGTGCATAATTACCCTCCTTATTTTTAAATGGAATAAAAACAACGATTGCTTGAAATCATAGTATATTACATATTGCAGTATATTTCAATTCCCACCGAAAATTTTATTAGAATTTAATTAAGCAAATCTTTGCTCGCTTCGAGAAAAAAATTTCCACTGCGATTCCGACCAGATTGGTTGATGCCACCAAACCGTAGAACACAGGCGACGACACGGGCGTCGACGACCGCCGTCCACCTCGAGGCGAAGCGAGCTGTCAGCGCGGATACAGGTGATGTCGGCCCACGATGAATTCGTTATTTACCACACATATCCACATGACACGTGGTCAGTCATTACTCCTATTTCCATGTAACGATAACAAATTGCACAAACAGAAACTAGCTGTACCTTCTACGCCTAGCTCCGTGAAGCTTGGCACAGAGGATGACGAGTTTTTGTTTTTGTAAATTCTGATCTTGATATGGAAGTAAGAGTAATGTTTTGACTACGTCACGTGTGTATGCGTATAGTAGATATATGAGGAGAAGTTTGGCGGCTCTGTGTGGACGTTTTCATGGTTAGGTCAACAATTACATCAGATCTTCGCTAAAGTGCTCCGAAAGAGCCGTATTCAAAGATGATTCTGATTCGAAGATGATTCGTGATCGCGTATCTCTACGAATTTTACGCGCGCTTTGCGAATTAGACGCATTAAACATATAATTTTACCTATAGATACATTGCTATGCTAAATTATTCTGTTGGCATATAGTACATACAATATTAAATTTTGTGTACACACCGAAAACGCGTGTTAGCTAGTGCCTTGTTTTTATTCCCTTTAAGTGAGCGCGACAACAAACGTGGCACCGGAATGACCGCGCTTGAACTCCCGGTGTTGTGTCAAACAGACAACAAATGTGGCACCGGAATGACCGCGCTTGAACTCCCGGTGTTGTGTCAAACAGACAAAACACGTGGCACCGGAATGACCGCGCTTAAACTCCCGGTGTTGTGTCAAGCAGACAAAACACGTGGCACCGGAATGACCGCGCTTGAACTCCCGGTGTTGTGTTAAACAGACAAAACACGTGGCACCGGAATGACCGCGCTTGAACTCCTGGTGTTGTATCAAACAGACAAAACACGTGGCACCGGAATGACCGCGCTTGAACTCCCGGTGTTGTGTCAAACAGACAACAAACGTGGTACCGGAATGACCGCGCTCGAACTCCCGGTGTTGTGTCAAACAGACAACAAACGTGGCACCGGAATGACCGCGCTTGAACTCCCGGTGTTATATCAAACAAACAACAAACGTGGCACCGGAATGACCGCGCTTGAACTCCCGGTGTTGTGTCAAACAGACAACAAATGTGGCACCGGAATGACCGCGCTCGAACTCCCGGTGTTGTGTCAAACAGACAAAACACGTGGCACCGAAATGACCGCGCTTAAACTCCCGGTGTTGTGTCAAACAGACAACAAACGTGGCACCGGAATGACCGCGCTTGAACTCCCGGTGTTGTGTCAAACAGACAACAAACGTGGCACTGGAATGACCGCGCTTGAACTCCCGGTGTTGTGTTAAACAGACAACAAACGTGGCACCGGAATGACCGCGCTTGAACTCCCGGTGTTGTGTCAAACAGACAACAAACGTGGCACCGGAATGACCGCGCTTGAACTCCCGGTGTTGTGTCAAACAGACAAAACACGTGGCACCGGTATGACCGCGCTTGAACTCCCGGTGTTGTGTCAAACAGACAACAAACGTGGCACCGGAATGACCGCGCTTGAACTCCCGGTGTTGTGTCAAACAGACAACAAACGTGGCACCGGAATGACCGTGTTTGAACTCCCGGTGTTGTGTCAAACAGACAACAAACGTGGCACCGGAATGACCGCGCTTGAACTCCCGGTGTTGTGTCAAACAGACAAAGCAACTAATCCCAGCCTCACCCAAAACTTGCTTCCCAGACACGGGTTAAACATAAATTAAACACAAGTTATACGTGACTCACTAGTACCAGGAATTGTGGATAATCGGATATTAATGTATACTGGAAGAAACACCAAAGCCGTAGCGGCTGCTACCAGGTGTCTAAACATACAATGGGGGAAACATTTAGTGCAGGAGATAGCGTTATGTCTAATTACCATTAGAGATAACGCTAATCATGTAGTCGCAATCTATCAGTTTTGTGCCCAGCAGCTGTCGACCGACAGAGGTTTGAATCCTCCTCAAAACCGAGAAACTTGTTCATTAGTATTGAGCGATATTGCGTATAAATATCGCAGTACGCCTTCGATGTACCGATATATATATATATTATACATTTTTATTGTTGAATTTTATACTTATCAAAACTGAGTTTAATGAGTAATTGTGAGTTTTAACTGAACCAGATCAAGTCATTAATCTTTATTATAATTATTTGTTCTTGATCAGATTGAAGTAATTTATTCACACTTTAACTTCATGTGAACCGGACAGGATATGTATTTGTGTGTATAATGATTTACTGTAGGTTCTACGGTAGCATCTAACTCCTACATCGAACATTTGAACCCGCGAATTTAACTCCTTTGCGTCAGTAAGAAATTATAAGCTAAAATGTTGTTTTGCAGAATCTCGTGTATTTTATTCATATATTGATACGTAATTCACACTCTCGAAAATACATGCATATTAGTGTTTATGTGCATTTTTTTAATGTGTGACCGCGACATAGATGGCGTGTGCGAGAAAAATGGCAATCTTCCCCCGCCGTTCGTTTGGGGCATATCCTCATAGGCGTGTGCGGATATGTCCCAGTGCAGTGTGTTAATTTGCGTAGCGTGACGGTATGGTATAGATGTTATTAAAATATATTTTTAATTTGGTTTGTCCGTTTATTTACAGATGCATTAGTCATTGTGTGATATATGACACACGCCTTACGCCTACGTGAATACTCATCAGTTAACCCATGTTTCATTATGGAGGGGTGTGACAGGAACCCAGGTTGTGTGACAGGAACCCAGGGATGTGACAGGAATCCAGGGGGTGTGACAGGAATCCAGGGGTGTGACAGGAACCCAGGGGGTGTGACAGGAACCCAGGGGTGTGACAGGAACCCAGGGGGTGTGACAGGAACCCAGGGGGTGTGACAGGAACTCAGGGGTGTGACAGGAACCCAGGGGGTGTGACAGGAACCCAGTGGTGTGATAGGAACGCAGGGGGTGTGACAGGAACCCAGGGGTATGACAGGAACCAATGGGGTGTGACAGGAACCCAGGGGGTGTAACAGGAACACATGGGGTGTGTCAGGAACCCATGGGGTGTGACAGGAGTAGTAGGTATTAGCTTTTCAATCCTCACTTTTTCCAGCCCATGGTCTACATCTCCATCCGGTTGCGCGCGCAGCCCCCTAGCGGGAATGATAGCGCCATCTAGCGACTGACGCGCGCGCTGCACGCGTGCACGCGTGCAGCACGCGCGTCGTCGTAACCACTAAGATTGGTAATATATTATCCCACACTACCCTATATGTAACAATTAATGCGACACTACCCTATATTCGAGTCGATGTTATAATCGGCGTTGACGTAACTTGATATCCGACGAACTATGAACGGAGCCGTTTATCAGCAGGCAACCGCATAGGCCGAAACATGGGCCGTAACGACTGTTAAACGAACTGCGTTCTGTAGTGCTGACCTATATGGGATTTAGTGGTTGAAATTGAATGGAGACTCATTTCAACACGGACTGAAGCGCGTGATTACGACGTGTGTGTGTGTGTGTGTGTGTGTGTGTGTGTGTGTGTGTGTGTGTGTGTGTGTGTGTGTGTGTGTGTGTGTGTGTGTGTGTGTGTGTGTGTGTGTGTGTGTGTGTGTGTGTGTGTGTGTGTGTGTGTGTGTGTGTGTGTGTGTGTGTGTGTGTGTGTGTGTGTGTGTGTGTGTGTGTGTGTTGTAACTCGATACCTATCCGAAACAGCTGCATTATGTTGCAGTGATTCATATGGGATTTAGCGATTGTTAAACGTGTGGAAATTGACGACACGAAGGTAATGTTATTTTTAATTCACAGCGTGCATGTTGTAATTCGATACCTAACCAAAAACAGCTGCGTTCTGTTGCAGACTGAAGCGACTGATTTAACGTGGATTTGGAGTCGACGGCCGGTCGAGCTGTATGCGGAAAACGGTTGGGAAAATTTACAAGTGATTGGACTTTGTGTTGTATTAGGAAGGATCGTGTAATAAATATATATATAATGAACTGTTTTGTGAGTGTGATGTATTGGGAAGGATCGTGTAATATTATTGAGAACGTACGTAAAAAAACAACAGGCATGTATTAATGACACAAAGCAAAATTTAATAGTAGAAAGATACACATGATTAATGACATAAAGCAAAATTTAATAGCAGAAAGATACACATGATTAAAAAAGCGAATTGACATTAAAGCAAAAGTTAATTCTGAAAGTTCATGTTATTAGATTGTTCATGTTCAGTATGGTGTGAATCGCACACAAAGCGGCTTGCCACGACGACCTCGACGACGACGAATTTGTAACGGGGGTCGCTGAATCGGAGCCGGGGGTGAAAAGTCGTCGTCGTCGTTGTCGGTCATCCAATCTTCTTGTTCCATCACTTTCTCAAAACACTCCGCTCGCTTGTACATAAACTTCTCCGTAAGTTCGGCCATAACGGATGGCCAGAGTGACCTGGCGTGCATCAGCTGTATAACCGCCGTCAATGCAGATGGTCGTAACGACGATTTCTTTGTTTCCTTTCTCTTCTTCATGAGTTCCTCATTGAATTTGTCGAAAGCTCGCTGGAAGCTCACCTCCAGAAGTTCTCGCATGACTTTTTGCCACCGATGACAGTGATCACTGCGAGAAAACAAAATGAGATATAGTCGAATACAACACATCAATATAGACTAAAAAAATAAACTTACCGAAGACAGAACTCTGCAACGAATACCTCCTCTCTTAAAGTTTTGCAACGACAAAGTATTGAATACAAGAAAAAACAACATATCATTATAGACTAGAAATAAACTCACCGAAGATCGGTCTCCATAGCGAATCTCTCTTGAAGGACATCACGCACGGTGATTACATCAGCGATGTAACATTTTACGTACTGATACGTAAGAAGAATAATACTTATATAATAATTTTATACAGTCGAAAGCGCTTACCAGTGGAAGAAATGCATGCACAACAACGATCGAGATACGGCGGAAAAGATGACAGCAACACGCACGGGACTGCAGGCTAAACGCCTGAGCAAGAACATTCGCGAGAAGGCTCATTTACGAGAGAGTTGGAATACGCAACGCCGTTCCGTGATGTACGCTCTAGTAGCCGTGAAATTTCGTGATCGATACTTACGGAAACGCCTGTTAAACACGGAAGAGAGACAATTGATAGAATGGGTGAGAAGTAAAGAGGGTTTTTGGGGTGGTTTGACTTACGACAATCGAACGGGTCAGAATACGCTCGGGGAGTTACTTATGCAACTAAGAAAGTTCATTCGAATTCACCAGCAGGTAAAAAATGGATCTGATGTAACGCGGATGTGAGATTGCAACCAGGCATCGGGAGAACCGGTCCAAACTCGTTTGCACTGGCGAAAGCATCACGCGACTTGCAACCCGATTCCAGCATCACGCGCTGTTTCGTAATAGCAAAAACACCAGAACCAGTCCGAACTCGTTTGTACCGGTGAAAGCATCACGCGTTGTTTCGCAATAGCGCTGTCAACAGCCGGTGAGAGGCCTATATAAACACAGCAGTACTAGCCCAGTCATCACAATTGTTTTCAAGCGATTCTACTCGACTTCAAAGATGACTGCCTCAAACCCGATCTGCGTCGATATGACTTTGACGAAGTTACAATGCGAGGTAAGCGGTGGTCGGTATGTGTTTGCATAGCCTTTAACAGTAACGGCCCTCGGTGTTCAAAATAAATACGTGTTTTACAGGGCTTGCACTAAATGCCCCAAACGGCTCACCAACCACGTCTGCGCAGTGCACGGCTACCAGCGTGAGCACGTGAACAGATTCGCTCTGCGCGTACTGCTGTCAGACAGTATCGGGTGCGAGTGCTGGTGTACTTGTTTTGACGCAAATGTCGTTAAAATTCTAGGTTTCACAGCAAACGATTACGTGCAACTGGAGACGGATGAACAACGCTACGAGTCGATGTCGACACTGCGAGGCAGCCAGGTCACGGTTGTCATCAGGAAACGCGTGACCGGAGAGTATGTAAATTACATTGCGGAGGAGATTAATATCATAAATATGTAACTTTGTTGACAGAACGAAGCTGCAACCGCTGTCGTCGATGCACCTGCCACTGCTACCACCGCTGTCGACGGGAAAAAAAAGGTGAGGAAGTGGTTAGAGGATAATAGTTGCAACGATTTATTCTCTTCTTCTTCTTCTTCGATATCGGACTCACTCGTTGTGATAACAGACGACGACGACAAGACGGAGGAGGGGGACAGACCCGCTGGTATAGTAGTAAGCAGCGGTGGCAACGGTGGCAGCGACGACGACGACGGCAGCGATAGCTGTATGGAAATGGTGTGTCGAATAGATGGAATAGCCAATCGCGCCGAAAGTATGTATAACGAACAACAATTTAACCTGGCTGTAGAGAAAGCCGCTGTGGAATACGCGTGCGCTGAGATGGCTCGTATAGCGAATTTAGATTCAGAGAGCGATATGCCTTCAGACAGCACGATCTTGCATGTCGTGAGTTGGATAGGTATAGAAGTAATGTCAACGTGTAATAGTATACAGTGGCGACATCAAGTGAAAGATAAGGTGAGAGAGCTATTAATTAAACAATACGGTTCACATGCACAATATAGCGCGTATATGTACTAATCTTTTTTTCTGTTCAATAGAGTGGTTTGCAGCGTATCAGAGACGCGTACAAGAGGACTGCATCGAGTGACGATGAAGCCATCTTTACAACACCGAGGTGGATAGCGCCGATGACAAAGAGATCGCGCATGCGAATGACGGCATCCAAGAAGAGCGATGACGTGAGAAGGATGGAGGCCTTCGCGAGACCGGCGGTGGAAGTGCCAGCGATCATCCAACCGGGAGATAAAGACCCGATCGATGACGTGAGTCCGATAGAGAGATCGACGACTTCATCGCCTTCATCGCCACAGCCGGAGGGATGTCCTCTAACGCAGCCGGAAGACGACGGCTCCGATTCATCGGAGAGCGAGATGCCGGTATTGTTCGTTCTACCCGACACCACCGTTATTGTGTCACCGCACGACACCGTGGCTGTGTTTAAGCCACGTACGCCAAACGAAGACATGACGCAGGAGGTCTGCGATATCATCCTCGAAGAGGTGATAGGTCGCAAGATCACGCTCGAACGTCAAAACAGTCGTTTGTCGCTCGAGATGACAACTTACAACGTGTGCCAGGACGTAGCCGTCGCTATAACATCGACGGATTGGCAGAAGGAGGTTCGCCGATACCTTCAGGCGGAATCGAAATGAACATTGAATACAACCGCTGTAGAAACGAACTTTATAACCGTTGTAGAAACGAACATTATAACCGTTGTAGAAACGAACTTTGTAGAAACGAACATTATAACCGTTGTAGTAACATAACCGTTGTAGAAACGAACATTATAACCGTTGTAGAAACGAACATTATAACCGTTGTAGAAACGTACTTTGTAGAAACGAACATTGAATATAACCGCTTCTGTAGAAATGAAAATTCGTGAATATATTGTTTTTTGTTATGTTGTTATATATATATACATCTCTGCGGAAAAGACATAATCATCAACATTACCTAACCTCTGTCGTGGTTAACAGCCCACAAGTTATTCATATACTAGCCACTGCCGTATCGATAACAGATCGTAAGCTAGGGGTCACTGTCGAGATCATAAAGATCCATAAACCCAGCATCGTCATCATCATCTATAAGTCGAATCGTATATGTATGACATTATTACAACATAATAAAAAATGAAACAAAATATGATGCGTGTTGTCGTCGTAGAAATTCTTCGTAGACTCTTTATCATCCCTCGTAAAGAATTATATATATATAGTGCGAGCTGTCAGTCCTCTTTATCGTAAAGAAACCTCCGAAGGAATTATGTTTAACGAAAGGAACTCGCAGTTCGTTCGATATCGCCTTCGTGTGAGTCACCTCTAGGAGAAGGAACTCGCGGTAGAGTCAATCCTCAATAAATGACTGTATTAAACCGTTTCCGTTTCACGAAAGTGCAATATTCGCCTTAACCCCCTGCGAAATGTACCGCTTGTTTTCCCAAAGCAATTCTGGAGAACATACACGCTTTGCGTCGATGTAATAGCAATACAGAACTAGCATTCACGTTTGAGGTCGCCACCGTACGGTCTTGGTGTCGTTTACATAACGAATGTCCATCCATCAGACGTCGCCACCGTACGGTCTTGATATCGTTTGTTCGTCCCTTTGAGGTCGCCATCGTACGGTCTTGGTGTCGTTTGCATAACGAATGTCCGTCCATCAGACGTCGCCACCGTACGGTCTTGGTGTCGTTTGCATAACGAACGCTCTCTCGGATATTTAATAAATAACGAACGGTTCTGAACCGTATATATGTTATAACGAGAGTCAATGTCTGTCAGTTGTAGATACGTCGTTGGTATCATGAAACGTCATCTATGTCGTCACTGCGGACTCGCACTCGAATCGTATGCGGCTCTACGAAGCCACTTAGAGAGTCACCCGTCACCGTCTGAGAACGAACATTCTTATTCGATAGCGCCTCCTGGTGTTCGTTTAGAAGACCCCTCTCAAGACGATCGTGCGAAGAAAACGAAATTCTCGTGTAAATGTGAAGCGACGTTTGAAAGATGGAACGATCTGCGGCATCACGTAAGAACAACATGTCGTCTTAAAAAATAAAGAAAGACCAAGACATTCACGTGTGCTAAATGTGGAAAGAATTTTGACAGACGTGACTACTTGATCAAACACGCGTGCGCACCAACACAACCACCACCACCACCACCACCACCACTACCACCTTATCACCCGCTAGTCACCGACGAAGACCCCGTTGATCCACCCGAGCGTCTTCCCTTCCCAGACGCTCTGTCGACGAACTTGTTAGACGTCGTTCGGGAGCACTGGTCCTCCATAAGGACATGCGTGGCGAGAGGCCCTCTCCAGAGTAGGTACAATTACAGATTAACGACGCTAGACACGACCGTTCTAGAAACACCGTTGAGAAACGTGTTCCAGGAACAGACCACCGCCTTCAAGATTAACCTCAGTTACGCATTCGTGTTGAGGAACAAGAACACGGATCGATACAGGTATTATCACGCGTCTTGTAACTGTTGCGGACGGTACCTGGACGAACCCAGTCTCATAGCCAACAGCAAGGACTCTGACGAATTTCTGGAACGAATCCGAGAAGCCGACGTCTTGCAATGGGCCATCAATCAAAGACCTGATTCCGCGTGGGTGTGCGAGCTCGTGACAAACGCCACCTTTTTCGTCAATCGCATCATCGATCACCCGATAGGATGCGTGGGAATGATACCCCTTCCGATCTACATTAAGAAGAACAAAGCAGTCGTCGGATTGGAAGTGGATCCCATTCACGGCAGACGGTACGGAGATAACCTGTGTCTCTTTCGATGTATGGCCCTACAACGGGGATGAGACGTACGTCGGTTGAAACCAGCTGTGAAGACGCTGTACGAGACATATGCTCAAGACGGTGTACCCATGGAGAAATTTGCTGGAGTCTCGGTGAAAGACCTCTATCGTGTCGAGACCACGTTCCAGACGAACGTGTGCGTGTACAGTCTCGTAAAACCGAACGAGGACGACGACGAACGACCAACCGCCGAACTCATCCGTCGATCGGTCTGTAAATACCCTACCACACTCTATCTCAACCTTCACGAGATGCATTTCTCCTTTATCAGCGATGTACGCATGTACTGTCACTCGTACAGATGTCGAACATGCAACTCGTTGTGGAAACGCACATGGAACCTACGCGTGCACGAGAGTACGTGTACGGGTTCTGTACGTCGAGTCTTTCCTGGAGGCGTGTACCATTCCACGCCGTCGATATTCGAACGACTGGACGACGAGAACATCCGAGTGAACGAGTCGTTGCGGTACTACCCGTACCGAGCCACTTTTGATTTCGAATGTTGGTTCGACACCGAACACCTTCCCTCCAACAGTGAGGTTTGATGGATCGCGCGTCACGTTCCACTGAGCGTCAGCGTGGCCTCAAACGTACCGGGTCACGAACGAGTGACATGTCTCGTCACGAACGGAGACTCCAACAAGTTGATGATCGACATGATGGCCATTCTGATATCGATGAGCAACGCCGCGTACGACTGCATCAAAGACTCGTACGAGAACGTGATGGACCAGCTCGCGGAAAAATTGACGCGATGGGACGAGCAAGAGGAGACTACGAGAGCGGCCAACGACAAGAAAAGGCGACGTACAAAAAATCCGTACAAAAAGCTGATGTGGCAACTGTATGGATGGATGCGTCAGTTACCCGTCATCGGGTTCAATTCGGGTCAGTACGATCTCAATGTCGTAAAACAGTTCCTCGTGCCCTACTTCCTGGCCGTTGCAAAGACAGAGGAGGGAGAAGAGAGACGACAAGAGGAAGAAGAAGAAGAAGAAGAAGAAGAAGAAGAAGAGAACGGACCGTTTTTCGTCATCAAACGCAACAACGCTTTCATGTGTCTTTCGACGGATCAGTTGAAATTCTTAGACATGACCAACTACCTCGCTCCCGGGTTCAGTTACGCCAAGTATCTGAAAGCGTACGGATGCGAGGTGACGAAAGGTCATTTCCCGTACGAGTACATGGATCGACTGGAACGACTCGACGATACCGTTCTACCGCCGAAAGAGGCCTTCTTCAGTCGACTGAAGAACGAAGGTATTTCCGACGAGGACTACGTCAGTTGTCAGGAGGCGTGGCGCGACAACGGTATGACGACGTTGCGCGACTTTCTCGTCTGGTATAACAACAGAGACGTGGTTCCCTTTCTGCAGGCCGTCGACCGAAAATTTGACTTCTATCAGCAGCGTGGAATAGACATGTTCAAGCAAGGCATCAGTGTACCGGGTCTGACCTTGCTGTACCTGTTCAACGACCTTCCCGAGAAGACCTACTTTACCATCTTCAACGAGAAACACAAAGATCTGCACGATCTCGTCAAAGATAACATTTGCGGTGGTCCATCGATCATATTTCACCGCTATCACGAGAAAGCGATCACCACGTTACGTCGAAACGAGTATGGAGAGGCGTCTCATCCGTGTCGATCGATCGTCGGATACGACGCGAACGCGCTGTATCTATGGTCGCTCATGCAAGACATGCCCACGGGATGGTACACGCGACGACGCTTTGAGAACGACTTCCGACTCGAATCGGCTCAGCTGTACGGACAGATGGCTTCGGAATGGCTGACGGGGGAATCCGAACGTACGGGACTTTCCATACGACATCAGACCAAAGGACGAGAGAAACGGATAGGTAAACATCGAGTGGATGGATGGTGCAGCGATACGAAGACGGCTTATCAGTTCCAAGGGTGCTTTTTCCACGGTTGCTCGTGCAATCGAGAAGAGGTCAATTCCGTCAACGGGAAAACCATGACCGAACTGCTCGTCGAGACCCGAAAGACCACCGCCTACCTACGTCACTTCGTCAAAGTCGTCGAGCTGTGGGAATGCGAGTGGAAAAAGATGAGACAAGATCCGCACGTAAAACGGTGTCTGGACACCGCGTTTCCACGACGACGTCGACGCGTTCAGTGGACGATGACTCAGCAACAGATCCTGAGAGGTGTGCGCGACGGAACCGTGTTCGGCATGATCGAGTGCGACATTTGCGTGCCTGAAGAACTGCGCGATCACTTTGCCGAGATGCAGCCCGTGTTCAAGAACATCAGTCTGGTACGCGAGGATCTCGGTCCGTTCATGCGTCGATACGCCGAAGAGCATAACATCATGACGATTCCGAGACGCATGCTCGTGGGCAGTTATTACGGCGATAAGATACTGCTCGCCACGCCCCTGTTGCGATGGTATCCGGACCACGGTCTCGAGGTGTTACACGTCTATCAGATCATCGAATACGATCCGATTCCGTGCTTCCATCGATTCGGCGATGCCGTGTCCGAGGCCAGACGCGCGGGAGACGTCCACCACGACAGGGCCATCATCGCGGACACCATGAAGTTGTTGGGAAACTCGGGCTACGGAAAAACCATCACCAACGTGGACCGACATCGTGACGTCAACTACTACACGGAGAAGGCGGCATCACGCCTGGTCAACAATCGTCGATTCCGGCAACTCGACGTCGTCGTCGATGATGCGTACGAGATAGAGATGAGCAAGAGAACAGTAACGTATGCCTTGCCTATACACGTGGGATTCTTCGTTCTGCAGTACGCCAAGATGCGCATGCTGCAGTTCTATTACGACTTCATCGACAGATACGTGGAGCGTCCTCTGTTCCAATACTGTGAGATGGATACGGATAGTGCCTATTTGGCCTTGGCCGCCGAGTCAGTCGATGCCCTCGTGACTCCTGCACTACGAGAACATTATTTTCGTCATCGATTTGAATGGCTCCCGTCGGAATGTTGCGACGCGCATCGGGACGAGTACGTGCGCTGTCGACTCGCCGACAGACAGTGGGTTGGAGATGAAGAGTGCTGCAAGATGCGACGAGCATTCGACAAGAGAACTCCAGGACTGTTCAAGGTGGAATGGTCGGGTGATGGATTCGTGGGTTTGTGCAGCAAGACGTACTATTGTTTCGGACCCACCGACAAGTACAGCACCAAAGGTCTGAGCAAACGGCACAACACCATCGACAAGGAGGCGTTCCTGGAGGTGCTCACCAGTCGTCGGAGCGGAAGCGGAAAGAACCGCGGGTTTCGGGTGTATAAATCGACCGTGATGACGTACGTGCAGGTACGAGCGGCTCTCACCTACTTCTACGCCAAAAGCGTGGTACACGAGGACGGCTTGAGTACGGGTCCGACCGACGTGTAGATAAGACAACGCGGTTCGACGATCTGCCATAACAGACCATGGACGCGAGATGGAAACACCCCTTCACGTGCGTCGTCGCCGGACCGACGGGATGTGGTAAGAGCACGTTCGTGACGCGTCTGTTGCATCACGCAACCGCGATGATCGATCCACCGCCCGAAAAGATCACGTGGTGTTACGGAGAATGGCAAGAGGCTTACGCTACAACGGACTTGACTCACGTGCGATTCGAGGAAGGGTTACCAATGGAATCCATGTTCGAATCGACAACGAGGAATCTCATCGTCATAGACGATCTCATGGCGGAAACGAACGAACGAGTCACGACCTTGTTTACTAAAAAAAGTCACCACAGGAACACGTCCGTGCTGTATCTCATACAGAACCTGTTTCCTAAAAACAAAGAGAGTCGTACCATCAGTCTTAACACTCACTACATGGTGGTGTTCAAGAATCCACGCGATGCGACGCAGATGTCGCACTTGGCACGACAGATGTATCCGGGACGCGCGAAATTCGTACAGGAGGCGTTTAAAGATGCCACGAGGTTACCGTACGGTTATCTATTGGTCGATCTCAAACAGGACACGCCCGAGGACATGCGTCTGCGCACGGCCATCTTTCCAGACGACGACGTGCAGTACGTGTACTTGCCGAAGGTATAAAAGACCGAGCGCGTGGATCGTCTCTTCATTCGCACCATGTCTGAGCTCGTGAAGAAACACATTTTGTGCATCCAGACTCTGGCTCGATACAAGAACAACAACATAAAAAAGGCCATCATCGCCAACGCAGACGCCAAGTTGCTGTGCGCACTAGCCGAGTGCGCTTACAACATACTAACGAAGAACATTCCATTGACCGCTTTACAGAGGCGACGATTGGGCAAATACAGGACGAAGTTACGCGAGTTGGCTCGAAAAAACACGACCGCCGCCCGAAGAAAACGCCTCTTGTTACCCCAGATCGGCGAGGGACAGAGCGGAGGTTTCCTATCCGCCTTCCTAGCTCCGTTGGCGGGTTCGGTCTTGCTGCCCTTGTTTCGTCAGGTGTTGACCGGGAATTAGACGCATGGATCACGCGCGAAAGATGGCTTTGGTAGACCCTCGATTGTTGGATGCACTTCGCTCGCAACCTCCTCCAACGGATACCGTAGGCAAGATAGTGCAAACCCTCGACGAGGAGATGAAGACCATCCTCGATAGAAAGGACCTCGACGATGGGATAAAGGTAACGCTGTATAATCAGGTGTTGCAACGGTACAACGGTCTGGTCGATAAACGCGTCAAGGAACCGATACGCACGATCTCGGTGAACGAATCGACGAAAGGTTCAAAGAGGAAGGATGAGGAGGAGGAGGAGGGCACTCCTATTAGAAGACTGGAGGCTACCGTCTTGGATACCGTTCCCAAGAGTCTGCAGGTCAAAGCCAGACGATTGATGGAACATCTCAAAAGAAACGTCGCGTGGAGCGATCGCGGCGAACTCGTGCACGAGGGTGTTCCCATTGCGGGAAGTAACGCGGTGGATCTCGTTCACGATCTGTTGCGTAAGAGAAAGACCGACGCTCCAACGGGTTGGAGGTCGCTCGCGAAACAACTCCGCACCGTCAACATACCCATGGAGTTGATCGGTAACGCAGCCCGGAGAACCTACATACAAACGGACTCTCTCTCTCGACGGTCTACCACTACCCCGCGTGCCGTCGGTAGCGCACGAAAATCTCTACGTTGGACACCCCTCGCGCGTCCGAGACACCCCACACCCACACCGCCTCGTTGGCTCGCCTTATAAGGAGACTACGTCGTAGTCGTAACCCACTCATGTCGTTAGATTCGCAAGACACGCATCGTTCCATCGTCGCTTCGATATTGTTTAACGGACTTACTTCGCTCGGTGACATTGCAGCCGGAATTCTTATACAACAGGTGTTATTCGGACTATGGTTTCGTTGCCAGACTGTTGTTCGGTCGTAACCGTGGTGGGAACGATAACGTGCGTCCTACGTGCGTCAGCGCACTCCTCGTTCGTCAGTACTCGGGAGTCGTCAACGTCACCGTCGTCGTCAACGCGTCGGATCTTCTGTTTTAACGATGACGAAGACACTGAAGAAGGTCTATTTCGATCCGAGTCGGGTAGGCAGTTACGGAGGCGTCGACGCTTTAAGACGCATCACGCATGCGCCGCGGAAAATAGTCGCGCGATGGTTGTCGGAACAGGACGCCTACAGCTTACACAAACCAGCGAGACGACGTTTCAAGAGACGACGTGTCATCGTGGGCGGTATGAATCAACAGTGGCAGGCCGATCTCGTCGACCTGACGACGTTGAAAGACGACAACAACGGTATGACCTTTCTCCTCACGACGATCGACGTCTTTTCGAAGCGAGCCAAATGCGTTCCTATGCCTAGCAAGTCCGCCGCGTCGTTGGTCGCCGCTCTGCGAATTGCGTTCGCGGACGACCAGCCGCAGACGTTACAGACGGATCGTGGAATGGAATTTCTGAATAAATCCGTTCAGACGCTCTTACGAAAACGTGGCGTTCATCACTTCGCCACGCACAACGCGGAGACGAAGGCGAGCATCGTGGAACGTTTCAACAAGACGTTGAAGGGTCGCATGTGGCGCTACTTCACGAAAGTTCAGTCGTGGCGTTACATTGACGTCCTTCCGGATCTGGTGCGAACGTACAACGACACCCGCCACCGCAGTATCGGTATGGCTCCGTCACAGGTGACCACAAAGAATCAAGAAACGGTGTGGCAACGTCTGTACGGACACGACGGTAAGGGTGTGCCCAAGTTACGCGTGTCGGATCGCGTGCGTGTCAGCAAGTACAAAGGCACGTTCGAAAAGGGCTACGAGACGAACTGCAGCGAAGAGGTGTTCACCGTGCACGAAGTTCACCCCTCCGAACCACCCGTGTACCGCCTGCGAGACGATCTCGGCGACGTGTTGGAAGGCACCTTCTACGAACTGGAGCTGCAGAAAGTGGTGATAGCGAGCGATAAAGTGTTCCGAGTGGAAGCGGTGCTGGAACGTCGTAAGGTCGGCACTCGAACGAATGCTTTGGTGAAATGGTTCGGATACCCGTCCAAATTCAACAGCTGGATCGACGCCAGGTCGCTCACTTCACTATAAAGACTAAACGATGCAAGACGGATTGTCATTATGGATCAAGACACGACACCGCACACTGTCGTCGTAGAGGAGGTAGAGGAGGCGGAGGAGGATTGCACCGACGCATCGAACGACAGCACTCCTTGGCATCTGTTCGGTATCAAGTGTCCCAAAGAGGAGATAGTGTTTCTGTGTCAGATCGTCATCTTGTACACGGTCATCGTGATAAGCATCTACAACCTGACTGTTGGTCACGGCGATTCTAATCTGTGGACGGCTCTGTTGAGCAGCTCGTTGGGCTATCTACTACCCAATCCCACGTTGAGACGCAATGACGACTGATTTCTACATGACGCTGCCTAGCAACGCTTCTATGAAGATACACCCCGACAACACCTTGAGTCATTACGTCACGGAGTTACCTCACCGAGTCGACCTGATCGGCGAGTGGGAGTGCGGGTTGACAGAGATGCAGTATTCGCACACTTGGTACAACGTCACGGAGAATGATGTCTGGTTATTCCTCGAAGAGGTCGATGTTCCCGACGTGACTCGACGCGCGAGATTGTCGTGTGGATATTACGACGACCCGTTAACATTGCTATACCACGTCAACATCGGACTGTACAGTCTGAGAACGGAGAAGACACGAGCTCAAATGAGCTATAGTTCCGTCACTCAAAAAATGACGTTACACACGACGGAGAACACCTCGTTCACCATACCGTACCACAGCTCGATTACTTCCATGTTAGGATTCCACAAGAAGGTGATCACCGGAACGGAAACGGATTCTACGTCCGCGTCATCACTCGACTCCGACTCTCGAACTTCCGACTCCTCGTATCCCTTCCACATCGAAGCCCCCGACGTGGTGGACATGACGCAGGGGTTCAACACCCTATACGTATACACGGACGTCGTGGAGTCTCGTATAGTGGGTGACACTCTCGCGCCTCTGTTGCGATCCATTCCGATTAGCGGGCGTCACGGTGAAAGGGTGTCCGAACGTTTCACTAACGTTCACTACACACCTCTGTTGCGTTCGAACTTCCACTCGATCGAAGTGGATATAAGAGACGACATGGGTCGACGCGTGCCATTCGAATACGGTCGAGTGACGGTGACGCTTCATTTTCGTCGACGCAAGACCGGACTGTTCCAATGAACTACAACGATTATTACGCGCGTCAGGCCGGCGGTGCGCTGCCCTACTTCGCCGGTGTGCAATACCAACGAGGTCACGGACTGGTAGTCTGTTCGTAGTCTGTTCAGCGGTCTGTTGCGCAGCGCCATGCCGCTCATCAAGAGAGGTGCCGTGGCTTTGGGTAGGGGAGCATTGAAGACCGGCGTTCGTATAGCCGGCGATGTCTTATCGGGTCAGAACATAAAAACGGCTGCCAAGCGACGCGTCACCGATGCCTTGTTGACGGGACTTCGACCTCCCCCTGGTAAACGTATAAAGCGACCGACTGCGAAGGCGAGAATCAGTGCAGTAAAGTATCGACGCAAGAAACGGACATCCAAGAAACGAGAGATCGACATATTCGACAATGACGCTCGTGTATAACTATAAGGTCTTCGTGAACTATCCGATCTCCTACATGAACACACCGTATACGATCGTGTATAGTAGACACGAGACCACCCACACGGGTGCACCGATGACTTACGGACTTCCCGCCGAATTACGATTCTTACGCGCGCCCGGTCGGCGATGCGCTGCCCGACTTCGTCGGTGCGCAATACCGGTGAGGTCGTGGACTGGACGTTCTGTTGCGCCGCGACATAAACACCGTGACTTTAACTAAGGGTATAAAACAACCGTCCTCGAAGACGACAATCACTGTAGTAAAGAGACGAAGCAAGAGACGGACGTTCAAGAAACGAGAGATCAACAATGGCATTCGTGCATAGACAGTCGTGTGAGGGAGTCAAGAGCGAGCTGGATCTCTTTACCGTGCCTCCCACTCAGAACTGCATCATCGCCAGTCACGTGGTGGAACATCAACCCACGGCATCTCTGGACTCTGGAGGTCCGATAGAATTCTTCATCCCCGGTTCGGGCGATGATTACATAGATCTCGCCAACACGATGATGCACGTGCAGGTGAAGGTGACGCAACCCAACGGAGCCGATCTCGACGCGCTTGCACCCGTAGGACCGGTGAACAACTGGCTACATTCGCTGTTTAGCCAGGTCGACGTCTTCCTGAACGGCACGCTCGTGACCCAGTCGACCAACACGTACGCGTATAGGGCCTTCGTGGAAACGCTGTTGACTTACGGAGTCGGTGCCAAGTCGACGCAGCTGACGAATCAGCTGTGGTACAAGGACAAGGCTAGTCGCATGAGTGCCGTCGATCTGGCAGGCGGAGTCGATCCTAACCCCGGGTTCGTGACTCGACGAGAGTACATAACAGGCAGTCGCGTGTTCGACATGATGGGTCGTCTCCACGTGGATATGTTTCTGCAGGATAAATTCCTAATCAACGGAGTCGACGTCAAGATACGACTGGTGCGTAGTAAGCCGTCGTTTGCGTTGATGGCTGGAGGAGCAGCCCCCGATTACAAGATAACGATCGTCAATGCAACCTTGTTCGTCAAGAAGGCCACCCTCAATCCAGCCGTGCAATTGGCTCACATCAAAGCACTCGAGAAGAGTACGGTCAAGTATCCGTTACGACCCGTCAGTATGAAGGTGTACTCCATTCCCGCGGGGGCTCGGTCGCACACGCACGAGAACCTGTTCCTCAACACGCTGCCAAAACGTCTCGTACTGTGCTGCATCGACAACGACGCCTACAACGGTGCGTACGATAAAAACCCGTTTCACGCCAAGAACAACGCCATAGGATTCCACTCGGTGTACGTGGACGGACGTCAGATACCTTCCAAACCCTTCCAGCCCAACTTCGAGGACAACCTCTTCGTCAGGAGCTACACGAGCCTGTTCACCTCAACCGGCAAGATCTGGCAGGACGAAGGGAACGGTCTGACTCGCGACGACTACCGAGACGGTTACACCTTCTTCTGTTTCGATCTGACCCCCGACCAGTGCGACGGTCCCTGCTTCAATCTGGTGCAAAAAGGCAACCTGCGCATCGAATTTCATTTCCGAGAAGCGCTTCGCACCACCGTGAACGTCGTCGCCTACGCCGAATTCGAATCCGTGCTGGAAATCGACAAGAATCGCAACGTCATCTACGACTACTGAGATGGACACCCTGCAGATCGCTCGTCTACTGGCGATGGATTCGAACACCGCGTCCATCTTTGGTGGCGTTGTGCCCAAAGACGGACTGCCTAAAACAATAGACGCTTTGCCGATTGCCTTCGTGTGCAACACCGACGACGGCGACGAACCGGGCGAACATTGGATAGCGCTGTATCTATCCTCCGATGGACGCGGCGAATACTTCTGTTCGTACGGTCTACCGCCCCTTCACGCCGTGTTCAGTGCCTTCTTGAACAAACACTGTTCCGAGTGGACTCATAATAGCAAGAGACTTCAGAGTCCCCTGTCTAACGTTTGCGGACAATATTGTGTAACTTATATAATGTTTCGATGTAACGGTGCTCCTATGAGAACTTTCGTAAACGCGTTCCGGACTGATCTGGTCGCTAACGATTGTCGCGTGTTCGATTGGATTAACCTACTAAAAAAGGGTATACCATACTATCGCACATCGTACTGAACCTCTGGCGAGGTGGAGACACCCGTAAGTTCGCGACCTCTGGCGCGATGGTCGACATCCGCAAGTCAACTCATCGTCATCATACCCGTTGTATTCATTCGAACACGCTTGTACTGTTGTCGTTACGATTGTATCGCTACCGCTTTGTTTTATTCAATAAAATACGTGTGCACCGTACGCTTTTGTTCGTCTCCTTACTAGGTCAATAACCATAAGTCCGTTAGGTGTCCCCACCCGTCAGTCCGCCAACCCGCCCGTCAGCCCGCCATTCAGTCGCAGTCGCTAGAGAGCACACCTGTTACCCGAAAAATCTCCCCACCCGTCAGTCCGCCATTCAGTCGCAGTCGCTAAAGAGCGCACGTGTTACCCAGAAGACCGCGCATGTGTGCACACGCACGCGTCAGTCGCTATAATACCCGCTAGGGAGCTGCGTGGTTACGACGACGCGCGTGCTGCACGCGTGCACGCGTGCAGCGCGCGTGTCAGTCGCTAGATGGCGCTATCATTCCCGCTAGGGGGCTGCGCGCGCAACCGGATGGAGATGTAGACCATGGGCTGGAAAAAGTGAGGATTGAAAAGCTAATACCTACTACTGACAGGAACCCATGGGGTGTGACAGGAACCCAGGGGTGTGACAGGAACCCAGGGGTACTCAAAAGATGAACTGAACCTCCCTGAACAGAGTTTAGACAAACAATATGTACATTCACGTAAAACAGAAAGGCGGGGGTACCTCGATCCCCGTGCAACGAGCAATGGCACACAGAAAGTATGTAAATACTCAGAATGGTGTAGTTTACCTTACAAAGAAAATTATCATCTCACATGATGCGCAAGAGAGCATTCGTAGCATACACATAAGTAGCATACACATAAGTAGCATACACATAAGTAGCATATACATAAGTAGCATACACATAAGTAGCATACACATAAGTAGCATACACATAAGTAGCATGCACATAAGTAGCATGCACATAAATAGCATGCACATAAGTAACATGCACATAAATAGCATACACATAAGTAGCATACACATAAGTAGCATGCACATAAGTAGCATGCACATAAACAGCATGCACATAAACAGCATGCACATAAGCAGCATGCACATAAGCAGCATGCACATAAGTAGCATGCACATAAGTAGCATGCACATAAGTAGCATGCACATAAGTAGCAAGCACATAAGTAGCACGCACATAAGTAGCACGCACATAAGTAGCACGCACATAAGTAGCATGCACATAAGTAGCATGCACATAAGTAGCATGCACATAAGGGGGAAACAGCACATTACTGTCTTTCATCAATCGCATCGCCAACATTCACAACTCTAATTATTACATATTTGTCTATTTATTTCTTATGGTTGGTGTAAACTAAACCATATGTGTGGTGACCATTTTTATAATTAGTACAGTCCAACGGCCATGTAGAAAACTATCGCGTCTACTTCGTGTGCTGCGGCCGTATTCTAACCGAATGTGAAGGACTGAAGGTGGCTCCTTCTGGCGGTATAGCTATGCCCCCAAAACTGGGAGTTTTGTCCCAAGATTGAACAAGATTGCCATCCACGGCAAATGGACCAGGAGGCCATCGGCTTATCGAGAGTCAAACATTTTTCTTTTATGTGTAACTCGCCCTGCTGAGATATGTGTCAACTTTGTTTTTAAACATATTCACGTTGCTAGCATTTACACTTTATATGTAAATCATCTGTTCCATTAATGTATTGTCCTCTGTGAGATTATGATATCCAATCTACACTGATCCTTCACTAATGTTTCTTCGTATCCTCTAGTTCTACTATTTTTCTTTAGTGAGAAAAATAGTTCTATAAATATGTTCATACCCATTCAATATCATAACATTTCAATTTGACATTTAATTAACCTCCTTACGTATAGGGTTGTTAAACCACATTATTTTAGGTGTTCTTCTTAACTAAGGTATCTCAGTTCTGTGATCATTTTAGTTGCTCTCATCTGTATTCATTGAAACATATCTATATCCTTCTTACAATATGGTCTCCACGCTTGTATACAGTATTCTAAATGATGCCTAACTATTTCTTTGCAAGCTACTCTATGTCCTGAAAATGTGTCAAAATGCACGAACTTGATTCTGACACTGGTCAGTAATCATCGCGTGCACTGTCACGTCGAGTCTTGTTTCTATATTACCAGCGTTGCTAAAGCATTTAGCGGCTGAATGTCTCAGAGAGTCGCCCTTTGTATATTGCGAAATGCATTGTTCTCATTCGTGCCATAGACGGAAGCATAACGAGGGTTTAATTTCCGTTGACATGTCAGTAATCCGGCCGGCGTTTCGAGGGCACTGCTCGGTAGGCTCGGAGGATGTTGATTGGTCGTCGTCATTGTAAAGCGGCTACGCGTTGCAACCGGTGAGTTGCAATAGTTGGTGTTATTTCTGTTGGCTCGTCAGAGTGAGTCATTTGTAGATTGAGCGAAGAATTGAAATTTAAGGCCGGGGCCAAAGACGTCGGCTTGAGTGGCTTTTATATTGAACGGTACACGCGACACGAGAAACGAAGCGAGAAAATGACTGCAATCATTGTGAAGGTAAACAATTTTAACGGCGACTGCTTGCATGCTGAAGTATGCTGTACGATGAACCCAATGCAAAGTGTATGTTTCAACTGTAAAGTACATAATTCAAATGTAAAGTTTATGCTTTAAATGTAAAGTGTATGTTTTAAATGTAAAGTGTATGTTTTAAATGTAAAGTGTATGCTTCAAATGTAAAGTGTATGTTTTGAATGTAAAGTGCATGCTTCAAATGTAAAGTGTATGCTTCAAATGTAAAGTGTATGCTTAACAAGCTGCTGAACAAACAATCATGTAAATCTTTTGAAAGGCTGAACCATAATCTCCTCTATCATAGATCACTAGTTCCATTCTGTCTATGGTACACTATGATATAGAAATAAATAAATACTATTATTGATTACACATCGATTGAACACTATCAATCCATCGAAATGCCGAATTCATTATATCGTATCACTTTGTATTCGTTGTAGCAGGAGAAATTAACAGTTGTGATTAAATAACATTGTTTCTCTGTCGATAAGACATAAACGAGTATTTAGTTACATCCCATGTAATACATTCATTATTTAGTTATATCCCATGTAATACATTCATTATTTAGTTATATCCCATGTAATGCATTCATTATTTAGTTATACCCCATGTAATACATTCATTATTTAGTTATAATACTCATTCAGGATTTCTGCCATTTGGAACCCATCTGAAATTATGTTTTCACTGTTGTTTTCCAGAGGTCCGACCTTATCTCGAACTTTCTGTTTACTCCTTACATAAGCATAGAAATTCTTGCTGTCATTTTTTTTATATTACCTGCCAATTTTTTTTCAAAGGTTCTTTTAGATTTTCTAATTTAAGTTGTAGCTAGGTTAAGTGCCTCTTTGTAGTTTGTGTAGTCTTCTACATTTCCAGTATGTTTATAGACCCTCCACAGCATCTGTTTGTGAGCAATTTTTCTAATAGCTTCTTTTGACAGGTGTTTTTTCCTGGATCTTTTCCCTTGTTTTCTTAATGGAATAAATTTCTCAATAATGCCCTCAATCTCATATTTTAAACAAATCCAGCATTCTGTTGCTGTCTTGTTCTTCAGCAAGTTATTCCAATCTATATTTGCTTGATATGTTCTCATCACTTTATATTTGCCTTTGTTGAAGTTCCTCCTCAATTGTTTTTTATATGTATTCCCTGTTTTTACTTTTATATTAAAATAGATTTGGTTATGGTCACTTGAGCCCAAAGGTTCGTGTACTTCAACATTGTCAACTAATTCATTTTGAGAAGACAAAATTAAATCTAACACATTCCCACCTCTGGTTGGTTCCAAGACATGTTGAGTAAGGAAACAATCCTGTGTTAGAAGTAGAAACTGATGGTCGTCACCTCCAGCACTCTCTAATGATTCCCATTGTATATGGCCATGGTTAAAATCACCCATTATAACACATTCTCCCTTGCTCACCTCCCTTATCGCCTTTTGTAATTTTACATCTTCCTCTTGTCCTATGTTAGGACTACGATAAACTACTCCTATTGTTAATGTTGAGTTCCTGGTAACTATGTTACACCAAATTGCTTCCACACTATCTGCTTCACTTTTCAGTGTAATTTCATATGCTTGGATAGATTCTTTAATATATAAAATTACTCCACCTCCCCTTCTTTCTCGTCTATCCTTCCTAAATATTACATAGCCTGTCAGTGCTAACTCAGCATCTACTATATCTTCATTTGCCCATGATTCTGTGATGCCTATTACATGAGGATCAATATATGCTACCATAATGTCTAACTCACTTTTTTTTATTTACTATGCTCCTGGCATTTAAGCATACACATTTAAGTTCATTGTCTGAAATTATTGGTGAACATTTCTTTGGATGTGTATTTGTAGTAGTACTCCTTTGAGTTTTCTCTGTCAGTTCCCCCTGCGCATCTAGTGTATGGTACCTGTGCCCTTGTCGACAACTCTGACAAACTCACACGCTAGAACTGCAGCACCCTTCCCTGTCAGATGTAGTCCATCTCTCATGAAAAAGTCACCTCTTCCCACAAAGTTTAACCACATGTCTACGAAGCCTACTCCCTCCTCCATACATACCTTCTGTACCTGTGTGTTGATCGCCATCCTTCTACAGTTCCTATATTCCTCACCCCTGCCTCCCATTATTGGTAATATCCCCGACAATACGATCTGCCCAACTCGTGCCTCTTTAAGTGTCTTGATCAACCTCCTGTACTTACCAACGATGGATGACGTTCCCTCCTTCTCTGCATTGTTTGTTCCCACGTGCACGAGAACAGCACCTCCCGTGCCACCACCAATGACCTGTCCTGCCTTCTCTGCTATATCCTCTACTTTTGCCCCTGGTAGGCATACTGTTATGTCATCTCCTCTATTTACAATTTTATCCACTTTCCTTTCCTGGAATGCCCCATAAATACCCGGGCTTTCCTCGCTACATCTGATGTGATACTACATCAGCAAAGCTCCTTTCCTGTTGCACACTACTAGTATGCCCCCTTTCTCTCATATCATCAACCTTTACTGTCTTACCACCTGGCAATCCCTCTCCACTCACCCGCTTACCTCTCTTTTGTTGCATTCTCTGCCTTCTGTCATCTTTCTTCTTCTTACCAGCTTTCTCCCTCACATTGCCACTGCTCTCCTTGTTCTCCTTGGTCTCACCACCTCTGCTCTCCTCGGTCTCACCACCTCTGCTCTCCTCGGTCTCACCACCTCTGCTCTCCTCGGTCTCACCACCTCTGCTCTCCTCGGTCTCACCACCTCTGCTCTCATCATTCTCACCACCTCTGCTCACTTCTGTCTCACCCTGCCCTGTCATCATCAAAATCATATGCCTTAGCTCAATCACCTGCTCCTGCAGATGTTTCACTGTCTTACACCCCATACACACGAAATGGAAATCATCCGCCTGCACCTCCGCCCACGAATTTACAAACCCGGACTTTGCAAAGTCTATCCAGCTGTCGCTGCTAGAGCATATCAAATTACGTTTCGCCTTTACTTGGCGTTTGCACGGCGCCATGTTAGAAATTAAATTTGTATTTTTTATAATCCGTTTATAATCAATTTATACTAGGTAGTCTTCACAAAGACTGTTTTTGTGTTGTAATACACACTTTATAGTATGTTAATTATGCCTTAATTAAATTTACAGCTACTGCCTTGCAACTTACTTTCTATGTAACAGCTGACTAACAAAACGTAATATCGCTCGCGCTAACGAAATTTCAGTGACCTTATTTAAATAACACTGAATTACTACCTACGGCTAAGTTTTAACAATAAATGTTGCTAAAACAAAATATTTAGGTTTTCAATATTTAATATGTACTAAATTATTTACGATAATATTACGTCTCGTATTATGTACCCAATCAACTGAAAACAACAACCCTTAATTATCGCTCGCGCTACCGAGTCCTCGGAGACCTACGATATAAACTACCCTAAATTACTCCTATAGCTAAATTTTAACAGCAACTATTGACTAAACAAGGACTCTTGTAAGTTTATGTTTAATATACACGCAATAATAATACTTATCCGATCAATATTCCACGCTTTAGACAAATATAAAATCCACCAAATTCAATCCCGTGTTCTCCTCAAGATTTCCCAAGATGCATATTTAGTTATATCCCATGTAATGCATTCATTATTTAGTTATATCCCATGTAATGCATTCATTATTTAGTTATATCCCATGTAATGCATTCATTATTTAGTTATATCCCATGTAATGCATTCATTATTTAGTTATATCCCATGTAATGCATTCATTATTTAGTTATATCCCATGTAATGCATTCATTATTTAGTTATATCCCATGTAATGCATTCATTATTTAGTTATATCCCATGTAATGCATTCATTATTTAGTTATATCCCATGTAATGCATTCATTAATGGTGAATATGCTTAAAATAAAATGTACATATATGTGATACTGGCTGTACATAGAAGAACAAATTGTTGGTCTCTCGATAAGCCAATAACTTCCTTGTCCGCCTGCCACCAGGAGTTCGGAGTTTTGAATGACAATCTTGTTAAATCTTGTTAAAACTTGCTAAATCTTATTAAATCTTTTTTTTTTAAATATTGTTAAATATTGTTAAGTCATGTTACTTCCTATTAAATCTCGTTAAATTTGGTTAAACATCACTAAATATTATTAAATAGTGTTAAATCTTGTTAAACCAGGTTGCATCTTGTTAAATCTTGTAAAAAAAAATTATCTGATTACATTTATTTAAATATTGCTAAATCTTGCTAAATGTTGCCAAGTCTTGTCGAATCTGGTTAAGTATTCCAAACTGCAGGTGGCTTTCGCAGTCGTGGTGTTGGTGTCGTGCCACGTGGCGCCCACTCCGTCCGGCCAAGACCCGGCGGGTAACATCGAAAGAGGCCGGGTGCGCATGGACGTGACGGGCAAGTCGGGCCGCATCCAATTGTCGGACAACGATACGAGGTCGCCCTAACACCCCGTCATCCTGCAGGTCGACTCGCTCGTCCAACGAGACGCCAACGGCTCGTAAGTATGCACGGGCGGGTCCGTACTCTACTCCGTCTCGTCCTTCGCCTCTCAGGTCGGCCACGCACGTTCTTGCTTGCTTGCTTGCTTGCTTACTTACTTACTTATTTACTTACTTACTTAGGAACCATTCACAATCCCCGAATTAGTACATGTACTTTAAACTATTGATAATGTTTTTGATTGAAAAATGTATCGATGAAGCAATGTTATGACACAGTGCACGTAGGTGTGAAACACAATACTAACAATTATTTGAATATGCTTACAAACAGTTATCTCCAATGATTATGTTAAAGCTTTGTGCTTAACATCTCCGTGGTGTCATTTTGATAATTTTTTCCACGAAGTTGTGAATTTCCCAGATGTCTGACTGTATCGCAGCGCCGCGGCGTGACCGGTTACGCGATTTAAAACAATAGTAGTTCTGTAACAGATCACCACGTGGCGCTGCCTGACGCTAGGGTGATAATATATCGAATGCGACCTGAAATTAAAAATAGTACCCTGAAATTGACCCTCATTCCACCTTTAGTACGCTTTATACGAATAGGTGGACGTGATCATCTCCATCAAGTCAAAGACCAAGCCGCAGAAGGCTGCAGCCAAGCAGGCGAACCGTCCCACCGTCTACGACCTGGGCAACAACGCTAAGATGAGTCTGTCGCAGAAGGTATGTCCATTCACGGTCTCCCTAGATTCTCTACCAACCCTATGCCCCAAGTGTGTGTTTGTGTGTTTGTGTGTTTGTGTGTTTGTCTGTTTGTCTGTTTGTCTGTTTGTGGGTTTGTGTGTTTGTATGTTTGTATGTTTGTGTGTTTGTATGTTTGTGTGCTTGTGTATTTGTGTGTTTGTGTGTTTGTCCATTTGTCTATTTGTATGCTCCTACTCGTGGACGCTTTGTATCTCGGGCGCCAAACTATCAGGGCTCATCTACGACCCACCGTCGGGTTGTCACAGTTTTATTTTTTTCGAAATTCACCCAGTTGTTACCCTTTCTCCGAACAATCGAATTACCTTCTGTAGTTATTACGACTGTCCGCAACGCTATTCGAACGATTTTGTAGTTCACGGATTCAGCATTTTCAATCTACTACCTCCAAGGTCACGCCATATCGCCACCAGTCAATGGCTTCGGACGGCCTACCTGGTTATTCGCTATTCCCGTGACGCAGTAGTATTGCAATAGTTATTGCGATACTGTCGCAATAGTAAATATCCTCCGATAGTAACCCCTATTGTGTATTTTTATGCTACAGGTGAACGTTGACGGTGCCTGGACAGACATGGCGGAAGGCTACCCCAAGTTCGAGGTGCGCGGCAACAAGAACGTGTTCACGTTCCGCCTGCCCGGCTTCAACACCAGCGTCGTCTACGACCCGACCGTGTCCGCCGGCGACGAGGAGGACGACGATACCAGCGTCTCCCCTCCCGTGGCCACCATCTCTTGGACCGTCATCGCCGCCATGTTGGCTTTGCTGCGCCTTCTCTAAAGTAGAACAGATTCGGTGAAACTTCTCCAGCTGTTTAACTACTCCAGACAAGCAACTATGGTTTCATCGCCAAACTTCTCCAGCTGTTTAACTACGCCAGACAAGCAACTATGGTTTCATCGCCAAACTTCTCCAGCTGTTTAACTACGCCAGACAAGCAACTATGGTGCCGATTAATTATGATCCAATTATAAGCCAATTCTAAAGCAAATGTACGTCGATTTTCATTGGCTGATTTATTCGCATTCCAAAATAGACAGTACAGCGGTCATTATAATTATGTTCTATTTATTGGTATTTTATTTCGTCGCCAAATTATGTATTTTCAAAAATATACGGAAAAGAGATATTACAGCAGTAACACGCCCGGCCAAAAAACTGAAAAAACCACGTCATTCAGCAAACGTGGAGGACCGGTTGTTTTTTTTTCTTGCATTTTTATATATAATTTCTTATGCTAAATATACTACATCAATAAAGATTAAAACATGAAGCGTTATGCTGCAAGTTTAGATGTAATTTAAGATCGATAAGAGAAGAGAATTGGTACATTTAATTATGCGAAAGATCACTATATAGCTCCATACGAGTTAGCCAATGAAAATCGCAGTATATTCCCTTTAATACGCTTGCAAGTATATTTTTGTGCGATTATTTTGATAACATCGACGTCGATTCGTCAGTATTGTGTAATGTGCGTGAGAAATAACTACAGTTACTTCGTTTATCTTTCAACAGATTTGCAACTATCCGACGTACTACCCTTTTGCTAAACAACAACGTTCATTATTGATTGAAGACGTAATTCGCCTTTGCTAACTCGTGTGACCATTATGCACTATTGCTATTTGCAAACGTTGTTATAACATGTAATTTACGTAACTTTAGAAACTGTTATTTCTGATGGTGTCCTCTGATTAACCTGGACCATTATTGTAATACTTATAACACGGTTTTGATAAATAACAAATACAATGTCGTGTGTCTTGTGTTAAATCTCTCTCTGCAGACGACCTTGCCGACGCTCTGAAGCTGACCGTAGCTGTAAAGTCGTGTAATTTATAGCAGCTTCAAAACGTCGGACTTAATAATGCCAAACAACAAATTAGCGCCCAGCCGAGCTAGACATCCAGAGCAGACTTGTTGATACAGGTATATACACTACACACCTGGCAGGCTGAGATTTTCATTAAAGGTGCCGCGCGAGGTTCACGCTTAGAATGTTCCTAATCTATTTATAGAGCGAGCGGAGATATGCAATTGTAGTAGAAGTTGATGCAGGGCCTAATTCTATTCAGTGAACATGCAAAGGTTTGACTGTTAATGCATGTCTGTAATGTGCCATGGTAAACACTCTCCGAGCCGAAGCAGGTCAAAGGACCTCTAACGACAGCAAAATAAGATATATGTGTGACATCCATAAATTACATAATTTGTATAATCTTGCTTGTGTGGCTAGTTTTTTAATACACGATAATTATGTCCTGAAATACCTCAGTGCCAGGTGTTTCTATAATACTTATAAATAACCGTTTTCACATGGCAGGTGATCGTAATACAAAGCGTTATTTTCTAATATTTATCCTGCATTTTATACATATTATAATGAAGTCACTGAATAACCTGTAAAATAATATATTATATAGTAAAATTAACAGCCCTTAACTCCCCCCTCCCCGGTCCCTTGGGGCCACGTCAGTCAATTTGTCCCATCCTCTCGACGACAAACCCTTAACGCCTATTGCCCCTAAATACTCGGGTACCCGAACTGAGATTCGTGCCAAAAACAAAGGGTTACTCAATCTCACGTCGGTGTACAATGTTAACATCAACATATGTAGGCAGACTATAAATTACTCGGATTAGATGAAGCCTCAATCGAAATATATATATTTCCCAGACGTTGTGGCGTCGTTCCTCTGTGGGTAAATGAGATACAAATTTCCTCCCATGGTGTAGGTCGTGTTACTTGGTCAAATGCAGTAAGTGCGGAATTGAGACTAATGCGACGCCTGCTGAATGAGTATGTCAGGGATGATGTTAGTCTTACTATAATCGGGCTAGCGTATGTATGTACACTGTACAATGTTATGTATGTACTAGTGCCCTGTGCAGACCTATAATTTGAGCCCAAGCCCGGCCCGCAATGAGCAGTTAGAGTCCAGGCCCGGCCCAGGCCGTGAATGTTTGGCCCAGGTCCGGCCCGGCCCGCAAATTTCAGGCCCAAACCCGGCCCATACCCGCGGGCCAAAGTCGGGTAAGCCAGCGGTCCGCAAGCCCGCGGCCCGCTATGTTTAGAGAAGATAAACCTATAATCTTATAAGATAGACGAAACACAAATAAACTTAAGCTAAAAGACTTAAATAAAAAATATTATATTGTATAATGTTTACTACTGAAATACTAATGTCAGTTGTTGTTTACTAGTGTCTGGCTAGTAGCTAGTACTAGCTACTACTATGTCACCCACTGGCACTGACACCCAGTGACATTTCCAGCAGGTCTGCAGTCACTAGCCTGAGACAGATCAGGTTCAGACATTTGTGAATTAGTACAAATAAAAAATACAAATTACCAACTGGGGTGGGTACTGGGTAGTGGCACTAAAGGGTAGTGGGCAGTGGGCTGGTAATTCAGGCAGGGAATATTTGGAGGGAAGACCAAGACAATAGAATGTCCACTGGTTGGGTCAAAGGGTGATAAGTTGATGGTTAATCATGGCTTATGGTTAGGGTACGAGATTTGTTTATCTAACCCTGACTTAACCCATATGCAAGCCAGAACCCCGATTTATATTGCTAATTGAATTAGCTCAAATAAGTTCAATTCAATGTCACCCACTGGCACTGGCACCCAGTGGCATTTCCAGTAGGTCTGCAGTCACTAGCCTGGGACAGACAGGTTCAGACATGTGTGAATTAGTACAAGTGTGAATGAATTAGGACTGTGGAGAAATACCAATTACCAACTGGGTTGGGTACTGGGTAGTGGGCTAGTGGCCTCGTGGGCACTTGGCAGTGGGCAGGTCATTCAGGTGGGCAATGTTTGGAGGGAAGACCTAGACAATGGAATATCCACTGGTAGGGTCAAAGGATGATAAGTTGATGGTTAATCATGGCTTGATTGCCTCTGCAAATATGTCTAAAGTAAACATTTGGAGCTGGCTGCTTCCAGCCAGGTGAACTTAAGTGGCCTGATATGGGGCCATTAGATCTATGCAAAAGGGTACATTCATGCAAAAATATGCAGTTTACAGAGTCTACTCCAATCACAGTGTCTTGGAAAGCCAGTACATGTTTAAAGAATTACAATACAAAGATATGGGCATGCGACTATGCCTATATTTGATATGAAATGTCTCTATTAAAAGAATGCACATTATTAAAATTATACCATAGGAAGTCCCATTGTTGAAGAGGTTAAACTGCATTCCAATGTATAAAGCACTAATGACATTCATAATTCCATGCAAGGTCTCAATTTGCAACTATATAATACTAAATAAATAATTTTAAGCATTCGATAACCGGAATTACAATTTATAATCAGTTTTTTTTATTAATAATAAAATTAATAATCTGGGTGTTGTATGAATGCTTTTATTATGTCCAGGCCCAAAGCCCGGCCCGGCCCGGCACGCTCACACTAGGCACAGGCCCGGCCCAAGCTCGATGTGTTTAAATTGTTTTCAGCCTAGGCCCGGCCCGGGCCCGCAATATATAGGCCCAGGCCCGGCCCGGCCCGCGAAATTATGTAGAGGCTCGCGGCCGGGCTTGGACCTAAAGCCCGGTCCATGCAGGGCACTAGTATGTACACTGTACAGTGTTATGTATATACACTGTACAATGTTATGTATGTACATTGTACAGTGTTATGTATGTACACTGTACAATGTTATGAATGTACACTGTACAATGTTATGTATGTACACTGTACAATGTTATGTATGTACACTGTACAATGTTATGTATGTACACTGTACAATGTTATGTATGTACATAGTACAATGTTATGTATGTACACTGTACAATGTTATGTATGTACACTGTACAATGTTATGTATGTACACTGTACAGTGTTATGTATATACACTGTACAGTGTTATGTCTATACACTGTACAATGTTATGTATGTACATTGTACAGTGTTATGTATGTACACTGTACAATGTTATGAATGTACACTGTACAATGTTATGTATGTACATTGTACAATGTTATGTATGTACACTGTACAATGTTATGTATGTACACTGTACAATGTTATGTATGTACATAGTACAATGTTATGTATGTACAATGTACAATGTTATGTATGTACATAGTACAATGTTATGTATGTACACTGTACAATGTTATGTATGTACATAGTACAATGTTATGCTGCTCCTCCTATAGACGCCAAACGTTCACGGGTTCATATATGACCTCAGGAAGGATGCGCAATTTTTTTTTATAGAAACTCACCCCACTATTACCTTACCTTTTGTAGAATTACCCTTCGTAGATTGTTCGCAACGCTATGCGTGTTTTCTACGATTGTTCCAAGTTCCGTAACTCGCCCCTGTCGTCTGGTCAGGTGATGTATCTTATAGGGCTTAGCGTTTATTCCTTGTTGCCATGACCACCAGATAGATAGACAAATAATTTTTACATATTTATTTATTATTTTTTCTTTCTTTTGTTGTATATATTCTTATTGATCCATCCATGTTTTATCTCGTTTTTAGTGCAATGTTGCTTAGCTTTGCTTTGGGCCACTTTTCATCTTTTGATGGTATCACCAGGCCCCTGAACTTAAGTATAAAAAAGCATTCGTTCACAAGCACGAGGAACACGTCTAGTCTCTGTGCCCAACCAAGAAGACTTGCTCAATCCATCCAATTGGTGCGTTGTTCATCACGCACTAATCGGTTAGATTTAATTTGTCGAGGTCAATCAGTTTACAATAAATTAACTACCTGGTAACGCATGAATAATTACGCAGCGAGGATTTGCGTGAACTCACACATTCGCCATTTCTGCGAAGTTTCAATCCGGTCGTAGGCAAACCTGTATGTTTTCCCGTCGTAAAATTAAGTAATACCCTATAGACGTGAATGGGGGGGTCAAAGTAAGTAGGAAGAATATTAACGTTGAAGTTAGAAAACTAGTGAGTTTGTCATTTCACTGTCCCGTGCGTGTCATGTTTGTCTTATCGACACCAGCGTCTCTATTTCTTCTGTGTTTGTCTTATCCACTCGAATATTACTAAAGTACATTTTCTCCACCCCCCCCCCCCGTATCGTTACAGTGTACCCCTTTCACCTTTGTGTTTTTATTGAAAAGTAAACCTTTTCGACCAAGGCAAATGGCGGTAACAGTAAAAACAATACGGGTTTGGAGCCAAACTCTTATCTCGGGGAGTTGTCGAAGGCGAGCGAGAGTCGGGTATTATAAAGTCAGACTACTCAAGTCCAGGATGTATGTGGTTTTAACAACTCCACTAGATGGCGCCACATTCAGTTAACAGTTCTCACAAACGCGAATGACTCGCACAATGGTCGACGCTCGCCAAAGTACAGTTATTCGTTGTATCATCATTGACATAATGATACGATATTCGCGTTTCTTATTTGGTTCCGTATATGTGACGTATATGTATGAATGCATGATGAAATTAGTTAATCGATACTAATAATCTATTCACTCGGTTAACTATTCAAAGACATAGACATACTTCACCAATCAGCAGGCTCCTTTTATGAATGACAACATATATTACGTTGGCATATGTCTGTCTTGTCGGCAAATTGATTCCCTGTTGAAGTTGGGTCGGTTGATGCAGACTACGCAGTGCGTGCAAGAAGGCATTCATATGTGTTCACCGATCAGGATAAAGGAATGGGTTGATAGACGGTCATATAAAGACAAGGTCGTCGCCAGCTGCAAGTTTGGCGGCAAGACTAAAAGGCAATGATGTAAGACCTGTCGTTAAGTAAGCTTTTTTCATAGGCATTAGCAACACCGGTTCAGCTACGTTTTTTGGCCAACGTAGACTAGGTAATACTCGTTCTGTGAAAGATGTATTCTGACAGTGATGAGGCTTCTAAGAAAAAAATCTGAAACGGAGCTCAGGCTAAAGACAATAAAATTTAACACGATTCGCATGCCTGCGTCTTGTGTCGTTAGCCTCAAGCGGGGTATCCCTAAGGAGTCAGAATCACTTGCTGCCAGCCTAGCTGTCAATTCGTGGAGGGTTCGTGGGCGTGAGAAATGTTCCCAGCCAGGGTTCAATGGCCGCTGGCCGCGATGTTCCCAGCCCATGGACCTCAGTGAATTTCAAAAACATTTGATGACCCATGAAGACACTTTGGGTTCACACTGCTTTCTAACAGGATATATAATTGGTTGATATGTTTAAATAATTATTTTAAATATCCAAAACGTGTGATATAATTGGTTGATACTGAGCTGTTGGCCAATCGCACAAAAAAAATCTGTCTCATTTTCACAAAAAAAGACACTTTGATTTTTATTGCAATAGATTACGAAAATATGCGTGAGATTTCAGACCTTTGTCGTGAGACCGTGACTTTGTATGCAAAACTTTGAGTCTCACGGTTTTAAGCATGAAAGTTGAGAGGCATGTAACAGTAGACTGGCGAGGAACCTAAGCTTATTTATGTACTCCTTCGCTTAGTTTTTGGTTTTAGTTTTTGTAGCAAATACTCGTGCAATTTGTGTGTAAAATGTCATCCCATTTTGTCATATAGAACTTATTGTAGACGATGGGATACCGAAGATAAGTCATGCAATGCAAAACTTTGATACATCAAATACAAGCATAATATTATATGCGAATACGAATACTTTTATTTCAAGTAAAAACACCCAGACAATGAACATACAAATATGCATTAACACATAGTTAACGTATCATTATAAGGTGTCAGATATACAAGTTATAAGTTATCGTTATATAAGTTACCAGTGACTAGTAACAATGACAAAGATCGTTCCGTTCAAAGAACTTTCCCACATATTCGTATCTCTGAAATGTTTTACGTGTATTTGGTATTCGTCAATTTTTTGACGATAAAGCATTCGAAAGGCTAGGAGACTGCAAAGAAACGCCCAAACGAACTCGTGTCGATGTTAAATGTTGTTACCACAAAATACAAGTGGGCAAAAGTAAAAAATAATATACACGCGTTCAGGTGAATGCTCTGGGCAACCCGTACTTAGCACACGCTCAGTCTTCTTCGTTTCCATTGAAGCATAAGCCAAGTTGCACTGCCATCAGATTTATAGCTGCACTTGATATGGCCTGTTCATCGAAACACTCAGCCCCAAAGATAAAGTGCGCAGAGCAGATGACACTTTTAGAGTAGAGAGGGGTCAGCCCATTCCATGGCATTAACGTGTTTTTCGCTGCAGAAACCCACGACAGGTGAAGCGAGGGAGCTTTCCTCTGGACGAAACCTAGTTTCATTCGAGGTGCGGTTACTACAGCCTCCGACTATACACCTTTGGCCACTCATTTTTGGGACTCGAACGTTCCGCTCCTACACGACAACAATATCAATGGCCCAAACGAGGTGTGTCTTTACATCACTTCCGCCTTGCTCGGTGGCTGGCAACCGAAATCGGCGAATTAAGCGCGTAATTTGAAGGTGAACAATTCGATATGTAACCACAGGTACTCATTTGCCGACCGATACGGGGACTAACTCGCGCTGTATAAATGTTCTACTTAAAAGATCATTCGAGCACAGTCGCACGCCTCATATACACTTTAACCCCAAATTCCCCACCGGTGGCGCCACTAACCATTTCATTAGCCTCGATTATTCAGGCTGCGGGATGTGCATGGCGCCACCGTTTGTCGCAATCCCCACACATTCACCAAGAATCATCCGTATATAATTCCGCCCTGGAATATCAAGAAACAAATGTTGTTGTGGGCAATGTTGTTTTTTAGATAATCGAAAGTTCGTAGAACGGCTCTGAATTCAGAAAACGCAAACAAACTGTCAATTAATTTCAAAATTTTTGCCACCCGTAAAACTCTGCGTTTGTGTATATTCACCCATTAGTCATTACAGACGGCTTTGACGAACGTCATCACGGCGGTCGATGTTCCTCCCATCTTGGGCAGACCTACATAATTCATTGTTGTAAACATCCTTGCCAAAATAATTACCAACGGTATATATTTCTATCCACCATTGACCTTTGTCCACTACGTAACACTGTTAACAAATTATTGTTCCATACATTAGGCATGATAACTATCATAACAATGTTGGTTTTAAAATGTGGAAGTCATATTTTCTCATGAGGGTGTGACCCAATAGAATAATTAAAATTTGTATGAACGGTCGTAATTTAAGACCACTTGTATTATTTAGGTCGCTTGTATTATAAGACATTATTAATTATGGGACAACGGAAAGATACGGTTTACGTACTCAACTCCGTATTTCCCTTCTCAAAGGTTTTTTCGCTTCTGCAGGTTTGTAGCTATGAAATAAACAAATGTCAATAACAGTATTGTCACATCTTTAGCATTAATAGACATGGTTTTCTGAAAACGTCGTGCTACTTCACTGAATAAAAGTGTTCTCTCCCCTCTGCAGGCAAATTCCAGATGTATGTTGTAATGAACAACCTGTTCTTCATTGGCAATCAACTCGCAGAACTCAGTAGGACAGGCAAGGTCAAAGTGTGGCACACCATGACACTGAACTGGCAGTTAAATATCTCATGATTGCTGCTCTCAGTACGACATGCAAGGTCGGGGTGTGGCATACAATGAAAGAACTTGCAGGTAAATCTCTCGCCGTGGAAGGTTTTTCGCTCACATTGGCTCCATTCAGTATGACAGGCAAGGTCGGGGTATGGCATGCCATGACACAGAAATGGCAGGTAAATCACACGGTGGCTGCACTCAACAGGGCAGGCAAGGTCGGGGTGTGCCATGCCATGACACATAACTGGCAGGTAAGGCTCCACGTGAGGGCCAATCAGTGGTCTCTAGGGGGGTCGCAGCGGAGATAGTTTTGTATAAGTATATGGACAAATGAAATGTTATGCAAATGTGCAAAATCGTACCAGCAATTCGCTATTTCTATGAGGATGTTGTTTCATCATATTTTAATTGACATCTTTTGAATGAAACTGTGATGTGTATTTCATAAATATCTTGCAAATAAGCAGTTGTTGAGATTTGTGTATTAAGGTCACTGTATAGCTAATGTGTCCTTGATATACCCATATTCGTAGTAATAATTAAAAATAACTAAAGCTTTATATTTACTTGTCATCACGATCAGCATGCTTTGCCTTATAACAGTGACAAAACAGATAAATAAAACACAGTGTGCATGTTTTTTTATGCTAGAAAATAAGAATATATTAGTAGGGGCATTGAAAAAGCGTGTCGTTGCTATTTTTTTAATGATTCGAGGAGCCACCTTAATTTTTTTATTAACTCAAATTACTGGGCCAGTAAATTGCATTTTTGACAGATGTGACTGCTTAAATAATAAATTACTAACTGTAATTCAATTATACGTCTCCAAAGACAGTCAAAATAAACCTCAGAAACTGGACAACTTGCAGACATTCTGCATATATAAAGCAGTAGAAGAACAATATCCAGGATATATTTTGTCTGATAAACAGTATTTCCGGAATAGTGTCCATGTATTTAAAGATAGGATATTGTCCATATAATATTGGTAGGGATACAATCAGGCGGAAACGTTAACTTATATATGGTCCGACTCATGACGTCGGACGGAGCAGGCCCCGTTTCGTTGAGCTCTCGTGTGACGATGTTCTCTTGTTACAAATGCGACGGAAAATAATTAAGTTATCTAATGGCGTCGAACTTCCAATGATCCGTACGATGAATCTGGTGAGATAAACATTCACAATACCCTAAGATTGGGGTGGATTTGCACATAATCTATGGGTCTGTCAGATTCAGCGTACTGCCATATTGAACGTCCATATTGGACATGCCACATTTGACACACCTATCAGACGTGTAACCAAAGACAATAAGACATCATGCCGCCCAAGCATCGCCAAAAAAGCTCGTCAGAGGTTACTCGCTTTGAAGGTATTGACAATGAACTTCTAAAACTTACCTTTATTGAAACTCTGAGTGACAGTGATGTTTTAAAACAATTGAAACGAGCTCTGTTCCCGCAAGAGATTGCTGACAAAAATAGATTACTTAGCAGCTCAGACTGAGCAACTAAAACAAACTGTGAAAGAGAAGAACGAGAAAATCAAAGCACTTGAAAGTAGAGTCGACTTGTTAGAATCGGCCAACGACAGCATCGAGCAATATCCTAGAAGATCCAATTTGAGAATAGAAGGAATACCCGAATCTGTAGGTATTGGTGAAATTGAAAATGCAATCCTAGACATTTTCAATGATCATATGAAGTTAACCCCAGTCCTGCAGTCTGACGAGATTGAGCGAGCGCACAGAATTGGCCGCCCTAAAACGGATGGCTGGCGACCACGCACTACAATTATTACACTAAATAGCGAACGTCGGAGGGACGCTATATACAGAGCTCGAATCAACCTAAAACAGCACTATACAGCCTCGGGTCTAAACCTTCGTTTATTTGTGAATGAAGACCTCACGAAAACTCGTTCTGAACTTCTGTATGAACTTGGAAAAAATGAACTGATTTCTGACTGTTGGTCTTTCAATGGGAATATCTTGTACAAAGACACTCAGGGTGTTGTCCATCAAGTACGAAGTAAACAGGCCGCATGTTTCAAGGTGCGCCGTGCTTAAAGCCTGTGTTACGTAACTCCTGCGGACATTCCCGAGACACTGCTGCGTCAAATGACGTAAGCATTGTCTGGCACTTGCACACTTGCACACTTGCACAGCTTCAAGTAGCGTGAACCTACGTATCCAGTTTCCATGGCACTATGACAGTATTATTATTATTATTTCTTTATAAACAACATGAATGTATTTTATTAATATAACCTATCCATGTTATACGGATATATTATTTATTACAGAGTATCATTTTATTTTTCAGACTAAATGCAATTACAGTAATCTATTTAGTTATGCTGATTTGTAGTTGGTACATGCCAAATCATGGCAGTAGGTTGTAATTTTTTTTCGATATCAAGACTAACCACCTAAGCCTATGTGCGCATATAATTTAATGGGCACGTGCGAATATTAATGATTGGCAATCCTATCTCACCATTGTATTGTGACTTGTGTTATCACCATTAATCTCGGTACCTTGATGGTAAGCACGTTGAACAATCCCAAGGACTGGATAGCGTGCTGTATAACAACGTACCTTTACTTGAGGTCTTTTTACAGGTGTTGCGGCAGCCAAAAACAATTTTGGTGGACCTAGAGTAAACAGTATCAAGGATCACTTCAGTCGGATCGCTGTTGCCTATCCCCACGTTGTGTGTTTACACAGGTAGGTGTCATAATGTCGACTTTCTACGAATTGCTATTATGTGAACTATTTTCCTGGATATGGTGAGGTAAATGTTAGAGTGTATATAGACTGATTGCATCAACAAGTTATGCAATAATAGTATCCAAGTGTGGTGTGGGAGCCCACATTGGAAGTTTATTGTTAGGCATGGGGCATGAACAGGTTATGCAATAATTGTACCCATGATGTTTTCGCTTTTGGCGTGGTACATTATATTAAAAGGGGTATCAACGTAATGGGACCGTCCACGACACGTTCGTCGTCTCCACGTCATGTTGACGGCCGACTTACAGAGCGTTCAGCCGACTGTTCAACTGCCTTCCCCGCGCGCGCGACACCAGTGCGTCCGCACGAGCTGTCGTTACGACACGTTAGCCGTCGTCACGACACGTTAGCCGTCTCCACGACATATTGCCGGCTGACATACTGTACGTCCAGCTGACCGTTCAACTGTCTTCCCCGTGTGTGACATCAGAGCGTCCGCGTCAGCCGTCGTCACGAAACATCGCCGTCTCACGATCTATTGACATCTATCTACTATCGTCCAGCCGACAACAACCTCGACATCACTGCGGTCGAACGTATTCTGCTGCCGGTGAGATTATGCGACCGACGGCTACATCAGTTATCGTTCTACTCAACCCAGCAGAATGCGCGAAGGGTATTGTTGACTTTATGCGTCACAAGGCATGCTTCTGTGACTATTTTTTGTTTTGTTTTCGGAACATTGTATTATAAGTGTGAAATACGCCTTTCTGCTTGTGACGAATGTATTAACACTGATGTCTATTATTTCATTTGCACCATTTCAGTTAGGTTTTGATTCATTGTAAACATATTAATGTTGATTACTTTGGTGTTGTTTTTCATTTGTGGAAATTTCTTACACTCATATGTTGAGCTTAATCTAAGTACGGCCCGCCCCTGGTTTTGCGTGGACCACCACCGAAATCCGTGACACATAACTAAACATAACCGCCTTGCAAGCAAACCAGTCATGGTCCTCTTGGAAATACATAGGATTCATGACTGGACCAGATATTACAAAAACTGTAATGATGAATGGTGGGGAGGGGGGAGAATGTCACATTAGATTAAAAAAACTCACTTTTATAGATGTTCTAATAAATCAGTATTGGTGCTGAATGGTAATGGCTTTTGTTTTGGTAACCTGCTTTAATTTTGTGATGTTGTTACTTATCCTTTCCCTGTTCATCCTTCTTGTCAAGGGATATATTTATTTTGATAAGCATGCTGTAGTCAAGAAGAGTACGTCATTTATATACGAGTACAACCATCTGGTAAAATGGGTATCGCTCAAACAGAGATAAATATAATTGGTTGATTCTGTAATTTTCCTCAGCAGAATACCAAAGTGTGGTGTGATCTGTGTCATTGAAGCAGTTCTGTGTAACTTGTGTGTTTGTGTGAGACAGGATGAAGGACTCTGCACGCTGGCATCTCTGTAACAGAAGAGTGACCGCCGCCTTCCACGCCACCATCCAGTTGTGGAGCGTCATGATCAGCAATGATGGCGGCCTCGCCACGCGAGAGATAGGTCAGTCAGTGAGATAGGTCTGTCAGGAGGAAAGGGCTCTGAGGAGAATCATGTCACTGTCATAGGCACCATGTGTGTAAATGGTGCACCATAGTCACACAACACCATGTTTGTAGAGGGATGCTAAAAGTTGGCAAACTTTGTATAGAAATGTTGTTTCTCATAAACAGTTTATATACTATTTATGACAATGTTGACCACTTCCTTGCATTTATTAAACATAACTATTTACCAAGCTAATGGCGTTCTTCCTTCTTGTTCACCGCTGTACATGGTTGAGGGTCAGGTGAAGTATTGTCGAGCCCCTCTTTCTGTTGTTTCTTTTCATAGTTTGATTGAAATAATGGTTTTTCTCATAAGCAATGTATACACTGTTTATGAAAATGTTGACCATATTATTGGATATATTAAACATAACTTTTTTTACCAAACTAACGGTGCTTTTCCTCTTTGTTCACTGCTGTTCATGGGTTAGGGTCAGGTAAAATATTGTCAAGTCACTCTTTCTGTTGTTTCTTTCCATACTTTTCTAAAGGCCGCTCCCTCTCTCCATCTTTCATCTTCCTCCGATCTTCTCATATCCCGCCTCAAACAGTCCTCCTATATTTGCTGTGGCCTCCCCCTTTTCCTGAATTGTTGATGTTTTTTCACCTCTGCTCTCTTTGCTAGTTTGCCTCCATTCATCCTTACCAAGTGGCCTGCCCATCTCACATTGCTTCTCGACAATCATCTTGTTAGGCTGCATTGAATCCCAACCTCTTTCCTCAGGTCGTTCATCCTTCTTTTGTCCACCCTCTTTGTTCTTTATAGTCGACGAACTCAGTTGTTCTCACAAACTTGCAGCAGCGGTTGTTGCTGTTCTGTCAACGCCACTGTCTCCAGATTATACAGGCATGCCGGTGTAACATGCATACTCAGGAATTTCCCTTTCAGCTTTTTCAAAATGTTTCAGTCCAACATGACTCCCCCTACGTTTCTCCAAGCATTCGCTCCCATTGTATGCGACGTCTCACATCTACGTCTGAATGCCCATACTCCATAAACTTTCATCCATGGTAAACAAATCTATCTACTTGCTTGATCTCCTTACTGTCCAAAATTATGGTCAGCTCCTCTCTTTGGTGTCCAACCTTCATCACTTCTGTCTTCTCCAGGCTCATTCTCAGTCCGTGCTTCTTAAACACTCCCTTCTATTCCTCCAACTCTTCCTGTAGTTCTTGTTTGCTCTCTGCTATTATGGCCAAATCATCTGCATACACCATCTTCCTGAGAAGGTCCACAAATCCCACTACCATTCTCCCTTGCATCTCAAACCTCTTCTCTACCAGCTGTCTTAATGCAAACATCCCATCAGTCCTCATTTTCCCTTTCTGAATCGCTGTTGTTCTTCCCATAATTCTTGCTCTACTCTCTTTCGGATCTTGCCATCGAGGGTCCTCTCTATCAGCTTCATGATGTGATGTGACTTAGAAATGTGATGCTTCCGTATTTCCCAAGGTATTGCACATCTCCCTTCTTCTACCATATTGGGACAATTAGCTCTGTTCACCATTCCTCTGGTCCTTTAACTTTCCTCATACATGTATTCAGCAGCCTCTTTGTCCAGCTGATTCCACTCTCCCCCGCTGCCATTACCATCTCCACATGCATATCATCGGTACCAGGTGCTCTTCCCTTCTTCATCCCTTTCATCCCGGTTTGCATCTCTGTATCCGTAATACCAGTTAACTTCTCTTTCCCCTCTACATCCATTGGTAATTCCTCATCGTTGTTATTTCCTTCCTTGTTCAGTAGCTCCTTTGAGTAGCTTTCTCAGACCTTCAGCATTACCTCTTTTTCTGTCACTAACTTCCCATTTATATCGTTGATCATCTTCTTTGCACCATCCTCGTCTAGTTTGCTATATACGTCTGCTTCCATATCTCTCCTCACCTAACAACAGCTCCCTTTGCCGCTGTATTCACCTGCCCGTATGTGTGTATATCCTTGAATCCGGTTGATTTCCTCTCTCCTTGTTCTTCTCTATTTCTTTCCAGGCTTCCTTCTTTTCGCATACTGCCTCTGTAACTTCACAGAGGCAGCCCCTATATTGAAGTATGCTAACAATGTATGCTAACAATGCCCCTATAATGAAGAGAGCGTGTGGACAACGACTGTGTAATTTGGTTGCGTGGGCAACTAGTTCCTGTAACATTACTGCACGTGCAGTTTTACGTGGTTTTCGGTCTCTGCTAAGTACAAATCTATTTCGCCATACACAAATGTTCCAAACCACCCATAGCTCAAAACTGTACTTGATGAAACTAAAAGGGAATACAACATTATATATTGTTCTTCCCCTATTGTTCACTTTATGCAATTAGATAGGACTTCGCTCTGCTTTGTATTTGTTCTTATTGTATAGAGTTACAATACATTTGAATTGAATTTTTAGTCCAGTCGACTAAACTGATACATTGAGACCGAGGTACTTTTATGTGGATTAAATATCTCCTTTTAGCAGGTCCATAAAGAACTGTTTTATTAATATTTGTGCTTAGTGTAAGGTGAAAACGTCGTACTACTTCACTGAATAAAAGTGTTCTCTCCCCTTGCAGGCAAGTTCCATATGTATGTTGTCATCAACAACCTGTTCTTCATTGGCAATCAACTCGCAGCACTCAGTAGGACAGGCAAGGTGAGGGTGTGGCACACCATGACACTGAACTAGCAATTAAATATCTCATGATTGCCGGACTCAGTACGACATGCAAGGTCGGGGTGTGGCATACAATGAAAGAACTTGCAGGTAAATTTCTCACCGTGGCAGATTTTTTCGCTCACATTGGCTCCATTCAGTATGACAGGCAAGGTCAGAACTTGCTGGTATATCTCACGGTGGCTGCACTCAACAGGGCAGGCAATGTCAGGGTGTGGCATGCCATGACACAGAACTGGCAAGTAAGGCTCCTCGTGACGGCCAATCAGTGATCTCTAGGAGATAGTTTTGTATAAGTATATGGACAAATGAAATGTTATGCAAATATTTCTATGAGGATGTTGTTTCATTATATTTTAATTGTTATCTTTTGAATGAAACTCTGATCTCTATTTCATAAATATCTTGCAAATACGGCAGTTGTTGAGATTTGTGTACTAAGGTCACTGTATAGCCAAGGTGTCCTTGATATACCCATATCCGTAGTAATACTTAACAATAACTGAAGCTTTATATTTACTTGTCATCATGATAAGCATGCTTTGCCTTATAACAGTGACAAAACAGATAAATAAATGTGTAACTTAAGATAAAATATACAATTGAAAGCTTGGTTTTCTTTTCAAGTAATTCAAATTGAAGCATTGATTATGAATATAACTAAAGTCATATTAGTCTGGATGGATACGGTTAGGACACAGCTAATTTTCATAACATGATCAGCACACAAGATAATTTCCATGACACGAACAGCACACAGCCTAGCTTGATGCCCTTGGCATCATTTAAAGTCATCTCCATAGATAACTTGGAACCACACCTTCAGTGTATCTTCAGTAAAGAAAAAATATTGTATAAACCTTTCATTGTGCTGTTTTCTAGAAAGTGCTGTCTGTGTGGAAATATGAATAACTATAGTTGCTATTCTTGATGTTTTATTGGAAAACTGGGTACCTCTTTGTTGTTAGTCTGGACCCGCCTGTTATTTGAAGAAAAATGCTTTTATTTAAGAAACAATAGCAACTTCTAATAATTCTGACATCCGTAAATACAAATTATAATAATTATACATACATCGACCAATCAAAAGTGTATAATGGTTATACAAAATCATGGTATGCAATAGGAGCATAAGTTGATAAGACAATAGGATCATGAGACACTTGTATGTAAGGCTTGAATAGTAAAATTCGAGGAACCACCTTACATTTTTTAGTAACTCAAATTACTGGGCCAGCAAATTGCATTGTTGACTGATGTGACTGCTTAAATAATAAATTACTAACCGTAATTCAATGATACGTTTCCAAAGACAGTCAAAATAAACCTAAGAAATTGGAACATTTTCAGACATTCTGTATATAATGCAGTAGAAGAACAATATCCAGGATGTATTTTGTTTGATGAACAGTATTTCCGGAATAGTATACATGGATTGAACGTTAGGATATTGTCAAGATGGGGGTCAGCCGTGGGTTAGTGGTTAAGGTATTGGACTCTAAATTCAAGGGTTCTGAGTTCACGGTTCGTTTTCGAAGCTTACGCAATTTCGTTTACCCTTCTTTGCCTCAGTCTACTCAGCTGTAAATGAGTACAAATACTGTTTGGAATGTACCTGCGATGAACTAGTGTCCCGTCCAGGATTGTCAGTATAACTGCACTCTAAGTTGCTTTGCACTTTAGAAACCAAGTTTATGCACTGGTCATTATAAGCCTTCATGGCATCCTAAGGCGTAATGCCTGGGGAATGACTTTATCCACCTACCTACCATTGTCCAGATAATATTGGTAGGGATACAATCAGGAGGAAAAGCTAACTTATATCAAACGTACATTGCTAAACTTTTAGTACGGGTCACGCGCGACTGCACTACTAGCAAAAATATCCTTTCCGTGGTTGTGCGACTGGGTCAACGAACATACCATGACTCGTGCAACTCATGTGCACACCGCTGTGTTCGTTAATCCCTGTTCATAATATAAGACATTTTGAAATTCTAGCTTATTGCACAAAACAAAACTATCAGTTCCTCAGAGACAATTAAAACTGGATTGAATTACCAAAAATGGATTGAATGAATAACTTATATTTTAGAGTGTACAATGTCATTCTTAATAATTTTATACAGAGTAGACTGTTCAGCTAGTATGTAAGTTGTAAGAGAAGAAATATAGACAATTACGGTCATAAATGTGTGCACGTTAACATGGCAACTGAGATTGCATATGCATTGGATCAGATCACATTACGAGGAGCAGTTTCACAACGAAAAGAATCAGATACAGTACACAGATATACGTGGCTGATTTCTTAGCATAAGTATGCTGGCAGATTAAACAAATACTATCAGTCAGTGTCAAACAGAAGACTAACATTTCTAGAATCCATCATGCAGAAATTATAATTAGCTCGTTTGGTTATTTCTATTATATAAACTTGGAACATCAACATATGTTCAGTACATGTAATTTCTCTACAATGAAGTCATTTATCTTGTTTGATTGATGGTGATATTATTTTTTTTATAAAGGTGGGGCTATTATGATACACAATACGATTTTTGTGATACAATATTATATTGTAAAAAAACTTTAAAAAACTTGGTCGGTAGAGCATGTTTCTTTGGTGTCGATGAACAAAGACTTCTTTATGGTATCAGCATATGGCACCATCTTCATGAAATCAAATATCCTTTGATATCTGAGTTTAATGTTTGCTGCAGTGTACTTCTGCAATTCTGGTTCCTGCAGTAGGTCAGTCATGTAAGAAAGATAATTCTTTCTGCCATCACAATTTGTGATCACTGCACTTTGAATGTATGCATATCCTGCCTGTGACACATTGGAAGAATGTTTTCAATATTTTGAATTAATGTAAAGGGTATACAGTGAAACCCCTCGTTGAAAGTCACCTACTTAATCAAAAGGGATGGTCATAAAAGTGCGGTGTTCTGTCATCAGAGATTTGACCATTTCTAAGCATGGGCCTATTGTAGACATAGCCAAATGTTACCATAACTACATATATAATACATATGGTTAGTAAGGTAGTATTTGGTAACATTGTTCAAAGTATGGTTGTTAGTTTGCTAAATAAGTTCAGCATTATATACAGCATTGTTGTGCTATTGACCCTCGTCATTTGAGTTTTACAAACTTCAGACGGCCAGAACATTAAAATCCACTGTTTTCATTGTAATATTCAGTCTAAGTTCCGGTGCCACTTCATTAATTTACTATACAACTATTGTTCACTAGTGTCTTTGTCTTGAAGGAATAATACGCAGGAAATGGCAGGATGTTTCCACAGTGTGTACTCCTGAGAAGTTACAAACTTCATAAATTTGACTGTTTCATCTCTTTCAATATGCCTTATGTTTCGCAATATGAAAAAATATTTATTCATGATATTTCTACCACACAATGTTAGAATGCCAGACTCGGCTGAGGGAACCCAGGTTCAAACCCAATTGTTGAAGTATCAAAGCTTTGACAATTTTGTTCCCCCACATTACCACAGTTCACTCAGCTGTAAATGAGTACCCAGGTACAGACAACTGTGGAAATGTGAACGAAAAATCTTCGCACAGTAATTGCAGCATTGCTGAATGCTTCCCAGAGAAATTCAAAAGGTGTTGGAATGAACAGGTCAGCCAGGGGGTGAACTGTTAAGCACGTTGAACAATCCCAAGGACTGGATACAGTGCTGTGTAAACAAAAACATACCGTTACTTGAAGTCTTTTTACAGGTGCTGCAGCAGCCAGGAACAATTTTGGTGGACAAAGAGTGAACAATATCAAGGGTCACTTCAATCGGATCGCTCTTGCCTATCCCCACTTTGTGTGTTGGTACAGGTTGGTGTCATAAGTAGACGTAACCACATTAGAAGCAGACCATTCATGGACCTCTTGCAAATTCATTGGATTATGAGTGGACCAGACAACTGTAACGATGAATTGTGGGGGAGGGGAGAATGTCACATTAGATTGAGAAACTAACTTTTACAGCTGTTCTAATAAATCAGTATTTGCACTGAGTAGTAATGGCTTATGTTTTGGTAACCTGTTTGATTTGTTTAATGTTTTTATTTATTCTTTCACTGTACATCCTTCTTGTCAAAGGATATATGATTTTTATGAGAATGCTGTAGTCAAGAAGAGTACTTCATTTATATGAGTACAACCATATGGTAAAATGCATATTGCTCAAACAGAGATACATATGGGAGATTTTGTAATTTTCCACAGCAGAATACGAAAGTGTGGGTGTGTGAACCGTTTGATTGACGCAGATCTACAGATCGATGTAACTTGTGTGTTTATGTGAGACAGGATGAAGGTCTCTGCACGCTGCCAATTTTCGTGGACTATTCCGTGTCTGATGGATTTGATAGATCAGGTTATCCTCAATGCCAAGGTGCTCAACACTACTTCCAGTCCACTATACAGTTGTGGAGCGTAATGGTCAACAATGATGGCAGCCTCATCACACGTGAGATAAGTCAGTCAGTGAGATAGGTGTGTCATGAGAAAAAGGCTCTGGAGAGAATCATGTCACTGTCACAGACACCAGATTTCTAAATGGCGCATCATAGTCACACAACACCATGTCTGTAGAGGGGTGCTAAAATTTAGCAAATGTTGTATTGAAATGTTTTTTTCTCATCAGCAATTTATACACTGTTTATGAAAATGTTGACCATATTCGTGAATTTATTAAACATAACTTTTTTTTACCAAACTAACGGTGCTTTTCCTCTTTGTTCACTGTTATTCATGATTTAGGGTCAGGTAAAATATTGACGAGTCACTCTTTCTGTTGTTTCTTTCCATACCTTCTATCGGCCACCCCCTCTCCATCTTTCATCTTCCCCCGATCTTCTCGTATCCCACCTCACGCAGTCCTTCGATCTTAGCTGTTCGCTTTCCCTTTTCTTGCATCCTTGATGTTTTTTCCACCTCTCTCTTCCACTCTCTTTACTGTTTTGTCTGCATCCATCCTTACCATGTGACATGTGGCCTGCCCATCTCACCTTGCTTCTCACCAATATTCCTGTTCAGCTGTCCTGTTGCATCCCATCTTTCCTCGTTCATCCTTCTTTCAGCAACCCTCTTTGTTCTGATTATTCGATGAAACCAGAACAAAACTTGCAGCTGCTGTTGTTGTTCTGTCAACGCCACTGTCTCCAGATACATATACAGATACATATACAGATACAGGCATGCTGGTGTAACGTAAGCTCTCAGGAGTTTCCTTTTCAGCTTTTTCTAAATGTTTCTCTCCAACATGACTCCCTCTACCTTTCCCCGATTATTCGCTCCCTGTTGTATCCGACATCGCATTTCTACCTCTGAATGCCCATCCTCATTAACCATTCCTCCAAATTACACAAAGCCATCCACGTGGTTGATCTCTTTATCATCCAAACTAATGATCAAGTCCTCTCTCTCTGATGTCAAACCCACATCACTTCTGTCTTCTCCCGGCTCATTCTCAGTCCGGGCTTTATGAACACCCCCTTCCATTCCTCCAACACTTCCTGTAGTTCTTGTTTGTTGTCTGCTATCATGGCTAGATCGTTTGCATACATCACCTTCCTGAGAACATCCTTCATGGTGATCTTCCTGCTGATTAGTGCTAGCACCATTATAAACAGTAATGGGTCACTTCCTTGCCTCTAACCGATGTTAACTGGAAACTCTTCCAACAACCCAGAACCAACCACAACCCTTCTTTTTGTTCTCAGGAACAGAAGAGGTCTGGGCGTTGCACGCCTTGACACAGAACTAGCAGTTAAATCTATCACGGTGGCTGTGCTCGGTAGGACAAGCAATGTCGGGGTGTGGTATTCCATGGCAAAGAACTGCCACGTAATTCTCTCAGGTGGCTGTACTCGGTAGGAGAGGCAAGGTCGTTGTGTGGCATGCCATGGCACATATCTGGCAGGTAATTCTCTCATGGTGGATGTACACTGTAGGACAGCAAATTCGGGGTGTGGCATGCCATGGCACAGAACTGGCACATAATTCTCTCACAGTTGCTGTACTCGGTAGGAGAGGCAAGGTCATTGTGTGGCATGCCATGGCACAGATCTGGCAGGTAATTCTCTCACGGTGGCTGTACTCGGTAGTAGAGGCAAGGTCGTTGTGTGGCATGCCATGGCACAGATCTGGCAGGTAATTCTCTCATGGTGGAAGTACTCTGTAGGACAGCAAATTCGGGGTGTGGCATGCCATGGCACAGAACTGGCACATAATTCTCTCACGGTTGCTGTACTCAGTATTAGAGGCAAGATCGTTGTGTGGCATGCCATAGCACAGACCTGGCAGGTAATTCTCTCACGGTGGCTGTACTCAATAGGACAGGCAAGGTCGGGGTGTGTTATGCCATGACACAAAATTGGCAGGTAATTCTATTAAGGTGGCTGTACTCAGAAGGTGAGGCAAGGTCGGGGTGTGGCATGCCATGGCACAGAACTACCAGTTAATTATCTCAAGGTGGCTATACTCAGTAGGACAGGTAATGTCTGGGTGGAAGAAGGTGGTTGTTTATTGGCTGGATAGAAAAGAAATGATTATATAAGTAAAATCGAAAACAATTGTTGACTATTGAGAAAAGTGATGACAAGAAAGCTTGGGTACTTTGGCCACATTACAAGGAAGAAGATGTTTGATGGACGGTTCCCCATTTGACCCTCTATGTTAGTCAGAAGGGGAATAGGACACAACAGACAGACCATCATAAATTATTTATATGTTAAATAGAAAACACAGAATATCTGTATGCAGACATGGAAAACTAAAGCTGATTGAGTGTTGTTGTTTCTGCATCCTACCTACAGACATGCAGAAGTTTCCGCTGCGTATGAAGGAGATATACCATAGTAGGGACCGTGTCACAGACCTCAGTTTCTATCTCGCCCCCACAACAGGTGAGTCTCCCTGCGTGTTACATTTGATTAGAATGTTACAAATAAAAGTTATGAATACTGACTAATTCATAGAAACTACAATTAAGACTAACGTCTCATTTAGATGTGTTGATTATATTTGTTATGCTAATGTGCAAGTTGCTCCTTTGAAGCAGGGCTGTTTTGATATTGTACATTGCTTGACTGTTTTCAGCCCTGAGTGGGAAATGTATTGAGATAGCCTACTGGACAATTTCGGGGGCTGCGCAGGTGATTCTGCAGCAACCAGAGTCAGTTGGACAGGGCCACAGCTCTTCCAGATATTCTCTGTACACACCAATCCCATCACCAAGGTGATGTTGTCAACGAAGCATTGCGTCTCTGGTAGGATCAATTCTCAAGTATATTTCTTTGGAAAATATTCAAATATATATGGAAAAGCTTTAATTCATGATGAAGCCCATGTCACGTTTATTGGTTGATTTTTAGTGGGCCATCAATTGCATATACTGTGACATCCACAGTCATATAAAATATACAAGTAAAAGCTTGGTTTTCTTTTCAAGTTATCCAAATTGAAGCATTGATTATGATCATATCAACTTTTGTTTGATATGACGCGGCTTATCAGTATCAGGTCCTTGAATAATGGAAAGTATATCACTGTAGCTCACTGCTGTGTTTTCAGTGTGCTCTGAGTACAACCATGTACATACGAGGAACGTGATCTGATTCCTTGGCATGACTAGCACAGAGCCCGGCTCAGTGGCCTTGGCATCATTCAAGTGTATCTCCATAGAGAGAATGGAACCACACCTTCAGTATATCCACAGTAACAACTTTGGTAAGTCACATTGACAGGATCTAGAATTACAATAATTAGATATTTCAGTAAATTAGATTATATATTAAGTTACGTAATAATTTTTTTTATTGGAAAACTGGGCACCCCTTTTTTATGAGACTGGACCCGCCCGTTATGAGAAGAAGAATGTTGTTATTTAGGAAAACAAATAAAATTCACATTCGAGGAGCCACCTAAAAATTTGCATTTAATCAATTTACTGAACCAGCAAATTACATTGTTCACTGATGTTATAATAACTTACTATCAACTAACCGTAATTCAATTATACGCTTTCAATCAACTTCGGTAATTGTACAATTTGCAGACATTCTGTGTGTAATGCAGTAGCAGAACAATATCCAGGATATACTTCTGAAGAGATATTGTCTCATCAACCATATTTATATGGACGAACCAATATGGTACATAACTCCTTATTTCGGTATTTTATGCATGGTTAGATGTTTAACATTCAACTTGTTGCTGCGTTCGATCAGAATCGTCCAGGCATGACGTATATTTGATGTCCTCGACAGTCAAAAAAACACAATGCCATGGTTGGGCAACCTAAACTGACTTTGCCATGTGCTGTCAGGGCTATCAAACATGACATAACTAGAAACACGGGGGAAGGAGTTGTAGACCGAACTGGCTCAGGTATACGGGTGGCTGTCTTGCCCCAGGGTGCACCAAGATGGCTTTTTGGGGTATTTTTACTGCTGCAAATGTTCATCCTTTTATGGTCGTCGGCACACTGCTTCAAATGTTCATCCTATCAATCCACTATTATTCAACAGATGTGTAATATAGATGTAATGTTTGGTCGAGTTAGAATTATGTATATATTTGGAATGGAACCATTGGTTGATTCAGACAGAAAAGGAAGCTATTTAATTAGACAGGTTTTCTTACACCTATGTGTAACAAGATATTTGTAAATTGTGTTTGTAACATATTCACATGGCCTGCATTAAGAGAAACTGTAGAAAAGTTGTCCCATTCATTTATTTGCCTTTGGGAGGATGAAATGACGACGTCTGTTAATATCATTCCAGACACAATGGGTCAGCTGTGGACTCCATCTCTCATGAGGAGGACATCACCACGAAGAAGTGAGTTGGTTGTTGTGCATCCATCAGCTGAGATTTTCTAAGAAGCATATGGTAAGTGAGCGAGGAATATATATTTAGATTTCATTAGTTTATTCTGTTCTGCGATCATATGCTGGAGCTTCCTTAGCTAATTTAGGTGAAAATTAATTAATTTGCTTTTGCTATAATTGATGAAACCATGAAAGAGACGTATCACGTTCCATCTAATCGTATTTTAGCGCCTTTGTTTTTAAAGACGTCTGTTTAGATATACACAGTATTGGCGGTTTCATGTAAAGTCTCTCAATCCCGCTCAGCCTAAAAAATTGCATGGTAATTAGACTGAATTAATATTACACCATTAATTATTTCAATACTATGCGGGAAAGTTCATTTTGGCAAAAGTGTACCCTGTACGTGAAAACGCCCACATACAAATGTATTTATTATTACCTTTGTTAAATTTAATGTATGTAAATGTTATAACTTATTATATTATTTTTAAAATAACGTTGCAGTCGGGGGTCCAACAAAATGAATATATTGCCACATGGTTTCTCCTGGAAGTGTTTAAGGACAATCAGTGCAGACCGTTCTGGCGACACAGCAAATGATCAAGTGTTGACTGAATTTATACCATTCAGTGACCCATGTGTAAGTGTTAAATCTGTTATTGACCAGACATGAGCGGATCTACACACTGGGTAGTGGGTCCAGGAAGTGTATGGAAGGAGACCATTCCCTTGCTGAAGCTATCTGCCGCATTTGATACCATTGGTCACAGGACAACTTATTAATAGTGTGTCATTGTGATGTGGCATATCTGGAACAGAGCTGGTTCTCATAATATTTAACTGATAGATACAAAAGAATGAAGATAGCGAATTGTTTCTCAGCTGCCCTCCCTACTTCACGTAATGTTCCTCAGGATGTTTCACTCTCTACGCTACTATACTTGGCTCTGTTATCCAACGTCACAACTTGGATCACCAAGTGTATGCTAATAAATCACAGACCTATGCTATTTTGGCTACACGAGATACAAAATCACTTCCAAAACTAGCTCAGAGATTGTCTCCACAAAATCTTCCATTGGATGACAGAGACCACATTAAAGTTAAATGCAAGTAAATCCGAGTTTGTTATTATTGGTGGAGTAAATTTAGCATGTGTATTTGAATCGATTATGTGTGCACAATATGTTGCAAGACACGTTTCTTGAAGTGTCAGACTTTAGACTGCATGTAGAGAAGCACAGTTAAATCAAAACGTGTGGAAAGCATTAGCTTAACAGTGTCACCTGGCAGTTCTTCGAAGAGAACAAATTTGCATATGTGCTGGAGTGCCACAAAACACTAATATTATATAGCCTTTTTGTTTTGGGAGTGACGTAGAGTGATATAATGAAAGCATTGATTTACTAAAATGCAAGGAAGCACATCAACATAATAATTGACATGTAATTGATTACGGATTGACAGACGTTTGCTACGATGACAATAAAACTGATGCCGATTGACCAACTAATGCGAATCGAGAATAATAACCTTTATCTGAATATGTAATGATCGATGTTCTTTTGTTTAAAAAATAAGAGACCAATGACGTGAGTGACACTTAGCAGTATCTGCTATTTGGTTGCACCTCCTATCGGTCGGTGGAGAGACCAATCCACAGTCACCGAATCTCTTACAGTTGCGTATCGAGCAGCTCTCAGGGGAGAGATATGTCGGCCCCCAGACGCTAGTAGTTCTCCACCAAAACCACTGACAATCCCTATGTGTTGAGCTATCAACTTATCTTATGACAACGCGACTACCCGTTTATATAGTAGGTACACCCTTTTTATGTGAATTTGTGGTGTGAACTCTTGAAACATGTTAACTTTACATTTAACTGATATAACAACTATTAATTAAACAATTTAGTTAATTAGAATGTTTCTTATATGGCATAGTTCATGTTGTAATGCAGCAAAGTGTATAACATGCATAAATAATATTACTAGTCTATGTTATTGATATTGAATTATGCAGATCTAGTGGTGAAAATTATGCGCATGCGCCCGAAGTGATCACTCTAAAATGGCCTCTACTGGAATGTTGGCCGTGTAATTGATATCAACAACCCTACAAAACCCTGTCTTAGGAATACAACACACTCCAAGTGGAAAAGGTTTATTATATTAGCAAGAGTATCATCGAACAGTTGTGTTAACTGGTATGTCTGTTTATTATATATGCATCTAGCAATTCCCACCGCCGTTACTTTGTTGAACAAATGCACATAACGGTTACGTTAGCCAACAATAAGCCAAAACGTCTAGAAAGTGTCTCGTCGCCTTGCCAGCAATAGTCTAGCCAAATTTCGTGCGACTAATACACAGTCATAAATTGCATCAGAGGCAGAAAACCATAGTTGTCACTAATAAGTAATCTGTCCCAATACGTTATTCCAAACTCCATATGAAATAATCAATCGTTTGTAGAATGAATAAAATAAGTATCAGAATTAATACCATATCAAATATGTGTACTCCGTAGTATAGATATTATTTATCTACAAAGCCAAATAATGTTTATACACAAACCTTCCGCATTCTGGTACGTCAAAAAGTCCCTGTTTATAATGAACCTTTTGTTAGTAGCTGTCTCGAATCACCTCTTTCTTCACCAATTTCGTCCGACTGGCTGTCAACGCAATGCATTTCTACCTATCTAGATAAGATCAGCTTTTACAGAGAACACCACAGGAAGCAAGCAGCGTGTGCTATTGATATACAACGTATGTTGAAACAGATAACATGCACGCCAACACGGATGTAGCACACGAAATGCTATCTTGCACACTCCTCCATATTTCTCCAATTGATCATTCTTCAGTCATGGAAGGACGTACACCGTATACCCATTTTTGGAAGAAGAATCACCAACTTCGCATGGATTGCTATATAAGACCCGCGAAATGCAAGAATTCCCCGCAGGCTGGCTGGTAAACAGGAATGAACCCTTGTGGTCTATTGTCTGTGCTGGCGGAGGTAATCAACGAACTACGACAGGCATTGTCCTTGCGCTTGGACGGCGATGTCCTGTTTGCATCAGATAATCTTTTGCAGCACCACGCATTGACACCTGTCAACGCCCTGAGTGACGTTGTAATCCTCAGTTAGAAGCGAAATTTCTATGTCGCAATTATTCTGGTATCCTAATTGTATCGACACATGCGTGTTGTACTATTGAGGATACGTAATCGTTCTGTTTACAGCAATTTTCTCAACACGGTTACACAAAAAAATAATAGTACGCATCTGTTGGTGTACGTTCAGTGTTCTGCTGTAAATGTGACTTAAATGTGGGCAGAAAAGGACAGCCTTACATTGGACTCCCACGCACGCACGCTTGTATGTTAGAGGTAGGCGGGGATGATAGCAGACAGGTGGAAGGCAGGCAGACAGGCAGGAATATTGCTCTTTTTGTATCCAGTCCTTGGGATTGTTCAAAGTGCTTTACACTTCAAAAACTGTCATAAATGTTCGTTAACAAATCTTCTCCGGGAAGCAACTATTCTAATTGTATCGACACCTGCATATTGTAGTGTCGAGAATACGTAATCGGGGATGGAAGCAGACAGGGAGGGAGGCAGACAGATACGCATGAAAATTATGTTCATTGTATCCAGTCCTTTGTATTGTTCGAAGTGTTTCACACTTCACCCCCTACCACACCTATTCATTCCAACTCCATCTCGAGTTCTCTGGGAAGCACTCAGTCATGCTGCAGTTACTGCACGAAGACCATTCATACGTATAATCACCACTGCATATAGCCAGGTACCATTTATACAAACGAATGAGCTGTGGCAACGTTCGGCAAAACAAATTGCCAAAGCTTCCAAACGGCAGCAAGACGGTTCAAACTAGGTTTTTGACGACTGGGAGCCTGACGTTCTATCTCGAACGTTATCACGCCCAATTCGATGGGAGACAAGGAGACGCGAGGGGGTCAGAGAAGAAGCGAGGGAGGGAGAGGAGGCAGCGCGGGAGGTAGATATGTCGTTTGTTTGTTAATGCAGACAAGTACAAGTGTGTAGCAATATTTAATATGGCCATGGTTCGCACCACGCTGTAGCTTCCTCATGCGTGTTTCAACAGTTGCCTGCAAATTTAGCGCGAGACTATCGCGAAGTCGCCCTGGTGATATACACAGTTAGCGGCGTGTAGGAATTACAGAACCACATTGTCGTAGTCTCTCCCTCTCCCTCTTAATCCCCCCTCCCTCTCCATTTCCATCTCCCTCCCCTCCTTCCCCTTCCTCCCTCCCTCCCTCCCTCTCCCTCTTAATGCCCCCCTCCCTCTCCATTTCCCTCTCCCTCCCCTCCTTCCCCTTCCCCTTCCTCCCTCCCTCCCTCCCTCCCTCCCTTCCTCCCTCCCTCCCTCCCTTCCTCCCTCCCTTCCTCCCTCCTTTCCTCCCTCCCTTCCTCCCTCCCTCCCTTCCTCCCTCCTTTCCTCCCTCCCTTCCTCCCTCCCTCCCTCCCTTCCTCCCTCCCTTCCTCCCTCCCCCTCTCCCTCAAACCCAATTGTTGAAGTATCAAAGCTTTGACAATTTTGTTCCCCCACATTACCACAGTTCACTCAGCTGTAAATGAGTACCCAGGTACAGACAACTGTGGAAATGTGAACGAAAAATCTTCGCACAGTAATTGCAGCATTGCTGAATGCTTCCCAGAGAAATTCAAAAGGTGTTGGCATGAACAGGTCAGCCAGGGGGTGAACTGTTAAGCACGTTGAACAATCCCAAGGACTGGATACAGTGCTGTGTAAACAAAAACATACCGTTACTTGAAGTCTTTTTACAGGTTCTGCGGCAGCCAGGAACAATTTTGGTGGACAAAGAGTGAACAATATCAAGGGTCACTTCAATCGGATCGCTCTTGCCTATCCCCACTTTGTGTGTTGGTACAGGTTGGTGTCATAAGTAGACGTAACCACATTAGAAGCAGGCCATTCATGGACCTCTTGCAAATTCATTGGATTATGAGTGGACCAGACAACTGTAACGATGAATTGTGGGGGAGGGGAGAATGTCACATTAGATTGAGAAACTAACTTTTACAGCTGTTCTAATAAATCAGTATTTGCACTGAGTAGTAATGGCTTATGTTTTGGTAACCTGTTTGATTTGTTTAATGTTTTTATTTATTCTTTCACTGTACATCCTTCTTGTCAAAGGATATATGATTTTTATGAGAATGCTGTAGTCAAGAAGAGTACTTCATTTATATGAGTACAACCATATGGTAAAATGCATATTGCTCAAACAGAGATACATATGGGAGATTTTGTAATTTTCCACAGCAGAATACGAAAGTGTGGGTGTGTGAACCGTTTGATTGACGCAGATCTACAGATCGATGTAACTTGTGTGTTTATGTGAGACAGGATGAAGGTCTCTGCACGCTGCCAATTTTCGTGGACTATTCCGTGTCTGATGGATTTGATAGATCAGGTTATCCTCAATGCCAAGGTGCTCAACACTACTTCCAGTCCACTATACAGTTGTGGAGCGTAATGGTCAACAATGATGGCAGCCTCATCACACGTGAGATAAGTCAGTCAGTGAGATAGGTGTGTCATGAGAAAAAGGCTCTGGAGAGAATCATGTCACTGTCACAGACACCAGATTTCTAAATGGCGCATCATAGTCACACAACACCATGTCTGTAGAGGGGTGCTAAAATTTAGCAAATGTTGTATTGAAATGTTTTTTTCTCATCAGCAATTTATACACTGTTTATGAAAATGTTGACCATATTCGTGAATTTATTAAACGTAACTTTTTTTTACCAAACTAACGGTGCTTTTCCTCTTTGTTCACTGTTATTCATGATTTAGGGTCAGGTAAAATATTGACGAGTCACTCTTTCTGTTGTTTCTTTCCATACCTTCTATCGGCCACCCCCTCTCCATCTTTCATCTTCCCCCGATCTTCTCGTATCCCACCTCACGCAGTCCTTCGATCTTAGCTGTTCGCTTTCCCTTTTCTTGCATCCTTGATGTTTTTTCCACCTCTCTCTTCCACTCTCTTTACTATTTTGTCTGCATCCATCCTTACCATGTGACATGTGGCCTGCCCATCTCACCTTGCTTCTCACCAATATTCCTGTTCAGCTGTCCTGTTGCATCCCATCTTTCCTCGTTCATCCTTCTTTCAGCAACCCTCTTTGTTCTGATTATTCGATGAAACCAGAACAAAACTTGCAGCTGCTGTTGTTGTTCTGTCAACGCCACTGTCTCCAGATACATATACAGATACATATACAGATACAGGCATGCTGGTGTAACGTAAGCTCTCAGGAGTTTCCTTTTCAGCTTTTTCTAAATGTTTCTCTCCAACATGACTCCCTCTACCTTTCCCCGATTATTCGCTCCCTGTTGTATCCGACATCGCATTTCTACCTCTGAATGCCCATCCTCATTAACCATTCCTCCAAATTACACAAAGCCATCCACGTGGTTGATCTCTTTATCATCCAAACTAATGATCAAGTCCTCTCTCTCTGATGTCAAACCCACATCACTTCTGTCTTCTCCCGGCTCATTCTCAGTCCGGGCTTTATGAACACCCCCTTCCATTCCTCCAACACTTCCTGTAGTTCTTGTTTGTTGTCTGCTATCATGGCTAGATCGTTTGCATACATCACCTTCCTGAGAACATCCTTCATGGTGATCTTCCTGCTGATTAGTGCTAGCACCATTATAAACAGTAATGGGTCACTTCCTTGCCTCTAACCGATGTTAACTGGAAACTCTTCCAACAACCCAGAACCAACCACAACCCTTCTTTTTGTTCTCAGGAACAGGAGAGGTCTGGGCGTTGCACGCCTTGACACAGAACTAGCAGTTAAATCTATCACGGTGGCTGTGCTCGGTAGGACAAGCAATGTCGGGGTGTGGTATTCCATGGCAAAGAACTGCCACGTAATTCTCTCAGGTGGCTGTACTCGGTAGGAGAGGCAAGGTCGTTGTGTGGCATGCCATGGCACATATCTGGCAGGTAATTCTCTCATGGTGGATGTACACTGTAGGACAGCAAATTCGGGGTGTGGCATGCCATGGCACAGAACTGGCACATAATTCTCTCACAGTTGCTGTACTCGGTAGGAGAGGCAAGGTCATTGTGTGGCATGCCATGGCACAGATCTGGCAGGTAATTCTCTCACGGTGGCTGTACTCGGTAGTAGAGGCAAGGTCGTTGTGTGGCATGCCATGGCACAGATCTGGCAGGTAATTCTCTCATGGTGGAAGTACTCTGTAGGACAGCAAATTCGGGGTGTGGCATGCCATGGCACAGAACTGGCACATAATTCTCTCACGGTTGCTGTACTCAGTATTAGAGGCAAGATCGTTGTGTGGCATGCCATAGCACAGACCTGGCAGGTAATTCTCTCACGGTGGCTGTACTCAATAGGACAGGCAAGGTCGGGGTGTGTTATGCCATGACACAAAATTGGCAGGTAATTCTATTAAGGTGGCTGTACTCAGAAGGTGAGGCAAGGTCGGGGTGTGGCATGCCATGGCACAGAACTACCAGTTAATTATCTCAAGGTGGCTATACTCAGTAGGACAGGTAATGTCGGGGTGGAAGAAGGTGGTTGTTTATTGGCTGGATAGAAAAGAAATGATTATATAAGTAAAATCGAAAACAATTGTTGACTATTGAGAAAAGTGATGACAAGAAAGCTTGGGTACTTTGGCCACATTACAAGGAAGAAGATGTTTGATGGACGGTTCCCCATTTGACCCTCTATGTTAGTCAGAAGGGGAATAGGACACAACAGACAGACCATCATAAATTATTTATATGTTAAATAGAAAACACAGAATATCTGTATGCAGACATGGAAAACTAAAGCTGATTGAGTGTTGTTGTTTCTGCATCCTACCTACAGACATGCAGAAGTTTCCGCTGCGTATGAAGGAGATATACCATAGTAGGGACCGTGTCACAGACCTCAGTTTCTATCTCGCCCCCACAACAGGTGAGTCTCCCTGCGTGTTACATTTGATTAGAATGTTACAAATAAAAGTTATGAATACTGACTAATTCATAGAAACTACAATTAAGACTAACGTCTCATTTAGATGTGTTGATTATATTTGTTATGCTAATGTGCAAGTTGCTCCTTTGAAGCAGGGCTGTTTTGATATTGTACATTGCTTGACTGTTTTCAGCCCTGAGTGGGAAATGTATTGAGATAGCCTACTGGACAATTTCGGGGGCTGCGCAGGTGATTCTGCAGCAACCAGAGTCAGTTGGACAGGGCCACAGCTCTTCCAGATATTCTCTGTACACACCAATCCCATCACCAAGGTGATGTTGTCAACGAAGCATTGCGTCTCTGGTAGGATCAATTCTCAAGTATATTTCTTTGGAAAATATTCAAATATATATGGAAAAGCTTTAATTCATGATGAAGCCCATGTCACGTTTATTGGTTGATTTTTAGTGGGCCATCAATTACATATACTGTGACATCCACAGTCATATAAAATATACAAGTAAAAGCTTGGTTTTCTTTTCAAGTTATCCAAATTGAAGCATTGATTATGATCATATCAACTTTTGTTTGATATGACGCGGCTTATCAGTATCAGGTCCTTGAATAATGGAAAGTATATCACTGTAGCTCACTGCTGTGTTTTCAGTGTGCTCTGAGTACAACCATGTACATACGAGGAACGTGATCTGATTCCTTGGCATGACTAGCACAGAGCCCGGCTCAGTGGCCTTGGCATCATTCAAGTGTATCTCCATAGAGAGAATGGAACCACACCTTCAGTATATCCACAGTAACAACTTTGGTAAGTCACATTGACAGGATCTAGAATTACAATAATTAGATATTTCAGTAAATTAGATTATATATTAAGTTACGTAATAATTTTTTTTATTGGAAAACTGGGCACCCCTTTTTTATGAGACTGGACCCGCCCGTTATGAGAAGAAGAATGTTGTTATTTAGGAAAACAAATAAAATTCACATTCGAGGAGCCACCTAAAAATTTGCATTTAATCAATTTACTGAACCAGCAAATTACATTGTTCACTGATGTTATAATAACTTACTATCAACTAACCGTAATTCAATTATACGCTTTCAATCAACTTCGGTAATTGTACAATTTGCAGACATTCTGTGTGTAATGCAGTAGCAGAACAATATCCAGGATATACTTCTGAAGAGATATTGTCTCATCAACCATATTTATATGGACGAACCAATATGGTACATAACTCCTTATTTCGGTATTTTATGCATGGTTAGATGTTTAACATTCAACTTGTTGCTGCGTTCGATCAGAATCGTCCAGGCATGACGTATATTTGATGTCCTCGACAGTCAAAAAAACACAATGCCATGGTTGGGCAACCTAAACTGACTTTGCCATGTGCTGTCAGGGCTATCAAACATGACATAACTAGAAACACGGGGGAAGGAGTTGTAGACCGAACTGGCTCAGGTATACGGGTGGCTGTCTTGCCCCAGGGTGCACCAAGATGGCTTTTTGGGGTATTTTTACTGCTGCAAATGTTCATCCTTTTATGGTCGTCGGCACACTGCTTCAAATGTTCATCCTATCAATCCACTATTATTCAACAGATGTGTAATATAGATGTAATGTTTGGTCGAGTTAGAATTATGTATATATTTGGAATGGAACCATTGGTTGATTCAGACAGAAAAGGAAGCTATTTAATTAGACAGGTTTTCTTACACCTATGTGTAACAAGATATTTGTAAATTGTGTTTGTAACATATTCACATGGCCTGCATTAAGAGAAACTGTAGAAAAGTTGTCCCATTCATTTATTTGCCTTTGGGAGGATGAAATGACGACGTCTGTTAATATCATTCCAGACACAATGGGTCAGCTGTGGACTCCATCTCTCATGAGGAGGACATCACCACGAAGAAGTGAGTTGGTTGTTGTGCATCCATCAGCTGAGATTTTCTAAGAAGCATATGGTAAGTGAGCGAGGAATATATATTTAGATTTCATTAGTTTATTCTGTTCTGCGATCATATGCTGGAGCTTCCTTAGCTAATTTAGGTGAAAATTAATTAATTTGCTTTTGCTATAATTGATGAAACCATGAAAGAGACGTATCACGTTCCATCTAATCGTATTTTAGCGCCTTTGTTTTTAAAGACGTCTGTTTAGATATACACAGTATTGGCGGTTTCATGTAAAGTCTCTCAATCCCGCTCAGCCTAAAAAATTGCATGGTAATTAGACTGAATTAATATTACACCATTAATTATTTCAATACTATGCGGGAAAGTTCATTTTGGCAAAAGTGTACCCTGTACGTGAAAACGCCCACATACAAATGTATTTATTATTACCTTTGTTAAATTTAATGTATGTAAATGTTATAACTTATTATATTATTTTTAAAATAACGTTGCAGTCGGGGGTCCAACAAAATGAATATATTGCCACATGGTTTCTCCTGGAAGTGTTTAAGGACAATCAGTGCAGACCGTTCTGGCGACACAGCAAATGATCAAGTGTTGACTGAATTTATACCATTCAGTGACCCATGTGTAAGTGTTAAATCTGTTATTGACCAGACATGAGCGGATCTACACACTGGGTAGTGGGTCCAGGAAGTGTATGGAAGGAGACCATTCCCTTGCTGAAGCTATCTGCCGCATTTGATACCATTGGTCACAGGACAACTTATTAATAGTGTGTCATTGTGATGTGGCATATCTGGAACAGAGCTGGTTCTCATAATATTTAACTGATAGATACAAAAGAATGAAGATAGCGAATTGTTTCTCAGCTGCCCTCCCTACTTCACGTAATGTTCCTCAGGATGTTTCACTCTCTACGCTACTATACTTGGCTCTGTTATCCAACGTCACAACTTGGATCACCAAGTGTATGCTAATAAATCACAGACCTATGCTATTTTGGCTACACGAGATACAAAATCACTTCCAAAACTAGCTCAGAGATTGTCTCCACAAAATCTTCCATTGGATGACAGAGACCACATTAAAGTTAAATGCAAGTAAATCCGAGTTTGTTATTATTGGTGGAGTAAATTTAGCATGTGTATTTGAATCGATTATGTGTGCACAATATGTTGCAAGACACGTTTCTTGAAGTGTCAGACTTTAGACTGCATGTAGAGAAGCACAGTTAAATCAAAACGTGTGGAAAGCATTAGCTTAACAGTGTCACCTGGCAGTTCTTCGAAGAGAACAAATTTGCATATGTGCTGGAGTGCCACAAAACACTAATATTATATAGCCTTTTTGTTTTGGGAGTGACGTAGAGTGATATAATGAAAGCATTGATTTACTAAAATGCAAGGAAGCACATCAACATAATAATTGACATGTAATTGATTACGGATTGACAGACGTTTGCTACGATGACAATAAAACTGATGCCGATTGACCAACTAATGCGAATCGAGAATAATAACCTTTATCTGAATATGTAATGATCGATGTTCTTTTGTTTAAAAAATAAGAGACCAATGACGTGAGTGACACTTAGCAGTATCTGCTATTTGGTTGCACCTCCTATCGGTCGGTGGAGAGACCAATCCACAGTCACCGAATCTCTTACAGTTGCGTATCGAGCAGCTCTCAGGGGAGAGATATGTCGGCCCCCAGACGCTAGTAGTTCTCCACCAAAACCACTGACAATCCCTATGTGTTGAGCTATCAACTTATCTTATGACAACGCGACTACCCGTTTATATAGTAGGTACACCCTTTTTATGTGAATTTGTGGTGTGAACTCTTGAAACATGTTAACTTTACATTTAACTGATATAACAACTATTAATTAAACAATTTAGTTAATTAGAATGTTTCTTATATGGCATAGTTCATGTTGTAATGCAGCAAAGTGTATAACATGCATAAATAATATTACTAGTCTATGTTATTGATATTGAATTATGCAGATCTAGTGGTGAAAATTATGCGCATGCGCCCGAAGTGATCACTCTAAAATGGCGTCTACTGGAATGTTGGCCGTGTAATTGATATCAACAACCCTACAAAACCCTGTCTTAGGAATACAACACACTCCAAGTGGAAAAGGTTTATTATATTAGCAACAGTATCATCGAACAGTTGTGTTAACTGGTATGTCTGTTTATTATATATGCATCTAGCAATTCCCACCGCCGTTACTTTGTTGAACAAATGCACATAACGGTTACGTTAGCCAACAATAAGCCAAAACGTCTAGAAAGTGTCTCGTCGCCTTGCCAGCAATAGTCTAGCCAAATTTCGTGCGACTAATACACAGTCATGAATTGCATCAGAGGCAGAAAACCATAGTTGTCACTAATAAGTAATCTGTCCCAATACGTTATTCCAAACTCCATATGAAATAATCAATCGTTTGTAGAATGAATAAAATAAGTATCAGAATTAATACCATATCAAATATGTGTACTCCGTAGTATAGATATTATTTATCTACAAAGCCAAATAATGTTTATACACAAACCTTCCGCATTCTGGTACGTCAAAAAGTCCCTTTTTATAATGAACCTTTTGTTAGTAGCTGTCTCGAATCACCTCTTTCTTCACCAATTTCGTCCGACTGGCTGTCAACGCAATGCATTTCTACCTATCTAGATGAGATCAGCTTTTACAGAGAACACCACAGGAAGCAAGCAGCGTGTGCTATTGATATACAACGTATGTTGAAACAGATAACATGCACGCCAACACGGTTGTAGCACACGAAATGCTATCTTTCACACTCCTCCATATTTCTCCAATTGATCATTCTTCAGTCATGGAAGGACGTTCACCGTATACCCATTTTTGGAAGAAGAATCACCAACTTCGCATGGATTGCTATATAAGACACGCTAAATGCAAGAATTCCCCTCATGCTGGCTGGTTAACAGGAATGAACCCCTGTGGTCTGTTGTCTGTGCTGGCGGGGGTAATCAACGAACCACGACAGGCATTGTCCATGCGCTCGGACGGCGTTGACCTGTTTGCATCAGATAATCTTTTGCAGCACCACGCCTTGACACCTTTCAACGCCCTGAATAACGTTATAATTCTCACTTAGAAGCGCAATTTCTATGTCGCAATTAGTCTGGTATCCTAATTGTATCGACACATGCGTGTTGTTCTATTGAGGATACGTAATCGTTCTGTTTACAGCAATTTTCTCAACACGGTTACATAAAAAAAATAATAGTACGCATCTGTTGGTGTACGTTCAGTGTTCTGCTGTAAATGTGACTTAAATGTGGGCAGAAAATGACAGCCCCTTACATTGGACTCCCACGCACGCACACACGCATGCATGATGGAGGTAGGCAATTATTCTGGTATCCTAATTGCATCGACACATACATATCTTTATGTCGAGAATACGTAATCATTCTGTTTAAAGCAATTTTCTCAAAACATTTACACACAAAAACCAACAGTACACATCAGTTGGTGTGCATTCAGTGTTCTGCAGTAAATGTACGTGTGACTTCAATGTGGACAGAATAGGACCGCTCCTTACATATGATTGACACGCACACACGCACGCATGAGGGATGTAGGCGGGAATGGAAGTAGACAGGGTGGGTGGCAGGCATATAGGCAGGAAAAGTATGTTCGTTGTATCCAGTCATTTGTTTTGTTCAAAATGTTTTACACTTGACCCTCTAGCACACCTTTCCATTCCAACTCAATCTCGACTTCTCTGGGAAGCACTCAGCCATGCTGAAATTACTGCACGAAGTCCATTTTTACATATATTCACCGCCCATTTAGCCAAGTATTCATTGATATAAATGAATGAGTTGTGGTAACCTTTGGTGAAACAAATTGCCAAAGCTTCGAAACGGCAGCAAGAGGGTTCAAAGTAAGGTTTTCACGACAGAGAGTTTGAAATTATATCCGGAACGCTACCACGCCTTATTCGATGGGAGAAAAGGAGACGCGGGTGGGGGGCCGAGAAGAAGCGACCGATGGAAAGGAGGCATCGCGGGAGGGAGACAGAGCGTGTGTTTGTTAATGCAGACGAGTATACGTGTTTAGCAATATTTAATATGCAATGGTTCACACCACACTGTAGCTTCCTCATGCGGGCATCTTACTGCTAATATTAGTACGAAGAGCAAAATAATAAACCGCGCAAAAACAAATGTTCCAACATAGGCATGTATAGCTCAATGAGCGTACCAGCTCAGATCTTATCATTTGGATATTATTAAACGTCGGCGGGGAACGTTTCTGCGTATCACTGTTTGTTACACACTAGTGTAACACGCGGTGTCCGTGTTGGGGAGCGTTGAATGCTATATCAAAGATGATTGAAGTGGCCTGGATGGAGGCAGAATCTTTCAAGAGCAGTTGCTGTAGACGTCGGAGATTGGATGACGCTTGGAAGACGTCGAACAAGACAAATATGTACTTGGGCATCAGTTTGGTGCTGCCGAGCGCCGTCGCCATGTAGTTCGCTGTCGTGGATGAACTTTCACATCAAACATGCGACCACCTTGTCGCCTTGTCGAAGCCGCCTTTTTGCGAGGCGCCGACGTTGTCATGATAGACAGGGTTGGCGGCGTGTTGGAATTACAGAACCACAATGTCGTAGTCTTTACCTCTCCCTCTCCATTTCCCTCTCCCTCCCCTCCATCCCCTCCCTACTTTCCCCCTCCCTCCCTCCCTCCCTCCCGCCTTTCCTCCCTGCCTCCCTCCCTGCCTCCCTCCCTGCCTCCCTCCCTGCCTCCCTCCATGCCTCCCTCCCTGCCTCCCTCCCTGCCTCCCTCCCTGCTTCCCCCCCTGCCTCCCTCCCTCCCTGCTTCCCTCCCTCCCTCCCTCCCTCCATATTGACGTGACATCAGGAGTCGGTCGTTCCAGCATTTGCATGCGACCCACAAACATTTGAAATGCACAATCAAATGTATGATCAAATGCATGCGTAATTCTTTGAATAATTATTGTTGTTAGATTCACTTTCACATACCATTAAAAAAAGTTCTCTGAAGTGAGCAGGACCTTCAACTGATTATGAAATCGTTGTCTGACCTGTGAATTCACTTTCACACCGTGCTCCTTAAAAAGTGCTCTGTGTGTCAAATGTTCAATGCCTGAGCTGTTTTTTATACAACATGAAAATACCAACTGATCTGTAGGATTATGGCTTCAGAGATTACCTGTTCATTGAAACAAATTAAACAATGCATGACTCCCTTGTGTTGTGTTGACACTGTTGGGGTGGTTTCGCGTGACAGCTCATTTGGGGGACTAAACAGCAGCAGTAGTATCGTCGCCATGTAGTTCACTTTCTTAATTTACTACACAACTATTGGTCATTTGTTTCTTTGTATTGAAGGAATAATGCGCAGCAAGTGCTCGGATATTCACGGTGATGTCCGGCAAGGCCTGATATGAAGACAACTTTGCTCGCATTGACAACGGCGAGTGAAAACCCAGACAACACAATACAACGCAATTAATTACTGCGCATTGTTTGACTGTATGCGTTGACTGTCTGCATCGGCTGTATCTTGTCTTCTGCTGCCTACTGACTGCTTGCGACTGTTCAGCTATCTCTCCATGTAAGACAACACTGCGTCCCGCATGAGCCATCTTCACGACACATTCGTCGTCTCCACGTCATGTAGACGGCCGACATACATAGCGTTCAGCCGACTGTTCAACTGCCTTCCCCGCGAGCGCGACAACCAGTTCGTCCGCACAAGCCGTCGTCACGACACGTTAGCTGTCTCTACGACACATTGACGGCTGGCGTACTGTGCGTCCATCCGACAGTTCAACTGTCTTCCCCTTGTGCGACATCAAACCGTCCGCGTCAGCCGTCGTCACGAAACGTCGCCGTCTCCACGATCTATTGACATCCGGCCTACTATCATCCAACCGCAACAATATCGATATCACTGCGGTCGAACTTATTCAGCTGGCGGTGAGATCATGCGACCGACAGCCACATTAGTTATCGTTCTACTCAACCCAGCAGAATGACGCGATGGGTATTGTTGACTTTGTGCGGCGTAAGGCACGCTACTGTGACTATTTTTTTTCGGAACATTGTATTATAAGTGTGAAATACGCCTTTCTGCTTGTGACGAATTTATTAACACTGATGTCTGTGGTACGGTCTTGCAGGGGAATAGCCTCATCGGTGAACGTAAAGGAAAACATAGGTTTTTTGTTTATTTGGTTTGAGGGTATTGACAACTTGATCCAGAGTTATAGTTTCTTTATTTCATCTGTACCATTTCACTTAGGCTTTGATTAATTGTAAACATATTCTTGTGTATTACCTTTGTGTTGTTTTTCATTTCTAGAAATTTCTTACACTCATATGTTGAGCTTAATTTAAGTACGGCTTGCCCCTAGTTTGTATAACTAGATATAACCGCCTTGCAAGCAAACCAGTCCTGGTCCTCTTGGAAATACATTGGATTCATGACTGGAACAGACATTACAAAACACTGTAATGATGAATGGTAGGGAGGGGGGAGAATGTCACATTAGAGTGAAAAACTCACTTTTACAGTTGTTCTAATAAATCAGTATTTGTGCCGAATGGTAATGGCTTTTGTTTTGGTTACCTGCTTGATTTTTTTATGTTGTTATTTATCCTTTTCCTGTGCATCCCTCTTGTCAACGGATATATTTATTTTGATAAGCATGCTGTAGTCAAGAAGAGTACGTCATTTATATATGAGTACAACCATTTGGTAAAATGGATATCGCTCTAACGGAGACACATATAATTGGTCGATTCTGAAATTTTCCTCAGCAGAATACCAAAGTGTGTGTGTGCGTGCGTGCGTGCGTGCGTGCGTGCGTGCGTGCGTGCGTGATGAGTGTGTGATGTGTCATTGAAGCAGTTCTATGTAACTTGTGTGTTTCTGCGTCTTGCACATCTTTCTTCTTTTACCATATTAGGACAGTTAGCCATGTTCGCCACTCCTTTGGTACTTTACCTTTCCTCATACATGTATTCAGCAGCCTCTTTGTCCAGCTGATTCCACTCTCCCCCGCTGCGATTACCATCTCCACATGCATATCATCGATACCAGGTGCTCTTCCTACTTCATCCCTTTCATCCCGGTTTGCATCTCTGTATCCGTAATATCAGTTAACTTCTCTTTCCCCTCTACATCCAGCGGTAACTCCAGATCGTTGTTATTTCATTCCTGGTTCAGTAGCTCCTTGAAGTAGCTATCCCAGACGTTCGGCACTACCTCTTTTTCGGTCCTTTCCCATAGCATAGGGTTTTATGCCTTGTTTGATCATAATTTTTACCTGTAAGATTCTGCTCAGGTATTTGTTGATGAAGGTATCGTTACGTGCACCAGCAAACCGTTTCTACTAGGCCCCACGTTGATAGTCCGGCACTCTCGATAGAAGTTATTGCCCTTTGCAGTTAACCCCACACATAAAAAATCTGACCACTCATTGGAGAACTGCTGAACAAAGCAGTCGTTTTGCTTCAATTCTTTGAAGTCCATAACATGACATCATCGGCAATCCTCGCGCATTTCTCGCGGTTTCCGAGGATCAACGTACTGTAGCGTTTCTAATGGCTGGGTGGCTCCCTGCGTTTCTACATACTCGCCGCTTACTCCATTTTCCAGCGTTCCTACAAATTCACTGTTTTCTCCATTTCCCGCATTTTTACAATATCACCGTTTTCTCCATTTTCCCACGTTTCTACACGCCTTTTCTCAATTCTCCCGCGTTTCTACCAACTTGGTGTTTTCTCAATTTTCCAGCGTTTCTACAAACTCGCCGTCTTATCGATTCCCGCGTTTGTACATGTGATGTGATTACGTGAATGTGATGGTGTGAATGTGAAGATGTGAATGTGATGACGTAAATGTGATGACGTGAATGTGATCATGTGATTTTGAATGTCATAGATAAACGTAAAAGCATTTGTACATAATAATATAATATATGAAATAGCTTCGCTTGAATAAACATCATATACATACGGTGTTCCGAGGCTAGTAGTGAGGCAAAGTACAAAACACCATCGCGATATCTGTCAACAAGGTGGCGCTCTCGTCGTCCTCCGTCATCTTGCTCTGGTCTTCCATTGATGACTGGCTGATGCCGCGAATGTCTGACGGAAGCACTGACCTTTGGAGCACATAAAAACACGTTTAACTTCCTTTGAATGTACTACTTACATGTTGACGAACACGGGAAGAAGACTTATTGAATAGACGCGTTTTATTTGTACGGCTGATGATGCCAGAATTACCCGGTTTAATACGATGGTGGATTTCGTTACTAACCTTATTCTAATTTATCTTGAATATAAATGCTATACCTCCTAGACGCTTTGCATCTCGGGCGACACACTTTCAGGGTTTCTTGTACGACCCCAGAGTCAGCTCGTCTCAGTGTTATTTGTTTCGAAATTCCCATCGGTATTACGTTTTTTACGAACAATGCAATTACCCGATGCAATTATTACGTGCAAATTATTCGCAACGCTGTGAAAACAATTACGTTCAATTGCTGACAACGTCATGCGTATTTTCTTCGATTGTCCAAAGTTACGTAATACAAGGGCAAGGCGTCAATAGACGTTACTATAGCTGCCAGCATTAGGTCGCAATTTCGAGAAATATTGACGGGCAGCAACAAGTACCAAGGCATAGATGGATATTTCAATATTATGTATCCTAAAAAAAATTAAATACGAAATACCTAGTTATCCGTTGGGGGGGGTTTCCGTATACTTAATATCAGCACACTAAAGATATTAATGTAATTACCCAAATATAAAAGAAACCACTACAGACCTACCAAAAACAATAGTATAATTTTGACGTTTACAAACAATCAATTTATAGCAGCTTCATATTATTTACCATCGCCTTATGGATTAAAATTTAAATAAATTCATCAGTAAATGTAGACAAACTAACTACTCAGTTACTTATATAAATATGAAAATGGCAGATTTGTTTCATGTTCTTATTAAGATCGTAGTTTAGATCTGTCTACTCCACAGACTATGGTCTACTCAAGTCGCTGCTGCTCCTTAAAACTTGCACCTGTATACACCATCACAGTGGGTTAGTATGACGTCACCAAACCACTGGTCAACATTTCATGGCTGTCACGTCCTTTTCAAATGTTGTTAATACTCAATTGCATCATCACATAAACCTCTTATAGAAATTTATTTCAAAATCTAGTTGAATGAAACAATGAAATTTATCAATAACTTTAACAAAGGAAAGAAGAAGTGTAATTAATACTTGTACAAATAAAACTACATAGTTACTTACTTATGTCATCCACTTAATGTGGTGACATTATGATTTCTTTCCAGAGGTTTCGGTTCTTCATAGCCGCTATTAGATTTGTCCCGCTGAGGTTCGTGTCTTTCTCTAGTATGTTTTGTAGAGTAGTTGTTGGTCGACCTTTTCTACGAGGGCCATCGGGCTTCCAGAGCAGGACTTTGTTGGCTGCTTCGTCATAGCGCATCACATGACCTGCCAGACGAATATGCCGTTTTCTCACGATGGTGGTGATCCGTGGGAGGGAGCCGTACAGTTCGTGGTTGGTCATGTGGTGGCGCCATGACACATTTAGAATTTTCTGCAGCATTCTTGTGTAGGTGCCATCCAGTGCATGTTTTTACTGATTGCGTTAGTGACCACGAATCGTATCCATATATCACGATCGGTTCAACCATCGTCCTGAAAATCTTCGGTTTGGTGAGTCTGCAGATGGGCGCTCTCCAAACTTTGTCAAGGACGTGAACTGCTGCCTATGCCTGTTCGTTTCTGCACTGGATGTCATGCTGAGAGTTTGTATAGGATCCGAGATATTGAAAAACCTCTACTTTCTCAATTTGACTCCCATCTGATGAGTGAACGCTATCATTAGCAGAAGGATAGATATGGATGTACTTTGTTTTGCTTGGGTTGAGAAATAGTCCACTTGATGAAGTAAAAGTTCTGCTTATTGTATCATGTCAGCGAACAGAACGATGTCATCGGCATAATCCAGGTCAGAGAGATGTGAGGCAGGATGTCTGGAGCTTCTGCGTCTGGTTAGGGTTAGTCCTTCTCTGTCATCAATCGCAGTTCTTAATGGGTATTCCAAGAAACTACATAACACCGAATAATATACAGTATACCATAATTATTGTACGCATGTAACAAATTGTTTCCAAAAGATACTGTTCATATCCATTCATGGCCGGCCGAACGTGAATTAGTAACTTGATTTACGTTCAAAACCAATTAGAATTTTCACAGTCAATTTAACGAAAACCAAGTCAATTAATTTATATTGAAAGTAACATAAACCCTAATACAAGTAATTGTTTCTACCATAAATAGTTACGTTACAAATACATAACTGTTCAATATTTTAGCTTTCTAATTTGTTTCCCTCCCTCCCTACCTCCCTCTCTGTATGTGCTCTACAAATGTTGCGTTTAATATAAAAACTGTGGAGAATATTTTTTTTGTAGGACTCTTTCGGTAATTTTTTTTTTAGCCTACTTTCTCTTTTTTCTCTTTTAATTTTTTTACGATACGTAAGTCTACGCTCGATACGCACAAAGATCGCCTTCGCGGTTCTGATGGCACCGAGGCGTGACTAATGCGCAAATCGCACCATCTTTATCATGAAATCGGTTACGCCGCTTTGATGTGTAAAACTGATTAAAAGTGGCCTAAAACACAATATTTTTAAAGAATATATGAAATGTTTTACTGGAACACATGCGGAATGGTACAAGGAACGCATTCAGGTACAAAAATGCAGGAAAAATCATCTGACAACTGCATTTGAGCATGCACATTCGTAAGTTTGCTGGTAGTAGCAATGCCGGAGCTCGTTAGGCGGCGCTAGTTGTGCTATGATCGGCAAGTCGACCAAAACGTGTCCCCAGAGAGGCTCGTTTACAGGAGGGGGTGCCTTTAACGGTCCATAGCAACTGACATAGACCACCCATGATAAAAGTGCGCATATGCCTGTAAAGCTGAATAAACGTTCTTTACTCTGATGTACACCCTGTTTTATTTCTTTAGGTGAAAGTATTTTGTTTTTTAAGGTGAAAATTTCACGATTCTCGCAAATCCGGGATTCACCTTGATTCACGAAAAAAACAATTGTATGTCTTTTATTGGTCATTTATTAACACAAAAATATTTTTTTTCATTTTGGCTAGGTCTGGCTAGTAATGTACTGTACAACTAAAACAACCCCCATCACTATCCACTGACGCCAAGAATTATCTAGCTATTTGAACGTTAGGTAGCGCCACACATGTCAGAATAATAAATTAGGCGATGTCCTAGCCCGCTGTTGTTTCAAGTTCGTCTTTCTCGTCGTAGTTGGTGAAAGTTCATAAACATCCGTTCTTCAAGTACGTGTGTAAGTAATAATTGATCTATCTAACTATATTATCGTGTAGCAGTGTATGTTTGAAGTTCTGAAGGGTGTTTTGCTCATTTTGGCGGGAGATAAAACATGTAAACAAACTTGCAAAGTGACGGCGCGACTGACCTGTCAAACGATGTCCCAGCAGACAAGACGAAGAAAGGCATCCATTACTCACATTAAGCTCAAAGCTGACAGTCTTACACTTGGAATGTTAATATGATTTAAACTGTGCTTTCTGATTGTTTTTCATTATAAGTACTATCATAACTGTGGATACGACTTATGTATAGTGACTATATAATGACTAGTATTATAATTAGTAGTAATGTAAATATTTGTTTATGCCAAATTTATCTATTTTTGATATGATGATGGCCTAGATGATGGGTGAAGGTGTATGAAACTCTAAAAATGATGTACAACTGATAGTTGGTATGCAATATTGTGTCAGAATAGTTATTTACTCAACGATCCACACATATTAATATGATATACTTGTAATGACGTACATATTTATAGTAGTTGTTTCTTATTTTAACTACTAATACACCCAGATAATGCAATAAGTATGACAAAAAAAGCTTACATTTCATCCTACATGATACAGCTGTGAAAAGGCTTCTGTCAAAATCTGCATAATAGTTCGCAGTTAAAACCTTGTAAACAATATTTTCATATACATAATAATGGTAATGATCTATACATGTCAATCATGCTTAGAAATAGACACCAAGTTTTAAAATGTCTCTGTAGGGTATATAGTTTTTTTTTCTTTTTACCAACTGCCCCTGTATAAATGTGCAACATAAGTGAAAAATAGCACTGTTTACAGTTTTCTTGCAACCAAAATAATGGATGCACTGGTGTGAATGACTCCCACACATTTAGTACTTCCACAATATGTAAAAAAAATGACATTAACATTAATATCAGTAATTTTTTTAAACCCAGGTATACTTTTTTAATCAAAATAGAAAAAACGTGTTTTGGAAATGTTGACGGGGGTGTCTTTAAAGTGCTCTAACATGAAAACTAATTAACCTACAGCCACACAACTGATTCCATGATGTATCATAATAATATATCTTTCCAATGATCATCATCCTACATGTTACACATGTCAAATATTTATCTTGCATCAGCATGTGTTCAGCTGCGAACAGGTTTCTGTAAAAATCTGCATAATAGTTTGCAGTTAAAAAATCTTGTAAACAATATTTTGTATATACATAACAATGCTAATAACCTATACATGTCAAACATGCTTAGAAGTAGACACTGAGTTAAAACAAATGTCTCTGTATGGTATATACTGTGTTTTTTTGACTTTTTACCAACTGCCCCTGTATAAATGTGCAACATAAGTGAAAAATAGCACTGTTTACAGCTCTCTTACAGCCAAAATAATGGATGCACTGGTATAAATGACCCACACACAGGTTGAGAACATTTAGTACCTCCACAATATGTCAAAAAAATTACATTAACAGTAATATTAGTATTTTATTTAGGCAAGATACACTTTTTTTATCAAAATAGATGTTTTGAAAACGTTGATGGGGGTGTCTTTAAAGTGCTCTAACATGAAAACTAATTAACATACAGCCATACAACTGATATCATGATGTATCTTAATAATAGGCCTTTCCAACCATTTTCATTCTACATGACACACATGTAAAATATTCATCTTGCATCAGCATGTCTTCAGCTGTGAAAAGGCTGCTGTAAAAGTGTACATAATAGTTTCCAGTTAAAAATTCTTGTAAAAAATATTTTTCATATAAATAACAATGCTAATGACCTATACATGTCAATCATGCTTAGAAGTAGACACTGAGTTTTAAAAATGTCTCTGCAGGGTATATACTGTGTTTTCTTTTACGTTTTACCAACTGCCCCTGTAAAAATTTGCAAAATAAGTGAAAAATAGCACTGTTTACACCTCTCTTGCAACAAAAATAATGGATACACTGGTATGAATGACCCCCACACAGGTTGAGAACATCGAGTACTTCTACAATATATCAAAACAATTACATTAATATTAATATTAGTAGATTGTTTAGGCCAGGTACACTTTTTTGATCAAAATAGAAAAAAACGTGTTTTGAAAACGTTGATGGGGGGTGTCTTTAAAGTGCTCTAACATGAAAACTAATTAACATACAGGCATACAACTGATATCATGATGTATCTTAATAACAGACCTTTCCAATGTGGTATACTACTTTGTAATAAATTAATTATCTCAAAATGGTCCAGCATAGCTACTGGTAGAACCGGTAATCGTTTACTTAACTGGCCTAAATTATTAGAGGTTTATGCCGACGGTTTTTACAGCATTTTTGTACCTGAATGCGTTCCTTACATCATTCCGCATATGTTCCACTAAAAAAATTTCATATATTTAAAAATATTGTGTTTTAGGCCACTTTTAATCAGTTTTACACAACAAAACAGCGGAACCAATTGCATGATAAACAAGGCGCGTGTGCGATTTGCGCATTAGTCACGCCTCGGTGCCATCAGAACCGCAAAGGCGATCTTCGTGTGTATCGCGCGTACTATTGCATAAAAAAAGAGAAAGTAAGCTCAAAAAATGTTTCAAACGAAAGAATTCTACGCCAAAAAAAAATCTCCCCAGTTTTTATATTAAACGCAACATTTATAGACCACATACAGTCACTTGTAACATAATGTTTCATATTTTATTTTATTAAATATTTGATGTTGCTAATATTGTTTTTTTATAAATTATTTGGTTGATATTAGATGTTATGCGCATGCGCAACTACAAGGGGACATCTCATTGCATTTCATTGTTAATATAATACAATTTTATTTCATTTAATTCATATTATCTGTCGTTTGGTGAACAAAGACTATTGTTTTTGTAATTAAAAATTATACTGTTGATATTGCATATCATGTACATGTGCAACTTTAAAGGGACAACTCATTGCATGTCATTGTTAACATAACTAAATTGAAAAGAATGCATGGGTTAATTATCTGTCATTTGGTGAACAAAGGTTATTGTTTTTGTAATAAAAAAATATACTGATGATATTGTATGTCATGCGCAACTTTAAGGAGGGGTGAAGGAGTACTTTAATTTAATTAAGTCAATTTATATAAATTTAAGTCAATTTATTTAAATTTACAATTTAATATAATTTCTACATTAACATGTTCATTTAAATAATTTACATATAATAATTAAACTATATGCATATTCATATTTTTGGGGTACACCAAATACATATTTAGTTTTTTCAATAATTCTAAACTGGTGAGTAACCAAACCACATATATATTGCTTTTCACGTATATGCTGTGCTATGTGCAGTTGTAGTATCACCGATTTGTCTGAATACACATTTCTTGATCGAATGACTGATAACACATTCACAGCTCACATCCAGCGGATACATAATCCTGTGCATTCAATGTGTATTCGATGGTTATGCGCTCGTCACGGCAGTTCGTGCAAATGCTGCACAATTTCTTTTGTGCAACTGCCTCGGACCGAGGCCCTCGGTGCGCGGAAGAAAGCCACACGATGTAAATACTTACTAAATAGTGTTATTATTTAGGCTTGGGCAAGGATTTCCTGCAACAATTTACCTTATTCCTTTCATCCTGTCTCCCTATGTCCCGTCTCCTTCCGTCCCATCTCCCTACTACCTGTCACCTTACCTCCTCTAAACCTCCTCCCAGGCTGAGGTGAGTTCACCCTAGCATCTCTCTCGTCGTCTTCCCCCACTTTATCCACTGTCCCCTCACCAGAACCACTGGCACAAACCACCTGCTCCCTTCCCACCACTGCCACAACGAGCAGCCTCATCTGTTCTAACTCCAATTCAAGTTCCTTCATCCTTGTACATCCCCTACACTCAAAACTAAAACTATCCGTCTGAACCTCAGCCAAGGACTTCTCACACCCGGACTTGACGAAGTCCACCCAGTTGCTACAACTACTGCACATTAAATGCCTTGTGGCCTTTAGTTCTTTACATATAACTGGCCATTGATGGTAATGATAACGAAACTGACAATGATGGCTTGTAATGATAATGAAAAGTTATGTAGTCCCATAATGATAATAATACATTTCTGTTTTTAAGTAATTATTTTGGCAAGGATATTGAATACTCTGTGACGACTCCATCCCTTTAAGAAAGCTAAATAACTGTAAACTTTTGTGTTTTATTTATTACACATTAAAATCACACTAGCAGTTACAATAGTGTAGCACCTGGATTAATTAATTACTAATATGTTAATATTATATATTTTGTTGAATGTGTGTATGCGCAATGACAGGATGCTTTTAATTCACATGTATTATGAGAAACTAATTAATGTTATTTAATATGAACAATTACAAACGTAGAATACCTCCCTCCCTCCCTCTCCCCCTCCCTCCCTCCCCATCAGAAGGAAACCAGACATGCAATATCAGCATAATTTAAAAACAACCTTTGTTCTCCAAACTACAGATCATTTAACCCTACATTCTTTTAAATTTAATTATATTAACAATACCCCTCCCCATCAGAAAGAAACCAGACATGGAATATCAGCATAATTAAAAAAAAATTTTTTTTTTCATCAAACGACAGATAATTTAATCAATACATTCTTTTAAATTTAATTATATTAACAGTGACACGCAGTGAATTTTCCCTTTAAAGATGCACATGACATGCAATATCATCAGTATAATTTTTAATTAAAAAACAATAATCTTAATTCACCAAATGACAGATAATTTAACCCATGCATTCTTTTAAATTTAATTATATTAACAATGACATGCAATGAGATGTCCCCTTGTGGTTGCGCATGCGTATAACATCTAATATCGACCACATAATTTTCATACAAATAATATTTGCAACATCAAATATTTCATTAAATGAAATATTACGTTAGAAGTGACTGTATGTGCTCTATAAATGTTGCGTTTAATATGAAAACTGGAGAATGTTTTAATTTTTTTTGTAGAATTTCTTCGTTTGAAACATTTTTGGAGCCAATTTTCTAAATATTTTCTTTTAATTTTTTTACGATGCGTAATTGTATGCCCAATACACACAAACATTGCCTTCGTGGTTCTGATGTCACCGAGGCGTGACTAATGCGCAAATCACACGCATCATGTTTATTATGCGATCGGTTCCACTGTTTTGAGGTGTAAAACTGATTAAAAGTGGCCTAAAAAACAATATTTTTAAAGAATACATGAACTTTTTTACTGGAACATATGGGGAATGATGTAAAGAACGCATTCAGGTACAAAAATGCTGGAAAAACCGACGGCATAAAGTCCTAATAATTTAGGCCAGTTAAGTAAACAATTATCGTAGAACCTGTTGACAGTGTAACAAGACTTAGATGATTTCAATAGGCGGAAGGATTTTTTTGCAATTTTTTCACCACAAGGCTCGTGTGCATAGTAATTCATGCAGAAATTGGTAAACATTGACGGACATGACACGCTCAGCCATTTTAAAAGAGTTAGAAATTTCTAATTTTGACTAAACTCGATTACCATGTCAATGAAATGATGATAACGGCAGGTAGGAAATTTCAGAATTTTTGATGGTAAAGTTTTCTTATAATCATGCAGAACGATAACATGGCCACCAATGGCATGGAAAATGTAACTATCCTGAACCCTTTAGCGCGAGCGGTAAACCGCTACGTGGATAATTGATTAGCGCTAGTAATACGGAGTGAGAGCGATTGCTCTCCTAAAAATGATACCCTGCATAATTTGCCATGATTATCGGAGAATATAGGCTGGCACAAATGTTTAAATTTAATAATAGAATAGTGCCATATAGGGTGGCATTTTTCATCAAATAAGTACGTGCATAGGGACGCTTATTCAGCACTCAAGAGTTTGATATTTTATTCGTTCGTATGGTATGTGGTGTCATTAATTTGGACACGTAGTATGGTACCAACAGTCACATTCGTCACACTGTATGGCATGGTGGTGATCATGTACCTCATGGCTGCTGGTGCCACATGGATATTTTGGAGAGGGATCTGAGGTGGGACCAGGATTTGGATGAAGGTCCCCTGCTTGTATTATAAGTCCACACAGATATAATAGAGATAGGGTATGGGGCTTAGTTGGCAGCATCTTGTTTTTTTTTGGGTGAAAATATGGGGAATTGTGGCAGGTTTCTTGTCAGCATGGCTGAGAATGTTGTTGTGGAATCCTCATTGTTGGTGGAAATTTGACAGAGGTACTTATGCATGTTTGCTGCCAGGAAGCATAGTGTTATGAGAATGAACTTTATGTTGACGTTAGGCGAGAGGGGTGTTAAATAAATACAGGGTTATTCCTAAGAGCCGGGACCCGGGTAATTTACCCGGCTATCGTAGAGGAAGGACGATTTTTATTATCCGTCGCATCGGCTAATGACCGACCTGCTTTTGCGTAAATCATTGTAGCGTCGACGTTCTAAAAGCATGCAGGTCAGCGATCGTTGAATATCATGACGTGGCAGCAAAACAGCGCCGGTCAACGAATGTCATTTTGCGTTAATAAACAGCAGTTTTTAAATCATTCGCACAGACATTTTACGCGTCACCAAAGCATATTTAATCCCCACTGCACACAGGTGGGGCCGGGAGGTTTATTCCCCCACTTTTGTGTATATCATTGCAAATACTCTACCTAGCACTATATACATATCACTATGTATGCTTATCTGCAAATAGGTATCTTTTCCCTCTTTGTATGCTGTCGCTTTGTTTAAGAGCAGGAAGGGTTTTTGGTAAAGACTGTCTTCGGCAGTTGCTAGCTACAGTAGAAAATATCACTAATGTTAAATCTTATCTGGTATTGTTTACTAATTGGTCATGCACACCAGCTTAATCAGTAATATACCAGGCTGTGCACAATTTGTGGCAGATTTTGTCACTATTATTGTGTGCACAGCTGCAATCCTTGTTGGGTATGAATAAAATTGGATTGCCCGTTACCAACCTACCAAGTAGTTGGTGTATTTATACAAACAGAGAAAGGTCTGCATGAGCGTGTCCCCATTTCATTGTAAACACAAATACACCGTGAGTCGACGGGGTATTGAGCCGCGAAAAACACACAAAATGTCTACACTGCCATGAAATGGCAACAAGGATCAAGTGACGATGAGGTGTTTTGGGGATATCAGACAAAACATACTATTGCTTTGCTCTCTTTTGCATATTATGGCACAGTAATTATCCACAATTCTACGGACTATTTGACTGTGTATTTTATAAAAATTACTTGCATGCTGGTTACTGCACCATTCGCTATAGCCTAGGCCCTAGGTTATAGACTAGTACATAACAATATTAATATAATTTGTGTCGTTCGATAATCGTAATATTTTCATTAAAAACAACTTTTCTAACAATTTGTTTGCACTGCAACAATGAAATAATTGTTAGTGATTTAAAATATGGATGTCTTATGCAAAAGTTTCTTCAGATTTTTGTGAAAATGGCTTATTATATTACGTATAGTGACTGGCTCGGCGCAACAATTCTTGCCTATGTTACTACACAGTTTATGACGTTGATTATTTGGTGACTTAGTGTCACTTGTTTCCTTTTGGAAAAAATGTGTGACAAAGAAGCAAGTGCTAACAAATCAACGTTGAATAATCCCCCTTAACAAACACCAAAGCAGAACAATTATGTGACAAATTGTGGCAAATGATGTACATTTTAACAGTTATGTAATACAAGTTTTTTTTCAATTTGGAAATGAACAAAGTTTGGACGCATGACCATTTCCAATGTTCATGTCAACAAGGTACTATTAGTAACCTTTGCTATTTGTTGCTGTGCGATAATTTGTAATATTTTCATTAATTTGTTACACACTAATAAACAGTCATGAACGTGGGCATTATTGGCCTATTTGGGAGAAAAAGGTGATTAGGCAAAATAGCTATTTTTTATTGCTACATAAACTCCTGATGTTTTAAGGTACAATTACATATATAAGTTCCTGGTGTGTCCACAGTGGTCTTTGATACGTAGTGACTCGGCCACAGGCTGAACATAATAAGTGATCCCTGCTTTGGGGTTCATGGTCCCTGCTATAACCACACTTAACAAAAACCCTGTAATGTGCTTTAGAATTTTCTTGCGAAAGTATGTATTTGCAGATGTTTGCTATAACTTGCGTTTAGAGGGCTAAAGTCACATTAGATAAATATTATTTAGAGCGCTAAAGTCACATTAGATAAATATTACATGTATGTACTAAACTGTTTAAAAGTGCATGTGCAGGGTTTGGGCTAGTGCAAACAAAGACAGATAGTCAGTAGGAAATCTAGGTGTGTGTTATGTATGTGGTCCTGGGCCAACTCAGGAACTCCGAGTATACGAAAAAACGGGTGGAAATGAAGCACCCGCAGAAGGGCCTGTTTGTTAGTACAAGATGTGATAAACACGGTAGGATTTGATTGAAATTCTAAGCTAAGAGTATATTTAAATGTATTTAGTTTATATTTATAACTAATACACAGTATATTTAAATTTGAATACATGCACTATTTTTAGTTGTGTTGGGGATGATTTGGGTTTCACGTGTTTTAACAACTGTTGTTTACATCCGTCATCTTGATTTATGTTCGTTGTTAAGCAAGGTAAACGCAGCTGATTAAGTAAATTTGGTTTAGGATTGTGTGATCTCTAACGTTATAACACGATTATATTCTGATTTTGATACTATTGCATATCTGTAAGTTTAGGGTGTAAAGGGCCTTCTATCTCTGCACATTGGACTATCCCGATCCCATTTAATTGTATGACTTTGTTTGTTATATATGCTTATTTCATTTGTAATTTGCATAGTTGGCTAATTCCTTGTTAAATTGTTACTTTGGATTCTGCCAGATACATTTTGTGAAGTGTAACACAAGTGAATAATGGATAAACACGAAGCAAGATCGCATTGTCAGAAATCAGGAAGGAGTTTTATTCATTAATAAGCATGCTAATCTAATTCATACAATCATTATAAAAAAATATTTATTTATTAAGCTGTCAAATCCTGTATCCATATATGTGTGCATGCGTGTGTGTGTGCCTGTGTGTGTGCGCATGCCTGTGTGTGTGTGTTGAAAATAACTTGCATTTATGTAAAATATTTACGAAAATTTAGAGCAAACATTAAGGTACACTGTCAGGTGTGGAGATGACATTCTACCACACAATGATCCCCATCAACACCTGGCATCAGCCCCTGAATGGACAATCATCGGCGTCGCATTCCCACTCGGACTGCCGGGTAAGTAACCCAGGTAAATAACTGTTTCTACGCTAACAGTTCTTTCTAACCTTTAAAACTGTCATGGCAAACAGGAAAATTTGAACATTGTATTGTTCCATTATCATTCCAGTAGTGATGCTATTACATCTAGGTCTAGTTTGACTTACCGACTTGTGAACAAAACCAACATGACACTTGAGTACATGTCCATCTGACAAATCTAAACCAAACAAGAACTTGTCAACGCCGGTTGTTTCGCAGCAGAGACAAGCAAATATGTATATTATCAAACAAAAACGATAACGAAGAAGATGAAAGCAATATGGGCAAATGCTCTTGTCATTGTCTACTTGTTTCCTATGACACTGTCTCGGTTGGCATGTTGACCAGTGGTTTACCAGAGCTTTCACCACCTGCAGGTGGCAGAAATGTTGGTTGGTCAGTCTGAAGTAATTCTGACAAAGCCAGATCAGACAGAATGCGTTCTGCTTAAGTTGGTTGTGATTAGAGCGAGCACTGGTCGGTGTTCGTCACTAATATGGGCAAATGCTCTTGTTTATGATGGTGACAACCTAAAAAAGGATATCTCCTTCCAGTCATCTTCCTCTCAATACTGTGCCAACTGGAACGGGTTTGGAGACCCAGAGAGTGGACTGAATATGTTTACAGAGTGGGAAAATATTGTCAAATTATGGTGGCGTGTCCCCTTTTTGTTGCTCCCTGCAGCAATGGGCAGACTGCTGATCTTAGTCATTTGTGTAATACTTTTTAAAATCAGTGAATTTGAATATTAAACTAAAATATGTTGGTTTATTCAAGCATAAACTGCACTGAAGCAGAAAGAAATTAGCTGTTAACACAATGTTTCAGTGTTTGCAAAATAGATAGATCAGTTGATAATTTATTTCCAACAACAGTACACATTCATGATGACGAAAATAATTTTTTTGCAGCATTTGGAATTTAGGTATAAGTAATAGTTTATTAGAAAGAGTGTGAACAGAAGTATAATACTTACCTATGGTTCAATCAAACTAGTATACTTATAGGTATGTCACTGAGTGACTATTGTGATATAGATATAATGGTGTTTTGTATTGTTAATCAGTTCAAAAGTTGCACTGCACTATGCATGGTTTTCTTTCAGCCAAATATTTAATCACCCTGAGGACGTCTGCTGGCTCAGATGACATTGTACCTTACACATGACTGTCATATGATGTGACAAGTCAGTGTATGGGCAGCCTACACTTACAATACAAAGCTGTCTACTTTGTCAGTGTCACCGCAGTCTCTTGAGGACTCGTTGAAAGGAACGTGACGGTGAACTCAGATGGAGGTAGGGTACAACTGTATGTATTTACAAGCACCAATTTGTCTATAAGCAATGGTTTATTAAATAAGTACAGCCGGGTCTAATGTGTTATTTATAGAATGTGTCACATTAAAATCTCTTTCACAGAAGTTATTCTCCTGTCTTCATCATTCTGACTGACATGGAAGTCACCCCACATTTGTTGCACTGTCTGTTGACCAGACACCCCCAGTGAGGGGTGTTGTGAAAGACGACAAGGACCCCAATGAGGATGAGAGGTACTCCTCAGAGGCGTCCACTGTTGCCAGCACCTGGAAGCAATTTGCTGACCCAGAATCTGACATAAAAAGTTATCTTGTCAACATATACAGAAAACCTACAGGTAAATATATAATGTTATATTTCATGATTGCACACTAACTGTGCTTACTCAGTACAAATGAGAAATCCGGCAGTGTCATTCAACAGTTGCTAGTATTTAAGTTGCAGATCAAATAACCTAATAGACCGTTAATATTTTAGGCCCCAGTAGCAGGGAGGTTGTACTACACACATAAAAGAACATAGCTTCATCGTTCAACCCTCTTGATAGACATCACTTCCATCCTAATAGATCCTTAATATTTTAGACCCCAGTAGGAGGACGGTTGTACTACACACAGAGAAGAACATAGTTCCAATTTTCAACCATCTTGAGAGACATCACTGCCATCCTAATAGACCCTTAATGTTTAGGCCCCAGTAGCAGGGTGGTTGTACTACACACATCCTAATATGCCCTTAATATTTTAGACCAAATAGCAAGAAGGTTGTGTTACACACAGAGAAGAACATAGTTCCATCTTTCAACCCTCAGGAGAGACATCACTTACATCCTAATATACCCTTAATAGTTTAGGCCCCAGTAGCAGGAAGGTTGTACTACATACAGAGAAGAACATAGTTCCATCTTTCACACCTCTTGAGAGACATCACTGCCATCCTAATAGACCCTTAATATTTTAGGCCCCAGTAGCAGGAAGGTTGTACTACACACAGAGAAGAACTTAGTTCCATCTTTCACACCTCTTGAGAGACATCACTGCCATCCTAATAGACCCTTAATGTTTAGGCCCCAGTAGCAGGGTGGTTGTACTACACACAGAGAAGAACATAGTTCCATCTTTCAACTCTCTGGAGAGATATCACTTACATCCTAATAGACCCTTAATATTTTAGGCACCAGTAGCAGGAAGGTTGTGCTACGCACAAATAAGAACATAGTTCCATCTTTCAACCCTCTTGAGAGACATCACTTACATCCTAATAGACCCTTAATAGTTTATGCCCCAGTAGCAGGAAGGTTGTACAACACACAGAGAAGAACATAGTTCCATCTTTCAACTCTCTGGAGAGACATCACTTCCATCATAATAGTAGCAAAGGCAGTGAATGGAGCTGGCAGAGAGAGCACTCTTGTGTCTTCACAGTGGGAACCTTCATCATTACACTTTATTACTGTGAAATTGTAATATTACATTAGTGTAAATTAAAGTAACAGCAATACATTTCACTAAAATAATGATTTCAATTGAATTGGGAAATATGTGTCATTTAGAACTTTAGTGAAATAGGTTCCTGTTCGGAAGGTGTTTAAAAAGAAATTGTTTATAACTTGCCACCACCAACTTTGGTTTAATACAATTTATTTGTGAACAGTTTTAGATAGAATTTCTAATGATTGCAAAACATTAATTAAACAGCTGCTTGGTGTTGCATTAGATGAGTGATTTACTGTTGGATTTATTAATGCAGTTGTTCATTGTACATTTACATCTTAGTGCCATCAAGTATTAAATAAGTGTTCATTTTATGTTGTAGTGCCATCAAGTATTAAATAAGTGTTCATTGTATGTTGTAGTGCCACCAAAGTATTAACTAAGTGTTCATTGTATTTTGTAGTGACATCAAGTATTAAATAACTGTCCATTGTATGTTGTAGTGCCATTAAGATGGTGTCTGGAAATGTGGCTGGATTGGTCAGTGACTCAGTGATGGACCGGACACTCAGCTGGACATTGACTACCAAATCGACAAGTCTGAGGTGACAGTGACATTCAGTGGCTATGAGAGTGAGAGAGATAGCGTGGCTCATTATCAGCGGGCAGTTGGCTCGGCTCCAAAACTTCATGACGTCATATGTCAACCTGATCAAGGAGGACGGTGGCACAGATGGAATGCTGGGTAAGATGACACAGACTTTATTGTGCATTAAATCATTTCTTTTAAGTGACAAAAATAGTGGAATCAAATTAAACCAGCAGGATTATTTTCATGTTTCTCCTTAATTATCAGACATAAAAAATTATTTTAGACCATGTCTCACATTAACTAATTAATAAGGAATGGAAATGTCATGACTTCATACCTTTGGTATTTAACTAGAATGTGTATTGTAATGTTGATATCATCAGTACATTATTCAGTATTGCATATTAAACTAATTTGGATCAAACAAAGCAAATGTATTTCTTATTTGCAGCAAATTTTATGAAATAACAATAGACTTACTGTGACCCTTACATGCAGGTGTTGGCAGTAATGGCAAGGGTCAAGGCCAGGTGGCGCTGTCATTGTCAGACACAGTGATTGTTGTCTTGTGTGTGACGTTTCTGTTGCTGTCATTGTCAGACACAGTGGTTGTTGTCTTATGTGTGGTGTCTGTGTTGCTGTCATGTCAGACACAATGGTTGTTGTTGTGTGTGACGTCTGTTTTGCTGTCATTGTCAGGCACAGTGTTTTGTTGTCTTGTATATGACATCTATATTGCTGTCATTGTCAGAGAATGGTTATTGTCTCATGTGTGACATCTGTTTTGCTGTCATTGTCAAAACACAGTGGTTGTTGTCTTGTGTGTGACATCTGTGTTGCTGTCATTGTCAGACACAGTGTTTGTTGTTTTGTGTGCGACAACTGTTTTGCTGTCATTGTCAGACACAGTGTTTATTGTCTTGTGTGTGACGTCTGTGCTGCTGTCATTGTCAGACAAAGTGTTTGTTGTCTTGTGTGTGACATCTGTGTTGCTATCACTGTCAGACACAGTGTTTGTTGTCTTGTGTGTGACATATGTGTTGCTGTCATTGTCAGACACAGTGGTTGTTGTCTTGTGTGTGACATCTGTGTTGCTGTCATTGTCAGACACAGTGTTTGTTGTCTTGTGTGTGACGTCTGTGTTGCTATCACTGTCAGACACAGTGTTTGTTGTCTTGTGTGTGATGTCTGTGTTGCTTTGCAGGAGAACTGGGAGTTCAAGTTGGCCTCGCCTCTGTTGATGTGGCATTGTTTAACCTATGTTGGTGTGACTTGCAAGTTTCCTCCCTCGTCCACTCAGCTGTGTCATTTTGGAGCCACATTCCAAGGAAGCTCTCACCCAGTAGTTGAATTCCAGGCAGCCATTGGAACAACTGCCTATTCTCAGGATGTAGTCATGTTCCACAAGGTAATTCAGACTTATCAAGTGTTCAGATATATCACACTGTATTGCATATAAATATAAACCTATATGGTTTTTTTTCCAAAATAAATTAAGTCATTCCTACGTAATTCATCAACAAGATATCCCTACGCAACAGTAAATATGATCTCTCTCTCTCTCTCTGGATCCTGATTAGCAAAGCCCTGACTGCCCTCATCATCTGACAGTGTGGTGATGTTTCTATCTAGATCCTGATTACCAAAATCATGACTGTCCTCATAATTTGACTGGTGGTGTTTCAGATCAGGTCAACTCTTGATCCTGTTTACCAAAGTCATGACTGTCCTCATCTGACTGTGGTGGTGTTTCAGATCAGACCTAATTACCAAAATCCTGACTGTCCTGTGTTTCAGATCAGCCGACCTTGTCTTCCCTGCAGGAGTGTATGTGATCAAGTTGTCTGTGCACCATCCTGTCAGGCTGATGAGACACAGCAATGAGAGTCTCCTGCAGCCGTACTTTGTGACTGTCAAGGCTGTCACTGGGTTCCGTGACAGTGTCTTCAACTGGGGTCTACATTGATACGACACCACCCGTTATTCAGGTGATATTCCATATTGATTTCTCCTGGAGTAAGTCCGAGCCCACAACCTTTCAGGGAGACAACTCGTCCATTGCCATCTAATCATCTACTATGAAGTGGTCGAGAGGGAGAGAGCCAGGTAGTGTATCGTGTGTTTGTTTGTTTTTTTATATGTTTGTTGTTTCCAGCACTTGGCAATGTTCTATTAACTAACTAGTCTGTATGTTGTGGTTACTACAATTTTATGTTGTCACACGGCCTCATTCAACTAGCCACCCTTTTTCAGAACAATATCACCAAGCCGACCTTTTTATATGCCGACATTGAGGGTGGTCGCTGCCAGGGTGCATGTTGTCCTCAATGGTTCTTTTATGTCCCCAATTAAATGAGACGGGACCAACATTAACATGATCATCCGAGTCACGAGAGATACAAGGTCCTCAATGTTGAGGACTAGTTTTTTACACCAAACATATCCTTGCCTGGTCCTGGTCTTGAACTGAGAACTCAGTCGTGTAAAGCAGATGTGCTTGCCACTACACTACCGTACCTCTCTCTCTCTCTCTCTCTCACGCTTCATTTGATTGAAACCACCCAGCCTTCATAGATTCATTCAAAAGTAAGATCTGTTGTGTTAAAAGCTGGGGTCAAGTAACCAATATATAATAGAATATCACAACAAATAATAACCATCAGTAATGTACATTGTTTGCAATAATATTAGAATATTTATACAATTGAGTATTTATTCTGAAAATGTTTGTTCAGTTTCCCCAATTATGTTTCTCAGTCCAGTACACATGCCATAAGTCATTTTCATCTTCATTTATTAATAACTTGGTAACTCACAAAACTATAATTGACTCTCAGGACTATCGGCTATCTTAGTGTAGGTGGTCGAAACATGGTGGTCTATTGGCAGGTCACCAGGTGGCACTGATGTGCAGCCCTTTGTCAACATTGGAGCCGAGTCATTTGTGAGCAATACTTCGCTAGAAGGCTTGCTGTTTGAGAACCACACCTATTATGTGACGTTGGTGTGTGTCAACGATGCTGGACTAAATACAACCAACTCATCGCAAAGTCACTCACATCATTACTCTTTAATATGTTCCAGTTGTTTATGGAAGTGTGGTTTTCTTCAGCACTCCCAACTGTCAGAGGGTACTAGAAACAGAGGTCACCCCAAACTTATATTCAAAGACATAGTAAAGGGAAACTTGCAGGAAAAAGCAGTTGTACTTAGTTGCCAATGAAAGACCAATCTGGAGAGGACTTATTGTGAAGCAGTCATAGTCGCAACTACAGCTAACAGCGAGAGAGAGGTAATATGTATTCTACTACATTTAACTGCCAGTGCATCCTTTCTCCATTCTCTGCAATCTCTGCTTGTCAGTGAAATACTTCAACATTAACCTGTCAGTTCAACCATTCTAAATTCTTTGAGACAAATGGTTGTTTATAACAAGGAAATACTTCTACATGAACTGCCAAAGCATCGTTCTTTGTTCTGGAAAACAGATTGTCTTAAACGATGAGAAAATTCTTTTTTTACTGACAGAAAGCTGCTTGATAAGTCAAGTTATTTTGTAATTTCTGTCAAATATTACAATGACCAAGTAGTTTCTGTCAAATATTACAATGACCAAACTACAACACTTTTACTGATATGTATTGCCTGTATAGACTTGATGTCATCATTCCAGGTGTCACCATCAAAACTGAGTCGCCAAATGTAGACAACATGACTACATCAATGGACGACATGGAGCCATTCGATGACACAAGAACTGACGTACCAGCAGTAAAGATGTCACGACAGGATGGCGTTGGTGTCATCTGGGACAAACCACCCAAGGATGAGAACATCGACAGTGTGTGTAAGTTCTTGGCTCATGCTGATTATTGCACTCATAGCCCAGTCAGTCTTTACACAGACATTAGAACTTACTTGAAGTGTAGAGTGATTGTTGTACTCACAGCCCAGTCAGTCTTTACACAGACATTACTGCTTACTTGAAGTGTAGAGTGATTGTTGTACTCACAGCCCAGTCAGTCTTTACACAGACATTACAGCTTACTTGAAGTGTAGAGAGATTGTTGTACTCACAGCCCAGTCAGTCTTTACACAGACATTAGAACTTACTTGAAGTGTAGAGTGGTTGTTGTACTCACAGCCCAGTCAGTCTTTACACAGACATTACAGCTTACTTGAAGTGTAGAGTGATTGTTGTACTCACAGCCTAGTCAGTCTTTACACAGACATTAGAACTTACTTGAAGTGTAGAGTGATTGTTGCACTCACAGCCCAGTCAGTCTTTACACAGACATTAGAACTTACTTGAAGTGTAGAGAGATTGTTGTACTCACAGCCCAGTCAGTCTTTACACACACATTACAGCTTACTTGAAGTGTAGAGAGATTGTTGCACTCACAGCCCAGTCAGTCTTTACACAGACATTAGAACTTACTTGAAGTGTAGAGTGATTGTTGTACTCACAGCCCAGTCAGTCTTTACACAGACATTACAGCTTACCTGAAGTGTAGAGAGATTGTTGCACTCACAGCCCAGTCAGTCTTTACACAGACATTAGAACTTACTTGAAGTGTAGAGTGATTGTTGTACTCACAGCCCAGTCAGTCTTTACACAGACATTACAGCTTACTTGAAGTGTAGAGAGATTGTTGCACTCACAGCCCAGTCAGTCTTTACACAGACATTAGAACTTACTTGAAGTGTAGAGTGATTGTTGTACTCACAGCCCAGTCAGTCTTTACACAGACATTACAGCTTACTTGAAGTGTAGAGAGATTGTTGTACTCACAGCCCAGTCAGTCTTTACACACACATTACAGCTTACTTGAAGTGTAGAGAGATTGTTGTACTCACAGCCCAGTCAGTCTTTACACAGACATTACAGCTTACTTGAAGTGTAGAGTGATTGTTGTACTCATAGCCCAGTCAGTCTTTACACAGGCATTAGAACTTACTTGAAGTGTAGAGTGATTGTTGTACTCACAGCCCAGTCAGTCTTTACACAGACATTAGAACTTACTTGAAGTGTAGAGAGATTGTTGTACTCACAGCCCAGTCAGTCTTTACACACACATTACAGCTTACTTGAAGTGTAGAGTGATTGTTGTACTCACAGCCCAGTCAGTCTTTACACACACATTACAGCTTACTTGAAGTGTAGAGAGATTGTTGTACTCACAGCCCAGTCAGTCTTTACACAGACATTACAGCTTACTTGAAGTGTAGACTGATTGTTGTACTCACAGCCCAGTCAGTCTTTACACAGACATTAGAACTTACTTGAAGTGTAGAGTGATTGTTGTACTCACAGCCCAGTCAGTCTTTACACAGACATTACAGCTTACTTGAAGTGTAGAGTGATTGTTGTACTCACAGCCCAGTCAGTCTTTACACAGACATCAGAACTTACTTGAAGTGTAGAGTGATTGTTGTACTCACAGCCCAGTCAGTCTTTTCACAGACATTACAGCTTACTTGAAGTGTAGAGAGATTGTTGTACTCACAGCCCAGTCAGTCTTTACACACACATTACAGCTTACTTGAAGTGTAGAGTGGTTGTTGTACTCACAGCCCAGTCAGTCTTTACACAGACATTACAGTTTACTTGAAGTGTAGAGTGATTGTTGTACTCACAGCCCAGTCAGTCTATACACATACATTACAGCTTACTTGAAGTGTAGACTGATTGTTGTACTCACAGCCCAGTCAGTCTTTACACAGACATTACGGCTTACTTGAAGTGTAGAGAGATTGTTGTACTCATAGCCCAGTCAGTCTTTACACACACATTACAGCTTACTTGAAGTGTAGAGTTATTGTTGTACTCACAGCCCAGTCAGTCTTTTCACAGACATTACAGCTTACTTGAAGTGTAGACTGATTGTTGTACTCACAGCCCAGTCAGTCTTTACACAGACATTACAGCTTACTTGAAGTGTAGAGAGATTGTTGTACTCACAGCCCAGTCAGTCTTTACACACACATTACAGCTTACTTGAAGTGTAGAGTGGTTGTTGTACTCACAGCCCAGTCAGTCTTTACACAGACATTACAGCTTACTTGAAGTGTAGAGTGATTGTTGTACTCACAGCCCAGTCAGTCTATACACATACATTACAGCTTACTTGAAGTGTAGAGTGATTGTTGTACTCACAGCCCAGTCAGTCTTTACACAGACATTACAATTAACTTGAAGGGTAAAGTTATTCTTGCTCTCACAGCCCAGACCAGTGACAAGATGCTGACCGGGGGTTTTCTGTCAGCTGATGACTTTACTGCCCAGTACCTGTCAAGGACATCGGACACATTCAAGTCATTCATTGTCGCCCCCGAGTCAACCAGGGACAAAACAGACAGATACTTGAGGAACAGGTGGGAGATTGGCTTGTGAAAGGTCACTTAGTATATTGCTCTTGTAGGCTCCTACTTAAGAACAGGTGGGAGATTGGCTTGTGAAAGATGACTTAGTATATTGCTCTTGTAGGCTCCTTTTACTAAACGAACAGGTGGGAGATTGGGTTGTAAAAGGTCACTTAGTATATTGCTCTTGTAGGCTCCTACTTAAGAACAGGTGGGATATTGGCTTGTGAAAGATGACTTAGTATATTGCTCTTGTAGGCTCCTTTTACTAAAAGAACAGGTGGGAGATTGATTTGTAAAAGGTCACTTAGTATAAGTACTTTTGTGTTTTAGTTTGCAGTGTTATTCAAAAGTGATGTTCATATTTATAATGTTGGTATTTCAATGTTATTTCAATAACATTTTGTCTAAATATACTATGTTACCAATATAGCATTACTTGATGTCTTCATAAATAACATAATTCTCATTCAACACACCGTGAGACCCCCTGTGTTCCCTGTAGTTGACACTGTCAGACTTTCAACGTACAGTGTTATTGACTGTATCCAGGATACAACGATGGGACGGAACAACTGTGTCGACCCTCCCAGATCAGACGGTCAACAAGCCACTCAGCATCACTATGCCATTTGACAAAACTCAGCTGGAAGACTTCATGCAAGACATTCACGCATGGATACTGCACTGGTGTGCAGGTTAGTGACTGTCTTGTCATCTCCTGTCTCATAATGACAGGTTAGTGTCTGTCTTGTTATCTCCTGTTTCATAGTGACTGGTTTATGTCTGTCTTGTCATCACCTGTTTCATAGTGACATTTTAGTGTCTGTCTTGTCATCTCCTGTCTCATAGCGACAGGTTAGTGTCTATCTTGTCATCTCATGTCTCAGTCTCATAATGTCTCATAATGACAGGTTGTTGACTGTCTTGTCATCTCCTCTCGCATAGTGACAGGATTATGTCTGTCTTGTCATTTCCTGTCTCGTAGTGACCGGTTAGAGACTGTATTGTCATCTCCTGTCTCATAGTGACAGGTATGCATGGGGCAATTAACTTGAAAAGTTAATTAATTAAATTACAATTAACTCAGAAATGTTCCCATTAAATTAAATTAACCTCACACATTTATCAGGTCAATTAAATTAAATCTAAACTCACAAGTATGTTCGTAAATGCTACTGTCACGATAGTACAGTGTTCATATATATTAATTAAATTACTTTACTTATTACATCTGAGGAACAGTATTATTATCATCAAACAAATCTGAACATTGTGTTGACTTATAAAAGAAATATGTTGTGTAACTTTGTTGGAAAAAGATGTGCTTATACAATATTTATATACCAAGACATTTGTTTATGGGGTATTTGATCACATTTTAAAAGTTGTAGATGCTTGTTATAATTAATGTTCTTTTCTGAAAGGAATGTAAATTTGTGGCTGAAGATTTGCAGGGTGTGGAGTTTCCTCCAGTATTCCACCACCAAATTAACAAAACCGGGTGAGTACATACATAATTTCTATGCACCAAGATGTTATTTATGCAACATGTTAATGCTAAATCATTAGGTTTCCCCTTCATACACTAGCATTTAAATATTTATACACAATTATTTTATGCATCACTTGAACTGGCTTGCTTTTGATTCCAGTTGGCGCTGCACTGGTAAAAATTGTTTTCTTGTTTTAAGAAACAAAACTTAAAACAAGAAATATTTTCTAGGGAGCCATGTAAGACAATTATTTATGCAATCAACAACGCAAGCCAGATGTAAAGATATGAAAAGGCCAAATGGCATATTATTCTGATTAAGAGCATGAAATGTGGACCCTGTAACATATGCCAAGCCTGTGGCTGAGCCTCATACAAAGCCACCTGGACACAATGCTCCCAGAGCCCACAATTCGACATAGCAATACAGTACGTGTAGTAATATTGCTACAACACAAGACAATTCATGGCATCGTCACCAGCACATTAAAACATTAACCCAACACCGACAATATTTGACACAATACCTATTTGCATACAGCACTGGACTACACTACTTGCTAAAATTCCTACTCTATATATTTTAGTAACCTAAAAGGTGGGGCCATAACGCCAATTATCAATAAACCATCCCAACATCGATGGAAGGGAAGTCATCTTCCACTCCGCACCAAAACCCTACGTGAACGGGCAGATAGCCAAATTAAAAACGCAATGTCCACTGGGAAAGCGTCATATGGAAGGTGGTGACTTCACTTCCACCGTCAATGTACAAAATGTTACCAAGCACAACACTACTAAACACATTAATGTAACCGTATGCAGGATAAAGTGGGGAGGAGGGGGGGTCGAAAAATTACTAAAACCGAGAAAGCAGGTCTACTCCGCATGCATCGAACATTTGGAGTGAAGCTGCTTAATTTCAAACTGCGTCATTCGAATGACAGCTGCGCTTTGATTGGTTTAGCGGTGTCACGGGAGCGCTTAGTCAATAATCCAGGTTTCTTTGCCTACCCCTAAATTAGCATAAATTAGCATGACCTATTGACCCTTCCGTGCCCTGCTCGCACTGTTGCTAGCTTAAAATCCTGTATGCAACCGTGGTTGCATACTCTCATTTTCGTGATTTAAGAAAGAAAGAAAGAAAGAAAGAAAGAAAATAGTTCACAAAAATCAAGAAAAGACTATAGAAATATTTTCTTATTTATCCAAGGAAATTGTTCCTATGTAAGAAATGTTTTTTCTTAAATAAGAAAAGCGTTTTCTTAAATAAAAGAAAAGCAAGAAAATTTTTCTTAAAATTTGTAAATCAAGAAATGTTTTCTTAAATTTAATAAGAATATTTTTCTTGTAGTCATTTTGGATGTTTTACGTTAGTAAGAATATTTTTCTGAAAACAAGAAAAACCACCAGAAAGACTCTTGGAATAAGAAACATTTTCTCATTTAAATATTTTTATTAAAAAAAGGAAAACTACTGATCACTGATATTTTAACATTATAAAACCTTTTAGATGGCAGTTTTCTACAGATGACACTGCATAAAGGACCAAGTGACAATGGAATGGTGTTTTATTATGAGAAAAGGCAGTAAGTGTGTGACCATTAGAATCACATGTTATTGCGACAACCATGCAATCAGTCTGCAGCTCTCATATCCAGTAAGGTCATTCCTTGTCAAGTCAACCAATTTTCAGGAAATTAAAAAAGGTGATGTCTCAGAACATTTTAACCAATTAGCAAATGGATATATCTGAGCAACATTGCAAAAAAACTAAGCTAAAGGGTAAATGCAATTGTTATATATGCCTCTAACTACAGAGCTTAAATTTGCTGAATGTCTAGATATATTCGTATAGATGTGCATCACAAAATTAAAGAATGATAACGAGAAGGATAATGTATGTACAAACATTAATTTTGTTTTTGTTGCTGAGACTGGTTTTAGCAGTCTGTATTTCAAATTGTTATTTTATAGGACAAATTCCAAAGTGCTACTGTATACTGTCAGGGATACTTGCAATGACTTCTTAGTTCAATAGGAATGTAGTTACTATATCTTCAGAAAAATTCAGCCTTAAACTCGATATTTTACAAATTTCAACTTTCAGAATAAAATGTGGGACAATTCTTATGATCATCGTATTTGCACTGTGCACAATCCTTTACATACTGCAGCTGAAATATCACTGTTCTGTCTAATTATATTTTCTCCAAAATTGGCGAGTGACAAATTTATGAAACTTACTGCACAACAACAAATAGCAACAGCTATACCTTATTGACACAAAAACTGGAAAACGTCGCATGCCTGAACTTTGAGCATTGCCAATTAAAAAAAACGACAACTGGCCACATATTTCTGTCATAAGACCTGCCTCATTGTTTCTTAAGGGGAGTTATTCAAGGGTGATTTGATTGCACTTGCTGCTCTATGTCACAACATTTTTCTGTGTCAATAACTTAATTTATAAAATGACAAAAGGGAGCAAGTGACACAAAGTCACCAAATAACCATGTCACAAAAAAGTACTAATAATTTTTATAAATACACCTTGTCAAATGGTCCAAAGAATAGTGTACAATTACTGTGCTGTAATATGCACAAGAGAGCAAACCAAAATATGTTTTGTCCGATATTTAAAAAACCATCGTCAATTGCTCACTTTTGTCATTTCACTGCAGTATATTGTAAAATGTAAGATCACAGATTTAAACACCAAACGCACACAAACACACACACATTACAGCCCTTGTACCTCTACAGAACGGGTGACCTTATAAGAGGGGACTACTGGAACAGTAAAGTACAAACAAATGCAAAACTAAATTGCCGTAGTAACAATTAGTTGAAATTTCAAAAGTATTTGAATTGTGTACAATTTCAAAGAAATCGTAGCAGTGGCATGATTTAGATGTCCATGTCATTCTGCACACACCAAAGAAGGAACAATACATTGCCAGAAGATACAGTTAGTGAACTTCCTAGTATGTGAAAGGCAAGGATTTCATCCATAGATTTATTTTATTACAAATTAGCTTTTATGAAAGTTAAAACAGTCAGAATGATGACATGTTAATGGGTATTTTCATTTTTATTCATGATCAAGTTGACAAGTTGAAAGTACTGAATATAATAACAAATGCAAACTGCCATTTTTCAAACAGCCCGGCTGCTGCACACAAAATGTACTTGCAGTGTTTATCGCATGGCCGGGCGACATGTGAAATTGCTATAAAAGAATATGCCCGGACAACATTCTTACCTTTTGTCTCATGGAATGAACAGGATACAAATCAATCAATCAGAAGTCTTCTTTATCATGTATTTCCTACCAGTTGTATAAGCAGCAGGGCTTCTACTACCATCCTGGTACTAGATTATTATAACTGGTGACCCTCATAACCCTCATTAGCAGACCCTTAATGAGACCACTGGGGCACTGAGGGTGTGGTCTCAGTGCATGTGTGTCATAAGTGTTATGTCATGGGAGACTGACCTAAATCTAATTCTCATGTCAGGCATACATTTATAGAGCACACATATTGACAGTATTTTTAAATCAAAGTATGCTGAACAAAGATCACACTTATGCTGAATACCAGATTAATAAATTTTTATTTCATGTGTTTTTGATTACTGAAAATTATGCTTGGATCAGATATTTTGCATCGTATCATAGCTCTAGTAGTTTATAAGCATCTGCCCGTCAGAAATAATTAATGCAATAGAACCAATATATATTTTACTCCAAGAGTCAATAGCAAAAAACTTATGTTGGAAATTTCACTCATATTGTGATCTGATAGTATATAAAAAATATTTGAGTAAAATGATAATCAATAATATTACATTTAAATATTATTTGGTAGCGGACTTGTTAACAGATACAAATGCATTTGAATGCACATTTTGGATGGTATGCAGTAACCATGCACATTCAAAAGCAGTCGTTACATTTTCAGTGCATTTGATTGCATAAAACAAACATTTACATTAAAAAAATTCTATTCTTGCAATAGCTAAAAAAAAATTATCCAGACTCAACAGAGAGCATGTATTTGAATGCAACCCCCAAACATTTTATATTTCAAACGCCAAAATTCATCATTAATAAAATCAACATTCACATTGTATGAATTGTAAATACAGTTACAAAACATGCTTTTTGTCAGACTTCGAAAAAGTGCCCTGTAGTTAACAGATTCCTCAGCAGATTTTAGAATCATTGTCTGACCTGTAAATCCACTTTCTAAGTAAGACCGTGGTGTATATAGTTGTATTACATTGACTGATGCTTATATTAGAACAAGTAGCTTTGCTAATATAATTATGATGCATATATAATGTATTTGAATGTGAATGTGATCCTGGAAAATGGTATTGACATGCATTTGATAACAAGCCTGTTTTATAGTTGAATTATATTCACTGGCAGTTTTAAAGCTGTGTAAGGCGTTCTTGTCACACAGTTGACAAGTCAGACATTATTCACCAATAAATCAAAATTAATGAAGTTCGAGCCAACAAATTAACACAGAACAACATGCTAGCAATAGTGCAGCCCCTCTATGGTGAATTACTTTCACCCAATCTGCAAACGTCAAACTAATACACCTCTGCTATTGACATAGCATTATGTGCCACATTTCATCTTATTACCTTGTCAAGATTGTTTCCATCGACAGTCCATGACTCATTGTCATGGACTGTTTTGTTGAGTCAATATGCTGCACACAAATTAATTTATCCCTGCAGCTCAGTTCAACTGGGAGAGATACATTTCCAGTCAAAGCATCATCTCAGTGTTAATGACAGCATCCTTGTTGGCTTGGATGTTCTTCATAGTTAAAAAGGTAGTAGAACTACAGGGCACAAAACAGCACTAGTAGAGGAACAGTGCAGGTTGGATATGAGAAAGAACTTGTTCTCACAGAGAACAATAAATTAATGGAAAGTTTTCTATTGACTGTGTTAAGGCAAGGCTTTAGCCTAAACGCATCACCATCTCCCTCACTTCAAACCCTAGAAATCGGACTAAACGGCATCATAAAACAATTTGAAGCTTTAAACTCCAACAAAGCACCTGCCAAAATACTGAAGGAAACTGCTAAAAAGATATCCCCCATAATATCGCACATTTTTAGACAGATGTCAGAATAAACCTGCACAACTTGTGTAAAGGAGACTTTGAAGTGAGAAGCATTGGTTTGTGAACAGTTATAGCTAACCACTAACAGAGGTTTTACTACATTCATTCACCCACAGAATGAGTAATTTCATGGGTTGGCTGGCTGGTTGTTTTGTTTAATACGTTGATGAAGAACTCATTGATGAATATATTGATTATTGTAATGTTGGATTATTAAACAAATTGTCCATAGGGTTTTCTCATCCATTACATTTCTTGATCAATTAATTGGTCAGGTGACCATTGATTTAATATGTCATTGGTTAAGTTCCAATATAACAGTTTTCTTGATGTGTTTGTGTGACAGGTGTGTCACAGCTCAAGTGTTTGTGTTTGTGTGACAGATGTTTCTCTACTTAAGTGTTTACGTGACAGGTGTGTCACAGCTCAAGTGTTTGTATGACAAGTATGTCACAGCTGAAGTGTTTGTGTGACAGATGTGTCACAACTCAAGTGTTTGTGTGACAGGTGTGTCACAGCTCAAGTGTTTTGTGTTTGTGTGACAGATGTGTCACAACTCAAGTGTTTGTGTGACAGGTGTCACAGCTCAAGTGTTTTGTGTTTGTGTGACAGGTGTGTCACAACTAATGTGTATGTGTTTGTGTGACAGGTGTGTCACAGCTAATGTGTATGTGCTTATGTGATAGGTGTGTCACAACCCAAGAAGCCAGGCAGAAGGCAGCGGGCTACATATGCACCAATCATTAGTAGCTCAGCTATATACGGTGTCTCTAGCACCAACGAAACGTTTGTCAACACACCACCACGCATAACATCTGAATCAATCAATCTGTATCAATTCAAACTATCAGCAGAAGATTCAGATGATAAAAACCTCTCATTCCTGTCTAATGAGACTGCGCCAGCATCGATGGGCAATGTGAGCTTAGCTCTTGATGGTATGTTGACTTGTACTCCGTGTGCGGATGAGGAGCCAGCACTCTGTTGAAGGGAAATTGTTAGTCAACATAAGGAATACACCAGATTATCCAACTCTTCAGATGTTTGAGAGGGGATGTGATGTCTTTCCCATCATCTGTCACCATGGTAACAATGCCGGAAAACAGTGGGAAGAATTCAGCTTCCCCATATATGGTTTACATCCTTCCTGCTTATGATCCTGACTACACGGATGATGTATCACTGAAGTTTGATCCACCTGAACATGGTAATCTGACACTGTACCACCAAGTAAAGATTATCAACCTCATTGAACAAGATTGCTCACAGCCTTGGGATATAAGGCGTCCTCTGTGGGATAAACTCACCAGACTATTTTCTGATTCGGTCACTATACCGGAGGTGTCACTGCCAAACCCATGTGGCACGGATTTTGTGACGTGCAAGCTAGCCTGGGTTGTCACAATGTTCAAATACAGGCCGTTTGAAGGATACTTTGGTGAAGATGTCATTAAGGTAAGGCAAATCTTGAGATGTTCCATGAATTCTTGAAAATTGTACAAACTTGTCAAAAGTTACAGTTACTTGCATCAATGTAATGTTGAGTAACAATGACCAATCATAAGTGCTGGACTTTATGTGGTCTGACTAACTATTTACGGTTATACCATCCTGTTTTATGTAGTACGACTAACTGGTTACGGTTTATGCCATCCTGTTTTATGTAGTCCTACTAACTGGTTACGGTTTATGCCATTCTGTTTTATGTGGTCCTATTAACTGGTTACTGTTTATGACATTCTGTTTTATGTGGTCCTATTAACTGGTTACTGTTTATGACATTCTGTTTTATGTGGTCTTACTGACTGGTTACGGTTTATGCCATCCTGTTTTATGTGGTCCTACTAACTGGTTACGATTTATGCCATCCTGTTTTATGTGGTCCTATTAACTGGTTACGGTTCATGTCATCCTGTTTTATGTGGTCCTACTAACTGGTTACGGTTGATGTCATCCTATTTTATGTGGTCCTACTAACTGGTTATGGTTGATGCCATCCTGTTTATGTGGTCCTACTAACTGGTTACGGTTTATGCCATTCTGTTTTATGTGGTCCTACTAACTGGTTACGGTTTATGTCATCCTGTTTTATGTGGTCCTATTAACTGGTTACTGTTTATGACATTCTGTTTTATGTGGTCCTACTGACTGGTTACGGTTTATGCCATCCTGTTTTATGTGGTCCTACTAACTGGTTACGATTTATGCCATCCTGTTTTATGTGGTCCTACTAACTGGTTACAGTTTATGCCATCCTGTTTTATGTGGTCCTACTAACTGGTTACGGTTGGTGCCATCCTATTTTATGTGGTCCTACTAACTGGTTATGGTTGATGCCATCCTGTTTATGTGGTCCTACTAACTGGTTACGGTTGATGCCATCCTGTTTTATGTGGTCCTACTAACTGGTTACGGTTTATGTCATCCTGTTTTATGTGGTCCTACTAACTGGTTACGGTTGATGACATCCTGTTTTATGTAGTACGACTAACTGGTTATGGTTTATGCCATCCAGTTTTATGTAGTACGACTAACTGGTTACGGTTTATGCCATCCTGTTTTATGTAGTACAACTAACTGGTTACGGTTGATGCCATCCTGTTTTATGTAGTCCTACTAACTAGTTACGGTTTATGCCATCCTGTTTTATGTGATCCTACTAATTGGTTACGGTTTATGCCATCCTGTTTTATGTGGTCCGACTAACTGGTTACGGTTTATGCCATCCTGTTTTATGTGGTCTGACTTGATGGTTATGGTTTATGCCATTCTGTTTTATGTGGTCCGACTAACTGGTTACGGTTGATTCCATCCTGTTTTTGTGGTCTGACTAACTCGTTACAGTTCATGGCATCCTGTTTTTTTGTGGTCTGACTAAATGTTTACAGTTGATGCCATGCTGTTTTTGTGGTCCGACTAGATCGTTATGGTTTATGCCATTCTGTTTTTTTTTCAAATATATCAAAGTAGATTTACCATCAGTTAATCATCACATGTAATGCATAATGTTGTACAAATGTGCACAACACAAAAATGTGCACAACAAATCTTATGCTTCGACCAATTCCATTGCACCTCCATTTTTCTGTCTGTGTGTGGTGTCTCCAGCCATCAGTCTGTGTGTGGTGTCTCCAACCATGTGTCTGTGTGTGGTGTCTCCAGCCATCAGTCTGTGTGTGGTGTCTCCAGCCATCAGTCTGTGTGTGGTGTCTCCAGCCATCAATCTGTGTGTAGTGTATCCAGCCATGTGTCTGTGTATGGTGTCTCCAACCATGTGTCTGTGTGTGGTGTCTCCAGCCATCAGTCTGTGTGTGGTGTTTCCAGCCATCAATCTGTGTGTGGTGTCTCCAACCATGTGTCTGTGTGTGGTGTCTCCAGCCATCAGTCTGTGTGATGTCTCCAGCCATCAGTCTGTGTGTGGTGTCTCCAGCCATGTGTCTGTGTATGGTTATCCAACCATGTGTCTGTGTGTGGTGTCTCCAGCCATCAGTCTGTGTGTGGTGTCTCCAGCCATCAGCCTGTGTGTGGTGTCTCCAGCCATCAATCTGTGTGTAGTGTCTCCAGCCATGTGTCTGTGTATGGTGTCTCCAACCATGTGTCTGTGTGTGTGGTGTCTCCAGCCATCAGTCTGTGTGTGGTGTATCCAGCCATCAATCTGTGTGTGGTGTCTCCAACCATGTGTCTGTGTGTGGTGTGTCTCCAGCCATCAGTCTGTGTGTGGTGTCTCCAGCCATCACTCTGTGTGGTGTCTCCAACCATGTGTCTGTGTGTGGTGTGTCTCCAGCCATCAGTCTGTGTGTGGTGTCTCCAGCCATCAGCCTGTGTGTGGTGTCTCCAGCCATCAATCTGTGTGTAGTGTCTCCAGCCATGTGTCTGTGTATGGTGTCTCCAACCATGTGTCTGTGTGTGTGGTGTCTCCAGCCATCAGTCTGTGTGTGGTGTATCCAGCCATCAATCTGTGTGTGGTGTCTCCAACCATGTGTCTGTGTGTGGTGTGTCTCCAGCCATCAGTCTGTGTGTGGTGTCTCCAGCCATCACTCTGTGTGGTGTCTCCAACCATGTGTCTGTGTGTGGTGTCTCCAGCCATCAGTATGTGTGTGGTGTCTCCAGCCATCAGTCTGTGTGTGGTGTCTCCAGCCATCAGTCTGTGTGTGGTGTATCCAGCCATCAGTCTGTGTGTAGTGTCTCCATCCATGTGTCTGTGTGGTGTCTCCAACCATGTGTCTGTGTGTGGTGCCTCCAGCCATGTGTATATGTGTGGTATTTCCAACCATGTGCCTGTGTGTGGTGTAGCCAGCCATATGTCTGTGTGTGGTGCCTCCAACCATGTGTCTGTGTGTGGTGTCTCCAGCCATGTGTCTGTGTGTGGTGCCTCCAGCCATGGGTATCTGTGTGGTATTTCCAACCATGTGCCTGTGTGTGGTGTATCCAGCCATAAGTCTGTGTGTGGTGCCTCCAACCATGTGTCTGTGTGTGGTGTCTCCAGCCATGTGTATGTGTGGTGTCTCCAGCCATGTGTCTGTGTGTGGTGACTCCAGCTATCTGTCTATGTGTGTTGTCTTCAGCCATCAGTCTGTGTGTGGTGTCTCCAGCCATCAGTCTGTGTGTGTAGTGTCTCCAACCATGTGTCTGTGTATGGTGTCTCCAACCATGTGTCTGTGTGTGATGTCTCCAGCCATCAGTCTGGGTGTGGTGTCTCCAGCCATCAGTCTGTGTGTGGTGTCTCCAGCCATCAGTCTGTGTGTGGTGTCTCAAGCCATCAATCTGTGTGTAGTGTCTCCAGACATGTGTATGTGTATGGTGTCTCCAACCATGTGTCTGTGTGTGTGTGGTGCCTCCAGCCATGTGTATCTGTGTGGTATTTCCAACCATGTGCCTGTGTGTGGTGTATCCAGCCATATGTCTGTGTGTGGTGCCTCCAACCATGTGTCTGTGTGTGGTGCCTCCAGCCATGTGTGTCTGTGTGGTATTTCCAACCATTTGCTTGTGTGTGGTGTATCCATCCATATGTCTGTGTGTGGTGCCTCCAACCATGTCTCTGTGTGTGGTGTATCCAGCCATATGTCTATGTGTGGTGCCTCCAACTATATGTCTGTGTGTGGTGTCTCTAACCATGTGTCTGAGTGTGGTGCCTCCAGCCATGTGTATCTGTGTGGTATTTCCAACCATGTGCCTGTGTGTGGTGTATCCATCCATATGTCTGTGTATGGTGCCTCCAACCATGTGTCTGTGTGTGGTGTCTCCAGCCATGTGTATGTGTGGTGTCTCCAGCCATGTGTCTGTGTGTGGTGTCTCCAGCTATCTGTCTATGTGTGTTGTCTCCAGCCATCAGTTTGTGTGTGGTGTCTCCAGCCATCAATCTGTGTGTGGTGTCTCCAGCCATCAGTCTGTGTGTGGTGTGTCCAGCCATGTGTCTGTGTGTGGTGTCTCCAGCCATCAGTCTGTGTGTGTAGTGTCTCCAACCATGTGTCTGTGTATGGTGTCTCCAATCATGTGTATGTGTGTGGTGCCTCCAGACATGTGTATCTATGTGGTGTCTCCAGCCATCAGCCTGTGTGTGGTGTCTCCAGCCATGTGTCTGTGTGTGGTGTCTCCAGCCATCAGTCTGTGTGTGTTGTCTCCAGCCATCAGTCTGTGTGTGGTGTCTCCAAACATGTGTCTGTGTGGTGCCTCCAACCGTGTGTCTATGTGTGGTGTCTCCAACCATGTGTCTGTGTATAGTGTCTCCAATCATGTGTCTCTGTGTGGTGTCTCCAACCATATATCTATGTGTGGTGTCTCCAGCCATCAGTCTGTGTGTGGTATTTCCAACCATGTGCCTGTGTGTGGTGTATCCAGCCATAAGTATGTGTGTGGTGCCTCCAACCATGTGTCTGTGTGTGGTGTCTCCAGCCATGTGTCTGTGTGTGGTGCCTCCAGCCATGTGTGTCTGTGTGGTATTTCCAACCATGTGCCTGTGTGTGGTGTATCCATCCATATGTCTGTGTGTGGTGCCTCCAACAATGTATCTCTGTGTGGTGTATCCAGCCATATGTCTATGTGTGGTGCCTCCAACTATATGTCTGTGTGTGGTGTCTCTAACCATGTGTCTGAGTGTGGTGCCTCCAGCCATGTGTATCTGTGTGGTATTTCCAACCATGTGCCTGTGTGTGGTGTATCCAGCCATATGTCTGTGTGTGGTGCCTCCAACCATGTCTCTGTGTGTGGTGTATCCAGCCATATATCTATGTGTGGTGCCTCCAACTATATGTCTGTGTGTGGTGTCTCTAACCATGTGTCTGAGTGTGGTGCCTCCAGCCATGTGTATCTGTGTGGTATTTCCAACCATGTGCCTGTGTGTGGTGTATCCAGCCATATGTCTGTGTATGGTGCCTCCAACCATGTGTCTGTGTGTGGTGTCTCCAGCCATGTGTATGTGTGGTGTCTCCAGCCATGTGTCTGTGTGTGGTGTCTCCAGCTATCTGTCTATGTGTGTTGTCTCCAGCCATCAGTTTGTGTGTGGTGTCTCCAGCCATCAGTCTGTATGTGGTGTCTCCAGCCATCAGTCTGTGTGTGGTGTGTCCAGCCATGTGTCTGTGTGTGGTGTCTCTAGCCATCAGTCTGTGTGTGTAGTGTCTCCAACCATGTGTCTGTGTATGGTGTCTCCAATCATGTGTCTGTGTGTGGTGCCTCCAGACATGTGTATCTATGTGGTGTCTCCAGCCATCAGCCTGTGTGTGGTGTCTCCAGCCATGTGTCTGTGTGTGGTGTCTCCAGCCACCAGTCTGTGTGTGTTGTCTCCAGCCATCAGTCTGTGTGTGGTGTCTCCAAACATGTGTCTGTGTGGTGCCTCCAACCGTGTGTCTATGTGTGGTGTCTCCAACCATGTGTCTGTGTATAGTGTCTCCAATCATGTGTCTCTGTGTGGTGTCTCCAACCATATATCTGTGTGTGGTGCCTCCAGCCATGTGTCTGTGTGTGGTGTCTCCAGCCATCAGTCTGTGTGGTGTCTCCAGCCATCAGTATGTGTGTGGTGTTTCCAACCATGTATCTGTGTGTGGTGTATCCAGCCATATGTCTGTGTGTGATGCCTCCAACCATGTGTCTGTGTGGTGTATCCATCCATGTGTCTGTGTCTGGTGTATCCAGCCATGTGTCTGTGTCTGGTGTATCCATCCATGTGTCTGTGTCTGGTGTATCCATCCATGTGTCTGGTGTATCCAGCCATGTGTCTGTGTCTGGTGTATCCATCCATATGTCTGTGTCTGGTGTATCCATCCATGTGTCTGGTGTATCCAGCCATGTGTCTGTGTCTGGTGTATCCATCCATGTGTCTGTGTCTGGTGTATCCATCCATGTGTCTGTGTGTGGTGTCTCCAGCCATCAGTCTGTGTGGTGTCTCCAGCCATCAGTCTGTGTGTGGTGTCTCCAACCATGTGTCTGTGTGTGGTGTCTCCAGCCATCAGTCTGTGTGTGGTGTCTCCAGCCATCAGTCTGTGTGTGGTGTCTCCAGCCATCAATCTGTGTGTAGTGTATCCAGCCATGTGTCTGTGTGTGGTGTCTCCAACCATGTGTCTGTGTGTGGTGTCTCCAGCCATCAGTCTGTGTGTGGTGTCTCCAGCCATCAATCTGTGTGTGGTGTCTCCAGCCATCAATCTGTGTGTGGTGTCTCCAACCATGTGCCTGTGTGTGGTGTATCCAGCCATATGTCTGTGTGTGGTGCCTCCAACCATGTGTCTGTGTGTGGTGCCTCCAGCCATGTGTGTCTGTGTGGTATTTCCAACCATGTGCCTGTGTGTGGTGTATCCATCCATATGTCTGTGTGTGGTGCCTCCAACCATGTATCTCTGTGTGGTGTATCCAGCCATATGTCTATGTGTGGTGCCTCCAACTATATGTCTGTGTGTGGTGTCTCTAACCATGTGTCTGAGTGTGGTGCCTCCAGCCATGTGTATCTGTGTGGTATTTCCAACCATGTGCCTGTGTGTGGTGTATCCAGCCATATGTCTGTGTGTGGTGCCTCCAACCATGTCTCTGTGTGTGGTGTATCCAGCCATATATCTATGTGTGGTGCCTCCAACTATATGTCTGTGTGTGGTGTCTCTAACCATGTGTCTGAGTGTGGTGCCTCCAGCCATGTGTATCTGTGTGGTATTTCCAACCATGTGCCTGTGTGTGGTGTATCCAGCCATATGTCTGTGTATGGTGCCTCCAACCATGTGTCTGTGTGTGGTGTCTCCAGCCATGTGTATGTGTGGTGTCTCCAGCCATGTGTCTGTGTGTGGTGTCTCCAGCTATCTGTCTATGTGTGTTGTCTCCAGCCATCAGTTTGTGTGTGGTGTCTCCAGCCATCAGTCTGTATGTGGTGTCTCCAGCCATCAGTCTGTGTGTGGTGTGTCCAGCCATGTGTCTGTGTGTGGTGTCTCTAGCCATCAGTCTGTGTGTGTAGTGTCTCCAACCATGTGTCTGTGTATGGTGTCTCCAATCATGTGTCTGTGTGTGGTGCCTCCAGACATGTGTATCTATGTGGTGTCTCCAGCCATCAGCCTGTGTGTGGTGTCTCCAGCCATGTGTCTGTGTGTGGTGTCTCCAGCCACCAGTCTGTGTGTGTTGTCTCCAGCCATCAGTCTGTGTGTGGTGTCTCCAAACATGTGTCTGTGTGGTGCCTCCAACCGTGTGTCTATGTGTGGTGACTCCAACCATGTGTCTGTGTATAGTGTCTCCAATCATGTGTCTCTGTGTGGTGTCTCCAACCATATATCTGTGTGTGGTGCCTCCAGCCATGTGTCTGTGTGTGGTGTCTCCAGCCATCAGTCTGTGTGGTGTCTCCAGCCATCAGTATGTGTGTGGTGTTTCCAACCATGTATCTGTGTGTGGTGTATCCAGCCATATGTCTGTGTGTGATGCCTCCAACCATGTGTCTGTGTGGTGTATCCATCCATGTGTCTGTGTCTGGTGTATCCAGCCATGTGTCTGTGTCTGGTGTATCCATCCATGTGTCTGTGTCTGGTGTATCCATCCATGTGTCTGGTGTATCCAGCCATGTGTCTGTGTCTGGTGTATCCATCCATATGTCTGTGTCTGGTGTATCCATCCATGTGTCTGGTGTATCCAGCCATGTGTCTGTGTCTGGTGTATCCATCCATGTGTCTGTGTCTGGTGTATCCATCCATGTGTCTGTGTGTGGTGTCTCCAGCCATCAGTCTGTGTGGTGTCTCCAGCCATCAGTCTGTGTGTGGTGTCTCCAACCATGTGTCTGTGTGTGGTGTCTCCAGCCATCAGTCTGTGTGTGGTGTCTCCAGCCATCAGTCTGTGTGTGGTGTCTCCAGCCATCAATCTGTGTGTAGTGTATCCAGCCATGTGTCTGTGTGTGGTGTCTCCAACCATGTGTCTGTGTGTGGTGTCTCCAGCCATCAGTCTGTGTGTGGTGTCTCCAGCCATCAATCTGTGTGTGGTGTCTCCAGCCATCAATCTGTGTGTGGTGTCTCCAACCATGTGCCTGTGTGTGGTGTATCCAGCCATATGTCTGTGTGTGGTGCCTCCAACCATGTGTCTGTGTGTGGTGCCTCCAGCCATGTGTGTCTGTGTGGTATTTCCAACCATGTGCCTGTGTGTGGTGTATCCATCCATATGTCTGTGTGTGGTGCCTCCAACCATGTATCTCTGTGTGGTGTATCCAGCCATATGTCTATGTGTGGTGCCTCCAACTATATGTCTGTGTGTGGTGTCTCTAACCATGTGTCTGAGTGTGGTGCCTCCAGCCATGTGTATCTGTGTGGTATTTCCAACCATGTGCCTGTGTGTGGTGTATCCAGCCATATGTCTGTGTGTGGTGCCTCCAACCATGTCTCTGTGTGTGGTGTATCCAGCCATATATCTATGTGTGGTGCCTCCAACTATATGTCTGTGTGTGGTGTCTTTAACCATGTGTCTGAGTGTGGTGCCTCCAGCCATGTGTATCTGTGTGGTATTTCCAACCATGTGCCTGTGTGTGGTGTATCCAGCCATATGTCTGTGTATGGTGCCTCCAACCATGTGTCTGTGTGTGGTGTCTCCAGCCATGTGTATGTGTGGTGTCTCCAGCCATGTGTCTGTGTGTGGTGTCTCCAGCTATCTGTCTATGTGTGTTGTCTCCAGCCATCAGTTTGTGTGTGGTGTCTCCAGCCATCAGTCTGTATGTGGTGTCTCCAGCCATCAGTCTGTGTGTGGTGTGTCCAGCCATGTGTCTGTGTGTGGTGTCTCTAGCCATCAGTCTGTGTGTGTAGTGTCTCCAACCATGTGTCTGTGTATGGTGTCTCCAATCATGTGTCTGTGTGTGGTGCCTCCAGACATGTGTATCTATGTGGTGTCTCCAGCCATCAGCCTGTGTGTGGTGTCTCCAGCCATGTGTCTGTGTGTGGTGTCTCCAGCCACCAGTCTGTGTGTGTTGTCTCCAGCCATCAGTCTGTGTGTGGTGTCTCCAAACATGTGTCTGTGTGGTGCCTCCAACCGTGTGTCTGTGTATAGTGTCTCCAATCATGTGTCTCTGTGTGGTGTCTCCAACCATATATCTGTGTGTGGTGCCTCCAGCCATGTGTCTGTGTGTGGTGTCTCCAGCCATCAGTCTGTGTGGTGTCTCCAGCCATCAGTATGTGTGTGGTGTTTCCAACCATGTATCTGTGTGTGGTGTATCCAGCCATATGTCTGTGTGTGATGCCTCCAACCATGTGTCTGTGTGGTGTATCCATCCATGTGTCTGTGTCTGGTGTATCCAGCCATGTGTCTGTGTCTGGTGTATCCATCCATGTGTCTGTGTCTGGTGTATCCATCCATGTGTCTGGTGTATCCAGCCATGTGTCTGTGTCTGGTGTATCCATCCATATGTCTGTGTCTGGTGTATCCATCCATGTGTCTGGTGTATCCAGCCATGTGTCTGTGTCTGGTGTATCCATCCATGTGTCTGTGTCTGGTGTATCCATCCATGTGTCTGTGTGTGGTGTCTCCAGCCATCAGTCTGTGTGGTGTCTCCAGCCATCAGTCTGTGTGTGGTGTCTCCAACCATGTGTCTGTGTGTGGTGTCTCCAGCCATCAGTCTGTGTGTGGTGTCTCCAGCCATCAGTCTGTGTGTGGTGTCTCCAGCCATCAATCTGTGTGTAGTGTATCCAGCCATGTGTCTGTGTGTGGTGTCTCCAACCATGTGTCTGTGTGTGGTGTCTCCAGCCATCAGTCTGTGTGTGGTGTCTCCAGCCATCAATCTGTGTGTGGTGTCTCCAGCCATCAATCTGTGTGTGGTGTCTCCAACAATGTGTCTGTGTGTGGTGTCTCCAGCCATCAGTCTGTGTGTGGTGTCTTCAGCCAACAGTCTGTGTGTGGTGTGTCCAGCCATCAGTCTGTGTGTGTAGTGTCTCCAACCATGTGTATGTGTATGGTGTCTCCAACCATGTGTCTGTGTGTGGTGTCTCCAGCCATCAGTCAGTGTGTGGTGTCTCCAGCCATCAGTCTGTGTGTGGTGTCTCCAGCCATCAGTCTGTGTGTGGTGTCTCTAGCCATCAGTCTGTGTGTGTAGTGTCTCCAACCATGTGTCTGTGTATGGTGTCTCCAATCATGTGTCTGTGTGTGGTGCCTCCAGACATGTGTATCTATGTGGTGTCTCCAGCCATCAGCCTGTGTGTGGTGTCTCCAGCCATGTGTCTGTGTGTGGTGTCTCCAGCCACCAGTCTGTGTGTGTTGTCTCCAGCCATCAGTCTGTGTGTGGTGTCTCCAAACATGTGTCTGTGTGGTGCCTCCAACCGTGTGTCTATGTGTGGTGACTCCAACCATGTGTCTGTGTATAGTGTCTCCAATCATGTGTCTCTGTGTGGTGTCTCCAACCATATATCTGTGTGTGGTGCCTCCAGCCATGTGTCTGTGTGTGGTGTCTCCAGCCATCAGTCTGTGTGGTGTCTCCAGCCATCAGTATGTGTGTGGTGTTTCCAACCATGTATCTGTGTGTGGTGTATCCAGCCATATGTCTGTGTGTGATGCCTCCAACCATGTGTCTGTGTGGTGTATCCATCCATGTGTCTGTGTCTGGTGTATCCAGCCATGTGTCTGTGTCTGGTGTATCCATCCATGTGTCTGTGTCTGGTGTATCCATCCATGTGTCTGGTGTATCCAGCCATGTGTCTGTGTCTGGTGTATCCATCCATATGTCTGTGTCTGGTGTATCCATCCATGTGTCTGGTGTATCCAGCCATGTGTCTGTGTCTGGTGTATCCATCCATGTGTCTGTGTCTGGTGTATCCATCCATGTGTCTGTGTGTGGTGTCTCCAGCCATCAGTCTGTGTGGTGTCTCCAGCCATCAGTCTGTGTGTGGTGTCTCCAACCATGTGTCTGTGTGTGGTGTCTCCAGCCATCAGTCTGTGTGTGGTGTCTCCAGCCATCAGTCTGTGTGTGGTGTCTCCAGCCATCAATCTGTGTGTAGTGTATCCAGCCATGTGTCTGTGTGTGGTGTCTCCAACCATGTGTCTGTGTGTGGTGTCTCCAGCCATCAGTCTGTGTGTGGTGTCTCCAGCCATCAATCTGTGTGTGGTGTCTCCAGCCATCAATCTGTGTGTGGTGTCTCCAACAATGTGTCTGTGTGTGGTGTCTCCAGCCATCAGTCTGTGTGTGGTGTGTCCAGCCATGTGTCTGTGTGTGGTGTGTCCAGCCATCAGTCTGTGTGTGTAGTGTCTCCAACCATGTGTATGTGTATGGTGTCTCCAACCATGTGTCTGTGTGTGGTGTCTCCAGCCATCAGTCAGTGTGTGGTGTCTCCAGCCATCAGTCTGTGTGTGGTGTCTCCAGCCATCAGTCTGTGTGTGGTGTCTCCAGCCATCAATCTGTGTGTAATGTCTCCAGCCATGTGTATGTGTATGGTGTCTCCAACCATGTGTCTGTGTATGTGTGGTGCCTCCAGCCATGTGTATCTGTGTGGTATTTCCAACCATGTGCCTGTGTGTGGTGTATCCAGCCATATGTCTGTGTGTGGTGCCTCCAACCATGTGTCTGTGTGTGGTGTCTCTAACCATGTGTCTGAGTGTGGTGCCTCCAACCATGTGTCTGTGTGTGGTGCCTCCAACCATGTGTCTGTGTGTGGTGTCTCTAACCATATGTCTGTGTGTGGTGCCTCCAACCATGTGTCTGTGTGTGGTGCCTCCAACCATGTGTCTGTGTATGGTGTCTCCAGCCATGTGTATGTGTGTGGTGCCTCCAGCCATGTGTATCTGTGTGGTATTTCCAACCATGTCTCTGTGTGTGGTGTATCCAGCCTTATGTCTGTGTGTGGTGCCTCCAACCATGTGTCTGTGTGTAGTGTCTCTAACCATGTGTCTGTGTGTGGTGCCTCCAGCCATGTGTATCTGTGTGGTATTTCCAACCATGTGCCTGTGTGTGGTGTATCCAGCCATATGTCTGTGTGTGGTACCTCCAACCATGTGTCTGTGTGTGGTTTCTCCAGCAATGTGTATGTGTATGGTGTCTCCAACCATATGTCTGTGTTTGGTGCCTCCAGCCATGTGTATCTGTGTGGTATTTCCAACCATGTGCCTGTGTGTAGTGTCTCCAGCCATGTGTATGTGTATGGTGTCTCCAACCATATGTCTGTGTTTGGTGCCTCCAGCCATGTGTATCTGTGTGGTATTTCCAACCATGTGCCTGTGTTTGGTGTATCCAGCCATATGTATGTGTGTGGTGCCTCCAACCATGTGTCTGTGTGTGGTGTCTCCAGCCATATGTTTGTGTGTGGTGTCTCCAGACATCAGTCTGTGTGTGGTGTCTCCAGCCATCAATCTGTGTGTGGTGTCTCCAGCCATCAATCTGTGTGTGGTGTCTCCAACAATGTGTCTGTGTGTGGTGTCTCCAGCCATCAGTCTGTGTGTGGTGTCTCCAGCCAACAGTCTGTGTGTGGTGTGTCCAGCCATCAGTCTGTGTGTGTAGTGTCTCCAACCATGTGTATGTGTATGGTGTCTCCAACCATGTGTCTGTGTGTGGTGTCTCCAGCCATCAGTCAGTGTGTGGTGTCTCCAGCCATCAGTCTGTGTGTGGTGTCTCCAACCATCAGTCTGTGTGTGGTGTCTCCAGCCATCAATCTGTGTGTAGTGTCTCCAGCCATGTGTATGTGTATGGTGTCTCCAACCATGTGTCTGTGTATGTGTGGTGCCTCCAGCCATGTGTATCTGTGTGGTATTTCCAACCATGTGCCTGTGTGTGGTGTATCCAGCCATATGTCTGTGTGTGGTGCCTCCAACCATGTGTCTGTGTGTGGTGTCTCTAACCATATGTCTGTGTGTGGTGCCTCCAACCGTGTGTCTATGTGTGGTGTCTCCAACCATGTGTCTGTGTATGGTGTCTCCAACCATGTGTCTGTGTGTGGTGCCTCCAGCCATGTGTATCTGTGTGGTATTTCCAACCATGTCTCTGTGTGTGGTGTATCCAGCCTTATGTCTGTGTGTGGTGCCTCCAACCATGTGTCTGTGTGTAGTGTCTCTAACCATGTGTCTGTGTGTGGTGCCTCCAGCCATGTGTATCTGTGTGGTATTTCCAACCATGTGCCTGTGTGTGGTGTATCCAGCCATATGTCTGTGTGTGGTACCTCCAACCATGTGTCTGTGTGTGGTTTCTCCAGCCATGTGTATGTGTATGGTGTCTCCAACCATATGTCTGTGTTTGGTGCCTCCAGCCATGTGTATCTGTGTGGTATTTCCAACCATGTGCCTGTGTGTAGTGTCTCCAGCCATGTGTCTGTGTATGGTGTCTCCAACCATATGTCTGTGTTTGGTGCCTCCAGCCATGTGTATCTGTGTGGTATTTCCAACCATGTGCCTGTGTGTGGTGTATCCAGCCATATGTATGTGTGTGGTGCCTCCAACCATGTGTCTGTGTGTGGTGTCTCCAGCCATATGTCTGTGTGTGGTGCCGCCAACTATATGTCTGTGTGTGGTGTCTCCAACCATGTGTCTGTGTGTGGTGCCTCCAGCCATGTGTATCTGTGTGGTATTTCCAACCATGTGCCTGTGTGTGGTGTATCCAGCCATATGTCTGTGTGTGGTACCTCCAACCATGTGTCTGTGTGTGGTTTCTCCAGCCATGTGTATGGGTGGTGTCTCCAGCCATGTGTCTGTGTGTGGTGTCTCCAGCTATCTGTCTATGTATCTTGTCTCCAGCCATCAGTCTGTGTGTGGTGTCTCCAACCATCAGTCTGTGTGTGCTGTCTCTAGCAATCAGTCTGTGGGTGGTGTCTCCAGCCATCAGTCTGTGTGTGGTGTGTCCAGCCATGTGTCTGTGTGTGGTGTCTCCAGCCATGCGTCTGTGTATGGTTTCTCCAACCATGTGTCTGTGTGTGTTGTCTCCAGCCATCAGTCTGTGTGTGGTGCCTCCAGCCATGTGTATCTGTGTGGTATTTCCAACCATGTCTCTGTGTGTGGTGTATCCAGCCTTATGTCTGTGTGTGGTGCCTCCAACCATGTGTCTGTGTGTGGTGTCTCTAACCATGTGTCTGTGTGTGGTTCCTCCAGCCATGTGTATCTGTGTGGTATTTCCAACCATGTGCCTGTGTGTGGTGTATCCAGCCATATGTCTGTGTGTGGTGCCGCCAACTATATGTCTGTGTGTGGTGTCTCCAACCATGTGTCTGTGTGTGGTGCCTCCAGCCATGTGTATCTGTGTGGTATTTCCAACCATGTGCCTGTGTGTGGTGTATCCAGCCATATGTCTGTGTGTGGTACCTCCAACCATGTGTCTGTGTGTGGTTTCTCCAGCCATGTGTATGTGTGGTGTCTCCAGCCATGTGTCTGTGTGTGGTGTCTCCAGCTATCTGTCTATGTATCTTGTCTCCAGCCATCAGTCTGTGTGTGGTGTCTCCAGCCATCAGTCTGTGTGTGCTGTCTCTAGCAATCAGTCTGTGGGTGGTGTCTCCAGCCATCAGTCTGTGTGTGGTGTGTCCAGCCATGTGTCTGTGTGTGGTGTCTCCAGCCATCAGTCTGTGTGTGGTGTCTCCAGCCATGTGTCTGTGTATGGTTTATCCAACCATGTGTCTGTGTGTGTTGTCTTCAGCCATCAGTCTGTGTGTGGTTTCTCCAGCCATCAGTCTGTCTGTGGTGTCTCCAGCCATCAGTCTGTGTGTGGTGTCTCCAGCCATCAATCTGTGTGTAGTGTCTCCAGCCATGTGTATGTGTATGGTGTCTCCAACAATATGTCTGTGTGTGGTGTCTCCAGCCATCAGTCTGTGTGTGCTGTCTCTAGCAATCAGTCTGTGGGTGGTGTCTCCAGCCATCAGTCTGTGTGTCGTGTGTCCAGCCATGTGTCTGTGTGTGGTGTCTCCAGCCATGTGTCTGTGTATGGTTTCTCCAACCATGTGTCTGTGTGTGTTGTCTCCAGCCATCAGTCTGTGTGTGGTGTCTCCAGCCATCAGTCTGTGTGTGGTGTCTCCAGCCATGTGTCTGTGTGTAGTGTCTCCAGCCATGTGTCTGTGTGTGGTGTCTCTAACCATGTGTCTGTGTGTGATGCCTCCAGCCATGTGTATCTGTGTGGTATTTCAAACCATGTGCCTGTGTGTGGTGTATCCAGCCATGTGTCTGTGTGTGTTGCCTCCAACTATATGTCTGTGTGTGGTGTCTCCAACCATGTGTCTGTGTGTGGTGCCTCCAGCCATGTGTATCTTTGTGGTATTTCCAACCATGTTCCTGTGTGTGGTGTATCCAGCCATATGTATGTGTATGGTGCCTCCAACCATGTGTCTGTGTGTGGTGTCTCCAGGCATGTGTATGTGTGGTGTCTCCAGCCATGTGTCTGTGTGTGGTGTATCCAGCTATCTGTCTATGTGTGTTGTCTCCAGCCATCAGTTTGTGTGTGGTGTCTCCAGCCATCAATCTTCATGTGGTGTCTCCAGCCATCAGTCTGTTTGTGGTGTGTCCAGCCATGTGTTTGTGTGTGGTGTCTCCAGCCATCAGTCTGTGTGTGTAGTGTCTCCAAACATGCGTCTGTGTATGGTGTCTCCAATCATGTGTCTGGGTGTGGTGCCTCCAGACATGTGTATATATGTGGTGTCTCCAGACATCAGCCTGTGTGTGGTGTCTCCAGCCATGTGTCTGTGTGTGGTGTCTCCAGCCATCAGTCTGTGTGTGTTGTCTCCAGCCATCAGTCTGTGTGTGGTGTCTCCAAACATGTGTCTGTGTGGTGCCTCCAACCGTGTGTCTATGTGTGGTGTCTCCAACCATGTGTCTGTGTATGGTGTCTCCAATCATGTGTCTCTGTGTGGTGTCTCCAACCATGTATCTGTGTGTGATGCCTCCAGCCATATGTCTGTGTGTGGTGCCTCCAGCCATGTGTATGTGTGTGGTGTGTCCAACCATGTGCCTGTGTGTGGTGCCTCCAGCCATGTATCTCTGTGTGGTGTTTCCAACCATGTATCTGTGTCTGGTGTATCCATCCATGTGTCTCTGGTGTATCCATCCATGTGTCTGTGTGTGGTGTCTCCAGCCATCAGTCTGTGTGTGGTGTCTCCAACCATGTGTCTGTGTGTGGTGTCTCCAGCCATCAGTCTGTGTGTGGTGTCTCCAGCCATCAGTCTGTGTGTGGTGTCTCCAGCCATCAATCTGTGTGTAGTGTATCCAGCCATGTGTCTGTGTATGGTGTCTCCAACCATGTGTCTGTGTGTGGTGTCTCCAGCCATCAGTCTGTGTGTGGTGTCTCCAGCCATCAATCTGTGTGTGGTGTCTCCAACAATGTGTCTGTGTGTGGTGTCTCCAGCCATCAGTCTGTGTGTGGTGTTTCCAGCCATCAGTCTGTGTGTGGTGTCTCCAGCCATGTGTCTGTGTATGGTGTCTCCAACCATGTGTCTGTGTGTGGTGTCTCCAGCCATCAGTCTGTGTGTGGTGTATCCAGCCATCAGTCTGTGTGTGGTGTCTCCAGCCATCAGTCTGTGTGTGGTGTCTCCAGCCATCAATCTGTGTGTAGTGTCTCCAGCCATGTGTCTCTGTGTGGTGTCTCCAACCATGTGTCTGTGTTTGGTGCCTCCAGCCATGTGTATCTGTGTGGTATTTCCAACCATGTGCCTGTGTGTGGTGTATCCAGCCATATGTATGTGTGTGGTGCCTCCAACCATGTGTCTGTGTGTGGTGTATCCAGCCATATGTCTGTGTGTGGTGCCGCCAACTATATGTCTGTGTGTGGTGTCTCCAACCATGTGTCTGTGTGTGGTGCCTCCAGCCATGTGTATCTGTGTGGTATTTCCAACCATATGCCTGTGTGTGGTGTATCCAGCCATATGTCTGTGTGTGGTACCTCCAACCATGTGTCTGTGTGTGGTTTCTCCAGCCATGTGTATGTGTGGTGTCTCCAGCCATGTGTCTGTGTGTGGTGTCTCCAGCTATCTGTCTATGTATCTTGTCTCCAGCCATCAGTCTGTGTGTGGTGTCTCCAGCCATCAGTCTGTGTGTGCTGTCTCTAGCAATCAGTCTGTGGGTGGTGTCTCCAGCCATCAGTCTGTGTGTGGTGTGTCCAGCCATGTGTCTGTGTGTGGTGTCTCCAGCCATGTGTCTGTGTATGGTTTCTCCAACCATGTGTCTGTGTGTGTTGTCTCCATCCATCAGTCTGTGTGTGGTGTCTCCAGCCATAAGTCTGTGTGTGGTGTCTCCAGCCATCAGTATGTGTGTGGTGTCTCCAGCCATCAATCTGTGTGTAGTGTCTCCAGCCATGTGTATGTGTATGGTGTCTCCAACAATATGTCTGTGTGTGGTGCCTCCAACCATGTGTGTGTGTGTGGTGTCTCCATCCATCAGTCTGTGTGTGGTGTCTCCCGCCATGTGTCTGTGTGTAGTGTCTCCAGCCATGTGTCTGTGTATGGTGTCTCCAACCATGTGTCTGTGTGTGGTGCCTCCAGCCATGTGTATCTGTGTGGTATTTCCAACCATGTCTCTGTGTGTGGTGTATCCAGCCTTATGTCTGTGTGTGGTGCCTCCAACCATGTGTCTGTGTGTGGTGTCTCTAACCATGTGTCTGTGTGTGGTGCCTCCAGCCATGTGTATCTGTGTGGTATTTCCAACCATGTGCCTGTGTGTGGTGTATCCAGCCATATGTCTGTGTGGTATTTCCAACCATGTGCCTGTGTGTGGTGTATTCAGCCATATGTATGTGTGTGGTGCCTCCAACCATGTGTCTGTGTGTGGTGTCTCCAGCCATTTGTATGTGTGGTGTCTCCAGCCATGTGTCTGTGTGTGGTGTCTCCAGCTATCTGTATATGTGTGTTGTCTCCAGCCATCAGTATGTGTGTGGTGTCTCCAGCCATGTGTCTGTGTGTGGTGTCTCCAGCCATGTGTCTGTGTGTGGTGTCTCCAGCCATCAGTCTGTGTGTGTTGTCTCCAGCCATCAGTCTGTGTGTGGTGTCTCCAAACATGTGTCTGTGTGGTGCCTCCAACCGTGTGTCTATGTGTGGTGTCTCCAACCATGTGTCTGTGTATGGTGTCTCCAATCATGTGTCTCTGTGTGGTGTCTCCAACCATGTATCTGTGTGTGGTGCCTCCAGCCATATGTCTGTGTGTGGTGCCTCCAGCCATATGTCTGTGTGTGGTGCCTCCAGCCATGTGTATATGTGTGGTGTGTCCAACCATGTGCCTGTGTGTGGTGCCTCCAGCCATGTATCTCTGTGTGGTGTTTCCAACCATGTATCTGTGTGTGGTGCCTCCAGCCATATGTCTGTGTGTGATGCATTCAACCATTTGTCTGTGTGGTGTATCCAGCCATGTGTCTGTGTCTGGTGTATCCATCCATGTGTCTGTTTCTGGTGTATCCATCCATGTGTCTGGTGTATCCAGCCATATGTCTGTGTCTGGTGTATCAATCCATGTGTCTGTGTCTGGTGTATCCATCCATGTGTCTATATGGTGTCTCCAGCCATGTGTTTGTGTGAAGTGGTTTACAGAAGATATAATCATTCCCATGGCTGACGATCATGTGACCAGCGCCAGTGGCAGTAGTGGTGACGTCCAAGATAGATCTAGAATGTTTTTTGCTTTTAGATTTTATGGTGTGGCACATGTCTGGTAGGCTTGCATGATTAGCCCAAGATTTGGCTGTTTGGAGTATAACTACTTGAGACTGCCAATAGTCTAACAGTATACCAGAATTTTTTTAATGGCAATCGGTAATCGGTGCATTGATGGAAAATATGTCATTAGCTGATTATATTAGGATGATTTACCCCAAAACCTCTCCTTGACTTTGGCAATAAATTGGAAATGTACAATTTAGATGTACTAGTTGGCCTAGAAGTATATTTTTTAGCATAGATCTAAAATTCCACAGCATCTGTCAAATATCAGAATGATTGTGCAACAATTCAATTGCAATTTTTGCTACCAACTATTAAATAAATTACACATATTTTGTCTCCAATCGCAGGCGGAAAGGGCAGGGAAATTAACATGGGTGAGATGACCCAAAATCTACAATTTTCAAGTTAACTGTTCAACATTTTCACACCTTATGGCATGCAGTTTTAGGGAGGGAGCTCGAGCCAGGTCAGACCCCCAGTATATCATAATTGTATAGCTTTGTGAATGCCCTGTAGCAACTGTGGTAGATTTATACCACCTGCAGACCAAAAATCAGACAGTGCCTGATATATAAAGCCAGAAGACAGTGGAAATGTGAGTGAAAACATCATTAATATTTGTATGGAATTGTGTCTGGTATGTCTGACTTCACCAGCATAATTATTAGTACTTTTATATACCATACAAGATGAATTTCTCCATCAAAAATAAGAAAATAAATCACAATTGTATTTCTCTCAGCATCATTACTACTTTATCTTTGGCGTGTAGTCTGTATGTCAGCAAACATACATAATTATTATGAACTTTGTTTTTCCATAAATGATTATTCTACATTCCAGAGATTCAGACAGACATGGTGGTGACATGTGACACAGGGACACAGTACAGCTTGGATGATATCTCTGTCGACATTCAACTTGAGCCACCCTGTCTTATTTCCACACCCAAGAAGACTCCAGACGATGTCCCATTAGCTGAGCCACCATCACCCTCTCCCTCCACCTTGTCGTCACCAGTATAGTCATCCAGTGACTACAGAGCGTCTGCTGACGCATGTCTCGTTCGTGGCCACGTGACAAGAATATCCCTTTTTGTGGTAGAAGTATGGCAAGCTAGTCTTGTCATAAAAGTAGGAATAATAAAAATATGTTAAATATACGAGAAAAAACATTACACCCGTATATAATTCCTACAAATGTTGTTGTGGGCAATGAATTCAGAAAACGCAAACAAACTGTCAATTAATTTCAAAATGTTTGCCACCCATAAAATTCTGCGTTTGTGTATATTCACCCATTACAGACGGCTTTGACGAACGTCATCACGGCAGTCGATGTTCCTCCCATCTTGGGAAGACCTACAGAATTAATAGTTGTAAACATCCTTGTCAAAATAATTACCAACGCTATAGATTTTTATCCACGATTAACCTTTGTACGTAACAATGGTAAAGAAATTATTGTTCCATACTTTCGTCATGATAACTATCATAACATTGTTGGTTTTTAGGAAAGTTATCTTTTAAAATGTGGAAGTTATATTTTCTCATGAGGGTGTAACCCAATAGAATAATTAAAAGTTCTACGAACAGTCGTAATTTAAGACCACTTGTATTATTTGGGTTGCTTGTATTATAAGACATTATTAATTTTGTGACAACGGAAAGACACGATTTACGTACTGAGCTCGGATGATTTCTGCAAAATGTTACAGTTAAAAAAAATTCGCTCAACAGTTTCGAGCCCACCCAAAAATATGTGCGTCTGCGTGTTTGTGCGTGCGTGCGTGCGTGCGTGCGTGCGTGCGTGCGTGCGTGCGTGCGTGCGTGCGTGCGTGCGTGCGTGCGTGCGTGCGTGCGTGCGTGCGTGCGTGTGTATAATTCCAAGATTCCACTACACCGTTCATCAGAAGTCATGCTTTTGCACGTTGTTTATTTTAGTATGCAGGCCTATGGTACGTTATACTAGTATCTTCATAAATAATTGTTACTTTTTTCCCCACTAAATTAATATGTCTCTATCTTTCTCTCTCTCTTCTGGGAAGAAATTGATAGCATGGTCCATATTTGGTACATCCACGTTATTAGACCATCACAAAAGCAAGTGACTCCAAGTGGAAAGCCAATAGTTATGTTTCACCTACCGCATATTTGTACGGTGTTCAGGACGAACTCTAAGAAGTCATCCAGCAACGCATCGCCGCCTGCCAAGAGGAATATGTACGCAAAAGTTCCATCCAATGTGACGAAACTGTGTTTCAGTTGTGCTGTTTTATAATGCAGAACATGTCTGGAATGTTCGTTCTTCTTTCGTAGAAGGAATGGGATTATATAAAGGACTAAGGATTGAAATACGGGCGAATGTGTAGCTACCGGTATACGTACACGTATATTTGTGATTGTTTGGGATATTACTCGGACCTTTAGAATTATATTATGTGCATTATGTTTATGAAATTGTATTAGTATATGGATCCATAAACATAGCAATCATTACGCGTTGTATGTTTTATCGGAGTATATTTATATATATATTTATGCAGAACAACAACGCAAGTCAGGTGTAGATTGAAGTAGGCCAACTTAATGACATGCAGTTTTATTAATAATAATCGTGTAAACATCAATAATCAAGTGACAAATAACCACAGCAAGCATGCCGGCCCCAGACTGCTAATTTCACCTAATAGATATAACTCGACATCGTAATAAGTGTGTCAACCAATGGTAACAATATTATGACTACTAAATAAATCACTACAAGCTAATATGTTTATTTTACCATGTGGGTGGGGGTCACTCCGCCCTAATTACCCAACATTCGTGAAAAATTCATAAGGAAAATTATGGTAAAACAACAAACAATGTATAAAGGTTTTACATATCTAGACATTAGTCAACCAATAACTACTAACACATCAGACCGAGAGGTAGGGCCAAACAGCCACACAAATGTACTCGTAAAAAGTACCCGCACTAAAAACCCTGTGTACACAACCGAAAACTTAGTGGAGGGAAAAGCGTTAATGCAAAACCTCGTGTACCAAACTATAACAGGGAAAAGCGTCCAAAAAAAAATTCAAAAACTTTGTGAACTACCTCTCTGTCTTCAGTGTTTCACAGTGTATCCATACATAATGCACCACTTGATTTATTAGATAACAACTAGGTAACAACTGTTAACACAATATTAGGGAGGGAGGATGGGATTTTTCAAACGGAGCGGAATAAACCGAACAACAAAACTGATCTTGCAATAAAATCAACAAATTCAGCGATAAAGATTAATCAGTAACAATAGAAATAACGAAATATTTGCAGCGCGAAGGTCTCACAACGACACAAGGTAACTTGGAAATCGAGAGAGGCAGGCTCTAGGTCACGTGGTTGGTGTATCCAAATGGTTAGTTGTATTAACTCTTATAGGTGCGTCGGCCAAAACTGACATATTGTGCTTTATATAATTTGAAAATGTCAAATTGTAATATTCCTGCAAGATTTATTTTTGAATAGTAAATAAGAATACTAATAATAGTATAAACGTCTATGGCACCTATGTCCTCATGAGCCTGAACTCAGAGGCGCAACCAACCAGAATTATTAAACATTATCATGAACAAGGACGCGCAAAGGTCATCATCTCGTGTTACGACCGGTTGTGATGAGAGCACAGTAATTTTTTTAAGGGATGAGGTGGGGTCTCAAAAAGGCATAACAAAGCTTACTTTATGGATAGCGTGTTACTGTGACGTCTAAGCACGGACGTCATTGTAAAACACTACGTAACGTTCCCACGTGGACGTTATGGTAAAACGTTCCGAAATGTCCACGCACGGACGTCAATAATAATATAATAATAATAAAATTACTTCTTTGGCGCCAAAATCCGAGCTGAGTGGCGCAACAAAACCAAAAGATTAAGCATTCTTATGATCATGTACAATGCAAAAAGTCATCAACCGATGGATGGAGGTGCCAAGAATCTATGGAGGATAGGCAATTTAAAAAAAATAGGTTATCGGGTTACTACGAAATGAAGCTCTATTTTTTGCTGATTTTACGCTGTCGGGAAGTGAATTCCATAGAGTTTGTTTTAACTCTGTTAACAGAAAGTAAATCAGAATCAGACGACCGAAGCTGTATGGGCAGTCTTGCTGGAGTGAGCATTGAATGTAAATATGCAGGTTGGTTGGTTGAAAGGGCTTGATAGGTAATTGTACAGATCTGTAATATAATGCGATATCGCACAGGGAGCCAATGCAATGCTTTTAGAAGTGGCACTGAGCGTGAGAAACGAGGAGATCGTATAACTACCCTAGCCAAAAAATTGGACACGTTGAAGTTATGAAGGAGGGAATTACAATAATAGAATAAAATCTACTGCTCTATTGCAATAGTTTTAGCGACAGAAAGTGTCAATGTAAAAAGATGACGTCAAATAAACGAAGAACATGAAGATGAAGAACATCATATAACCTTATAACCTTTCCAGTGAACAAGTGCTAATCATGGCGTTTGTAGGATCTCGCAAAATATAGGGAGGCCGGGGTGGGGGGCAAGCATTGTTACCCATTAGTTTACCATGTTACCGTATGGTGGAGCAACATGTGACATTGGGTAAAACGAAACTTTTAAGCCAAGGGGGTCGTGGCCGAATGCCCCCACAAATATGCGAATTTAGTAAATTGGGTCCAGTAACTTGAACTTTTAAAGTTTTCAAATTTCGACTTATTAAGTCGAAATTTCGATTTATTTTTTCCTTCTACACATGGCAGCAATACGCGTCCGTAGGTAAAACATTGAACTTCTGAGATAAGCTTAGTTGCTCATGTTTGTATTCTTTTCAGCTTGTCAGTGTTCTTATATTTTAGCCTCTGTGCTTGTGTGCAGCATTCGAATGAAAACATTCTCTTCAAAATGTGAGCAACTATGGCAGTATCAGAGTGGTTAAGTTAAGCTTAAGCAGAGCCTAAGTTAAGCTAGTCAGCTCGCATTGGGCTGTGGGCTTGTGTTTTGAAATACTTTCAGAAGGGTGCGATTCAAATGCTTAATTAAATGTCAGTTATCATGTCCCGTTCTCAAAATTAATTCAGAGGAATAGTATACATGTTTATGCCTTGTGCAAGGTAGTAGTGTAACAGGGTGCTCGGTAGTTTCTAAATGCTAAGCAAAATTATCCCCCTATGTACTGTATTTTAAAAAGACAACGCACTGCAATAATGCGCCTGTGCCATACTGAGGAATGGACACGAAGAACACATTAATACATTAATCATTCGGTTCTTTTTGGTTCTTTTTAAACTTAGATACTGCATTTCGCAAAGATTATGTGGGAGTTTCAGTATGGTTTATATATGTAACGATTAAGCATTTAGGCAAGTTCAACTACTGTTATAAAATTTACAGGATAATGTTGGCCAAGTTCAGTGACTTTAACATTTCGGGATATGCTTTAACAAACGTTGCCTTTTCTTATAAGTTTGCTTTAAAAAATGCTCTATGGACGACTGTATCTTAGACATCTTATTTGCTGAACTAGCGCTGCTAGGGCATGGTTGCCGATCTGTCCGCTACGCGTGACGTGGTTGCCGATCTGTCCACCAGGCGCTCGACGGACTGTCTACTAACTACGAACCACTGACCTATATAATGATCATTTTATTATTATTATATATAGATCAGTACTACGAACAGAGCTAGCTCTGTCACGAACTACAAGTAAAGCTACGAATTGTGGGAAGTAAATATGCTTTGGCGACGCCTAAAATGTATGTGCGAATGATTTAAAATTACCGTTTATTAACGCAAAATGACATCCGCTGTGCCTGTGGACAACTACTCCCACATCCAACTACCACTTTCCTGATGGCGTGGCAGTCTGGGTGAAGACGCGGGTCTCCAACAATGGTTTGTTCTAATCTCATTCTAAAAGTATACAGGCAGTACGCACTTTAGTTTATGGACATGGTCTTCAATGTTGTGTTATTTTATTGACCATCCTTATAATATGGGGTTCCTTGACCTTGTGTCTAATATATTCTCAGTTATTATTGTAAACATTTGCAGCATCAAAAGTTTTTGTAACCAGATTGTAGTTTGCCGACATAATTACGAGTTGATTAAGTGAATGTCATGTTTCAGTTGACCTGAGGGCGATCGGCCACACAGGCAAACCAATTATAGTGGACAGATCTCCACCTATTCCAGGGCTTGTTTATGATGGTGACAACCTAAAAACGGATATCTCCTTCCAGTCATCTTCCTCCCGATACAGCGCCAACTGGAACGGGTTTGGAGACCCATAGAGTGGATTGAGTATGTTTATAGAGTGGGAAAATATTCTCAAATTATGATTGTCTGTCCCCTTTTTGTTGCTCCCTGCAGCAGTGGGCAGAATGCTGATCTAAAATATGTTGGTTTATTCAAGCATAAACTGCACTGAAGCAGAAAGAAATTCTTAGCTGTTTATACAAGGTTTCAGTGTTTGCAAAATAGTTAGAAATTATCAATCAATCAGTTGGTAATTTATTTCTAACAACAGTACAAATTCATGATAAAAATTTGTTTGCAACATTTGGAATTTAGGTATAATTAATAGTTTATTGGAAAGAGTGTGAACAGAAGTCTAATACATACCTATGGTTCACTCAAAGTAGTATACTTATAGATATGTCACTGAGTAACTATTGTGATATAGATATAATGGTGTTTTCTATTATTACTGAACATTCTTCAGGGTAGTTGGTTTGCAAATCAGATAACTTTCATTTTACATATCCAAGGTGTGTTTAATTTACCTGGTAGAGGCTTTCATCAAGGTATCACGTCGACTTCATCAGTACCGATGACGCTGAATGACGTCATGAATCATTTGTGTCATATAATGTTGTATCACTGTTCATGAAGACCCCGATCAAAGAAGCATGCAAAATCATCAGAAAAAGACTAGAGAATGACAAGGCACTAAAGAAGAGAATAAACTTAAATGTACACAACATCATGGAGTTGTTGAAATTTGTCCTGGAGATAACATACTTCAGATTTGAAGTAGAAATTGACTAGCAGAAGTTTGGAGTAGCCATGGGCAGTCTGGTATTCCCCATTGTTGTGAACCTGTACATGGAGGACCTGGAGCAAAAAATAACAGCCACAGCACCGGTAGATTGCCAACCGAGAAACTGGAAACGATATGTGGTACATACAGGAAAGGCCAAGAAATTACAACAACACATGAACACTGTAGACCCCACGGGTAGCATAATTTTCCCATGGGAAGACGAAGAGAACAGCAGCATCCCCTTCTTGGATGCGAAGTTCACCAGAAAGGAAGATCTACAGTGTACAGGAAGAAGACGAACACTGACCAAAATCTGAATTGGCATCCTACCTCCCCAAACATCAGAACACCCATCAACAGAGATGAGGGCAATTACGAACTGCCTCACATGTACGATGATGTCATTCAGCATCGTCGGTACTGATGAAGTCGACGTGATACGTTGATGAAAGCCTCAACTAGATAAATTAAACACACCTTGGATATGTAAATTGAAAGTTATCTGATTTTGTGTTTTTTATTGTTAATCAGTTCAAAAGTTGACTGCACTATGATTGGTTTTCTTTCAGCCAAATATGTACTCAACCTGGTGATGTCTGCTGGCTCAGATGACATTGTACCTTACACATGACTGTCATACGATAACACAAAGTTGTCTACTTTGTCAGTGTCACCGCAGTCAACTGTGGCCTCGTTAAAAGGAACGTGACATTGAACTCAGATGGCGGTAGGGTACAACTGTATGTACTTACAGGCATCAATGTGTCTATAACAATGGTTTATTAAATAAGTACAGCCAAGTCTAATGTGTTATTTATAGAACGTGTCACATTAAATCTCTTTCACAGAAGTTATTCTCCTGTCTTCATCATTCTGACACAGACGTCAACCCACATTTGTAGCATGATACCCCCAGCGAAGGGTGTTGTGAAAGATATATATATATATATATAATGTTTATTCACACAGCAGAGCAAAAAACCAAGACAGCGTTATATGGCAGACTAAGTAGAATTTACTTAATTACTGTGTAGAACTGTTTAACTTAACGAAAAATGGCCGAAACGGGCGACTGCTACTCAGAACTATGAGATGTGTAAGTCAAATGCGATTTCGACCCAGAAAAAGAACAACCATTACTCGTTACAAGCATACCCCGTCTGTGCATCCGTTCTTTCCCACAGTTATTACCGTAAATTGGGAAATGTCAATACAGGTTATACCAGCGACTCTAAAAAGGGTTACAACAGTTAGTGTGTATTCACTACATACTGTTATAAATGTCTTAACTGCTGTCTTTTGCTTGTAACTGCATACTGAGTGTACTTTTGGTACTCATGACACCATTGGCCATTGTAGATGATGTTTTACTTTTCTATTTATAGATGTCATTTGTGCACATGGGCACCCTCTTGGGAGAATCTGAGGAACTAATTGATGGCTAGTTTGATGATCGTTCACAATGATGAAAATGGCACCCAGGCCTCATGTGGAACTGTGTATGACGAGAATGACATCGGTGAATACTATGTTGGCCTAGGGACAGCAGAAGGTAAAGTTAGTTGTATATGCAATTTGGTTTCAAGCAGTTCGTACACTTAACTTATAAAATAATATAATATAATTTATGCGGGACAAAGCTACCTACATAAGAGTTAATGGCATGGAACCGTGGCTCGTTTGCTGAAGACAACAAAGTCAAATGTATGTTTGTATACCAGCTTTATAATAAGCCATATAGTAAAATGCAATACATTATGTATACATCATAAATACATTATGTATATACAAGATGAAAACAGTTGTGACCTAGTTTATATACTCAGCTTACAAAATAACAGTAAAGTTGGGGGAACCAACCACTGAACATATATCACACAAAGTTAGTAAACTGACCCAACCAGAAATCAAACAAACACTGGTGTAGATGGATAGCAGGGTGGGTAAAAACATTTCAAAATATCAAGAGCAACAAATAATATAAAAATAATATAAAAAGACCGAGACATGTACATTACAGTGCAAATCCTATAAAGAAAATGTTTTTTGTTCATGACTACCCTATTCCTTGCCAAGCAGTAAAAATAATCATTACTAATCTAGAGAACATGAGGTAAAATTAGTATAGGATCAGTGTAGATTGGATATCAGGAAGTACTCGTTCTAACAGACAGCAATAAATGAATGGAACAAGTTGTCTATGGATTGTATAACTGCTAGCAGCGTGAATATGTTTAAAAACAAGGTTGACACATATCTCAGGAGGCCGGGTTACACATAGATAAAAAATGTTGGACTCTCGATAAGCCAATGGCTTCCTTGTCCACTTGCCTTCTGGGCCTTTGGCGTGGATGGAAAATCTTGTTAATCTAAGACAGTCAATATCTTTTATTATTATTTGCTCTGAATTAGGCATACAAATATGGCTGCTACATATTAGAAATGTAGTGAAATGTGACGGTAGCTAGACAATATGCAGGGCTTACTTTAGAGTGCTGATGCTAACTTCTAATTCTGCTATGTCGTAAGGAGCCAATTTGGGCTATAGTACACAAAGGGGTCAACGATATTAACAGTCACACAATCTGTAAAACATTTCAGCTGTACTCGGTTTTTGTTTGGTCTTTGAGAACGAAGAAATTTATGAGGAGGTATGGCCAGCACTGAGCCCTCAACTACTCTGAACATTAATTTTAAGTCGCTGATCTCGCTGTCCATACTTGAAATATGTGTTGAGGACTCTGTGTTGGATTCACTGTTGCACTGGCTTTAAGTATTTCTTTGTGGTAATGTCAATGTATGTTCAACATCATGCATAATGTTTTCTTCCTTAGCGTGGGATTCCAAACTTGCATTCTTTCAGTGAGGTAGTTCTGACAGTAAATCCCCGTCCCTCCCTCGCATCGTTACAGATGTATTGGCATTTCACAGCGTGGGACTGTCACAGCACGGTTACATTGACAAGTTATCCTTGGTTCTGACCAATGCCGCGACCATCTCTCCTGTTTACTATGTTGTATGACTGTAACCAGGTAAGTAGTCGTGGTGGGGTTTGGGTGGTTTTACCCAGGTAAGTAGTCGTGGTGGGGGTTGTGTGGCTGTACCCAGATAAGTAGTCGGGTGGGGGTGGGTGGCTGTACCCAGGTAAATAGTCGTGGTGGAGGTTGGGTGGTTATACCCAGGTATGGAGACGTGGTGGGGGTTGGGTGGCTGTACCCAGGTAAGTAGTCATGGTGGGGGTTGTGTGGCTGTACCCAGATAAGTAGTCGGGTGGGGTGGGTGGCTGTACCCAGGTAAGTAGTCCTGGTGGAGGTTGGGTGGTTATACCCAGGTATGGAGACGTGGTGGGGGTTGTGTGGCTGTACCCAGATAAGTAGTCAGGTGGGGGTGAGTGACCTTTTATATGTATCTGCTGTCAATTTAACACAAGATAGTTTGTTACTAAATTAAACTAATTTTTTGTAGTGTTTATTGATAATTAATAAATGTTGTCCCAAACATATTTCACTTACTTGTGTACTCTGTGGTTGTTAGGGAGGACTTATGATTGAGTTGCATCTACTTGAGTCGCATCAGCGCCGACCTTGAACCACTTTGCACCTCCTACGTGTATGATGCAGTGACGTCAACACAGACAAGTAAGTGATGCATTTCTACTGAAATCATGTCATGTTGTGATTACTACTTCAGATTTTCAATACGTGCAATTTCGATAATTTTACCAACAGAACATTTTACTTACTGAGGCACAAACAACACGACTTTTCAATCAAATCAAATTTAAATTGCTAAACTGATTGCAAAAACTGTTTAATGAATTCGCTTTTCACCAGTGTTTTTCATAGCTTCAGTGCAGATAGATATGTGACATATATTCAAATCTGGTTAAGTAATGACAAACATTATTAACCTATTAGACCCAGCACATTGAATTAAGCGTGTGCTGCTTTTCCCCGTGCAACTGAGGCAGATCTAGAAAATTATGGGTGCTTGTAGTTTTTAAGCTGTAGCTTCAAATGTATTGATATCTTATAATTGCAAGTTGTGTTTATTTTGAAGCAAATTGAATTATTTATGCAATGGTGTAAATGTGGTGTATATAAGCCTGTAATACGTTGTCATTCTGAGGTGTGGAACTTCAGAAATAAATTTTGTGAACAAATATCAAGAGTGAAGTTTGACATGATAGTCATATTTTATTACAATAACATCACCAACTGCTGGTTCCACACAAGGAAATGTTCTTCCTATGCATGGTACTGCACAAAGAATTTTTGCACAAATGCACATTGCATGTCAGACATCCAAAACATGTCTCAATCGCACGTCCACATGGCCGTTTCACTCAGTTTCCGCGACACAACTGACAAGTTCATTTTGATGACAATGAGGTGTTGGAGTTCTTATCAGGGATGTCATCACTACTATTACTTGCCACCTGAAACATACAAACAGCTACAGTAATAAAAACAGAATAAGAATTAAAAAAATTATGCATTTGTCACATGTCACATCAAACACATCAATGTCAAATTATAATTTTTACAAGCAGCCAATAATTACATGACTTTTTTAAAGTTTACTAATATCTGAAATATAGATAAATATAATTTATCACATATGCTATGAACGATTGCAGCCATTTGTTTATTGCGGTGTCAACCCAACAAGTGCTGAGGTTATCGCCTATGTTTTCCCGCCACTCATGCCACCACCCCTACTGGCTAGATGATAATTACCATATATACAAGTTGGGTTGTGATTGGATTCAATCGTTTGTCTTGCAGCTGGCAAGGAGAGCCAGGGTTCAATTTCTACGGTAAACAGTGAGCATCCGTAGATTTCGCAACAGCACTGATCATCGTCAAATTTATTGTTCTTCTCAGATGGATGTGGCGGTAACTGCCACATCCATCTCAGAAAAACTTTCATCCGAAGATTCACCCCTAAAATTGCGCAAACTTCATCTGCAATGAACGCATCTGTTCTACGAGAAACGGCCATTTTTAAAGCCCACCAGTGCTCGACTTCAAACGCGATTATCTTCGAAACTTTCAATACAACCATTATGTTAATTTTACCCACAATTCATAGCTAATATATGTAGAATTCCACTAGTTTTAGTTTCATATCAATCCACCCGATGATGCCACCTCCACAGCCTTTTCCGCAGCGGGCGCTTGCGGGTGCCGCAGGGTCTAATGGGTTAAGAGAAATGGGAAACTGAAATACCTCTTAATTTTAATAAGTTGGTTTTTACCTGTAACCATTAGTGGGCAAATGACCATGCTAGCTACCTTTGGTTGCAGGGAGTTCCAGGACCACAATGACAGACTGTCGGCCCATTGGGACACCAGTGGACATCCGTGTCCCAGAGAGAAGTTTGAGTGGACAATTCACAAGTTTGACGGCACTGTTGTCCTCAACATCACCCGACTACCAGCAGGTATGTGTGCAGAGATGTCACACACAAGTAATTTAATTCAGGAATTTATAATTTTAAAACCGTCAGTAGATTAATTAACAGTAGATTTTCACAGACTTGTTCCTTTATATGCATCACCAGAATCGTTAAAGTAAGTATTGTTTCATGGAAGTTTTTGTAGTCTAATACAAGGCTAATGCATATATATGCATTAGAACTGTATTACAAGAATATATAAACTTATTGTATCATATATATATATATATATATGTATATATATATATATATATATGCATCTAATCTTCTGTATTGAAACATTGACTACACACTTATTGTAATATAGATATATATATATATATATATATATATGCATCCAATTTTCTGTGTTGAAACATTGAGTACACACTTGTTAATTTTTCTGAAAACTTTCTTTTCTTCACACTGTAGATGCAAGACAGCTAATGGTGTCACAGTGAAGTTGGAACCACTGTTGCAAGGCAACGTCCGGTAAAGTGATGTTGTTGGGACTGACCTCAATTACCAGTCTTCTGTCACAAGTCTGTCAGCTAATTGGGATAGATTTGGTGAACCAAAGAATGATGACAGTGGTCCTGTGATTAGCAATAGGTGTTTCAAGTGTATAGTCAGGGTCTTTTGATTGATTATATTTTAACTAATCATTCACTATAAGTGTCACTATAAGAATACAAAATAGTTCTTTGACAGTGTTAAATTTAGGCATTTTCCATTTTTTCTGGCAGTGTAAGTTAAGCTGTCTGTCTCTTCAACGCACACGTCTGCATCCAAGCAATAATGTCCAGTCACAAGAGAGTCTGGTCATTTGAGGCAGGTTTACAATATAAATAAACTGTCCATGCAACATATATGTTTCCTGGTCAGGGTCCATTGAACATATACAAGAGACTATTGTATATATAGTCATGTACCCCATACAGCGCATTCTTTGTTCATTTGTATTGACATGTAAACAGGAAAACTGCAATTATCCAGTTTTGTGGAATCATATAGAATATAATTGTACAACATGTATGTAATAAGGTGTCGTTGTATTACAGAAGTGAGTCGTATTGATGCTACGATTATGGGACATCTCAAGATTGAGCACTACAAGGTGGGCGTCAGCACTGATCGTAGATTCCACATTACCAGGAACAACATCCGTCCTTTCATCAACGTTGGTCTCAATATGACATGGATGTTCACTGACTTGTATCTCATTGCACATACCTCCATCTACTATGTAACAGTGTGGGAATACAGTGAGTCATCCTCCATGTCCTCTAACTGCATCAAGGTCGGCTACGGCAGACATGTTGTTTCTGCTGGATCACTGGAGCTCTCCAAGTAAGTCGCTGTAGATGAGGCCACCTGGTAGATGAATGTTCAATGATCACTTGAATTACTTGAAACAAGCTGTATTATGTGAGAAAGTGAAAAGCTGTCTATTGACTGAACCATACCTTAAATCAGCGGTTCCCAAGGGGTACGCCAGAGTTTTACCAGGGGTTACACGGAGGGTTGGCTGAAGCTAAGATTCCGTGCAGTGGTGCAAAATGTTGTCAGTTTGTGTGGTCCATGAAGGAGAAACTGTGTTTCTGTAATACTATCAAATTCACACAAAACATATTCCTGTCAAGCAAACATTAAAAAAATCATGATCCAAGTCTGTAAATTGCTATATTCGAAAGACCAACAGTTTTCCCTGTTAAGATACTTCTCATCTCAAATATTTGTAAGTTACGATAATTTCGCATCATTTTAATGGTTAGTACCTAACTAGTAAGTTTGCGCCATAAAGTCCAACGCCCACAATACCAGGCTCTTGTGCCAAGAGTTCGAGCTCATTGGCTGTCACGGGGAACGTCATTGACTAGAGTGATGTCGCAAAAAAATTAGATCACCAAATTTTTGTATGCTTTAACAAGGAGTAGCCTCAAAAATAAAATAAAAACTTGCAGCGAGGTACTCGAAGCTGGCACGCTTGAATAACATTGTTTTCCATGTGAACTCCATTCTTTTCTTTTCTGGTCTGATGATGGCTGTTTCTCCCGGAAACATTCAGGGGGAGAATGAAGCTTTCATGATATGTCTAAATTGTGTCTGACCAAGGTGTGTTGTGTCAGCCTGGGGGCTGCTGGCATAGCATCCTGTACCCCACGAGAAGCTAAAGCATCTCCATTAGTAGCCACATATCTGATTGTGACATTGTCCTGTGCGAAACTGTGGCCTATCTGTTTGCCAATTTCATACTCCGAAATTGGATCCACTGCTCGTAGAGTTGCTGAACATCGCTCGTGGCCAGGGCATGTGACATTTTGACCTTGACTGCGAAGCATGGCTCCTACGTTGCACAGCTTATTCTCTATATGAAAACCTACAATCTGGTGTTGATCTGTCTGCCACTCTATGGCAGCTCCGATCGCTTGTGATGCAGCCTGCCCGACTCCGTAACTGTTCTTATGTGCTGTTGCGCTATACCTCACATCCATGCTTATGTTGATCGGTGAATTTTCTGGCAGACCACGCAGAATGTTCATTTCTTTCGATTAATTCCCTTTTCTGCTTCAAATCATCCAATGTTGCCTGGGCAGTGATAGCGGCAACCCTGTCTGCATTTCTCTGCAATCCACATCGGCTTGGAGGGGGGGTGTTCGTTGCAGCCAGAATGTGATGCATCTTCGTGAGAAGAGAATTGCATTAGTAAAGCCTCGATTTGGACATGTATATTAATCACAATCAATGGCATTGCAGTATAATGACTTATGAGCAAGTTTTTGTTTACTTCAGCTAATTAGACACATGTGCCTACTATGAAGACCACCTGAAGTAGTAGGCCCTCTTGTGGCTTGGAGAAATCTTGGACAGGGCAGCATGCTATCTGATAATGTCTACTGGCTGGCTGGAGCTGATCCATCAGGCAAGTGCCTTTGTTATTGCTATTTTGCTAATTAGGTTGTATAATGTTATGCAATTGAACTAGTTGAGAAGTCTAGCTTTGAAGGAATTCACAGTTTAAGGTGAATCTTGTGTATATTTACAATGTGCTCACAGAACACATGCTGGCCTTTCTGAAACATTGTGTTAGGAATTCATACATGCTAGCTGAGAAAATGTGTACTTTCTAGAGTTGGTGGATTACAGGTTGTTACACACTGAAGTGGCTTTTCTGTGTGTGCATTGTCCAGTGGGGTGGTACTGCTCAAATGTGTCTAGAAAAAAAACATGTAGACGGATGTAATAATTATTTTGGCTATGTGTGTCTCTGAAATATGTTAAATTCAATTTTTTTCACTAACATTGTCATGTCTATTTGGGATCATGCCTCAGTTACACTTCCTGGTGTGTTACAGACACAGTAGGGCACAGTAATTTTAGATATGTCATTTAAAATAATCATATCATCTGACAGAACTGCATTTGAGCAGGCACATTGGCAGGTTTGCTGGTAGAACATGTTGGCAGTGTAACTGGATTTTTAGATGATTTCAATAGGCGGAAGGATTTTAGGCAATTTTTTCGTCACAAGGCACGTGTGCATAGTAATTTTCGCCACAAGGCACGTGTGCAGAAATTGGTAAACATTGACGGGTGTGGCACGTTCAGGCATTTTAAAAGAGTTAGAAATATGTGATTTTAACTAAACTCGACCAGCATGTCAGTGAAATGATGACAACAGCAGGTAAGAAGTTTCAGAATTTTTGATGATTTCGTTTTCTTATAATCATGCAGAACGTAAACATGGCCGCCAATGGGAAACATAACAGGAGGCTGAACCCAACACCGGCTATTCCCGGATCAGCGTTGTTTTGGGCACTAAAAGTGCACTCAAACACAATATTTTTTACAAATATACATCCGTTTTGTACCTGATCCGATGGGGAGTGATGCAAAGAACACATTAACATCGAAAAAAATTAGGTACAAATGTCATTTAATAGCGTTAATAATTTCGGCCAGGTTAATGCACCTTTACCCACATGTGATTAACCGTCAACTCTGCGGTGTAAAACTACTCAGCCAATGGCATGTTCGTTTGGATTGTGATCTGTTTCTCAGAGACATCCTCAAACTGGATCTCATGGTTAATGATGCTGAAGAGATTGTCAACTCAATTTCCCAAGCCTACAAGCTTTGCCCTATGAGAAACAATTCTGATGACATTTCGGGTCAGACAGAAATAACAATTAGGGAATTGCTTCCAAAAGAGCTGCAACGATTCCCTGTGCTTACAGAAGTTGTTCTCATAGGTGAGAAGGTTTCCAGTATGTTCTGTTAAGGGTAAGGAAATAGTATCTGCTTCTTGGTTTGAAAACATTTTGAAAATGATGTAATATGGCTAATACTTTCATATATGAAATAAATAATATATATATGTAGTGTTTGATTACATAATTATGTTAATAATAAAACTTCTGTAACGCTTAATTTCTGAGGCCCCCCGAGTCACAGTAAACCAGAATTGTTAAGCCTGTCTGACTTGATATCATGAATAAGGACACACAACAGTACATATATTATATAAGAAATGCTCTGCCACCTTTGCAATATAAGTCATGAAAGTATGTCACTTGAATTAGTGGAGCTGACCAATCAAATAGAAAGAACATTTTTGACATCAAGAAGGCAAATAAAATCAGTTTTTGATAATGCCACATCAAAAATCCCCTTTAGCCCATCAGAAAACTAACATTGGTCACAACTGTTAGAATGTACAAGTGCCAACTGCCAAGCCTTGTCATATTGCTTAACAAATATGTAATTTTTTTTGGAAGAAATCACTAAGTGGGAACGCCAGTAGATATTATCTACTTAGATTTTCAGAAAGCTTTTGACAAAGTGCCACATCAAAGATTACTACTTAAATTAAAAGCCCATGGTATCGGGGAAGGCATAACTGACTGGATAGAACAATGGCTGACTGACAGAAGACAACGAGTTGTAGTAGATGAAGAAGTTTCAAATTGGAAATCGGTTTTGAGTGGGGTACCTCAAGGATCAGTATTAGGACCTATATTATTCTTAATATATATCAATGACTTGGACGACCGTATAATAAGTAACATACTGAAATTTGCGGGTGACACAAAACTGATTAGAAAGGTTAATACTGATGGTGATAAACAACATTTACAAAACGATCTAGACAAATCAGTGAAATGGTCTGAGAAATGGCGGATGTTGTTCAATTTTGGGAAATGTAAATGCCTACATACAGGACATGGGAACTTGAATGTAAACTATAAAATGGGAGATACTGTTCTGGGTACTACTGTAAAAGAAAAGGACTTAGGAGTTACAATAAGCACTGATATGAAAGTTTCAGAGCAGTGTGGTATTGCAGCTTCAAAGGGTAATCAAATTCTTGGATTGATTAGAAGAAACATAACAAACAAGGGAAAAAAGTTAATTATACCTCTTTATAAAGCAATAGTTAGACCTCATTTAGAATACTGTATACAAGCATACAGACCATATCGTAAGAAGGATATACATACGCTTGAACGCATACAAAGGAGAGCAACTAAAATGATTCCAGAACTGAGAGATCTTGGTTATGAAGAACGCTTGAAAGAATGTGGTTTAACAACTCTAGAGACAAGGAGGTTAAGAGGAGATCAGATTGAAGTTTTTTAAGATATTGAATGGGTATGAAAATATTGATAGAAATGTATTTTTCTCACTCAAGAAGGATAGCAAAACTAGAGGACATGAGGTAAAATTAGTAAAGGATCAATGTAGATTGGACAGCAGGAAGCACTCATTCCCACAGAGGACAATACATGAATGGAACAAATTGTCTACAGATTGTTGACACATATCTCAGGAGGGCGGGTTATAAGTAGATGAACGTTGTTATACTCTCGATAAGCCTAAGGCTTCCTTGTCTACTTGCCATCTGGGCCTTTGGCTTGGATGGCAAATCTTGTTAAATATTGCTAACCCTGTTCCTGTTGCCTTTTTAGACCCAGAAAAATGTACTGCTACATTTGTGCCTCTGCTAATGACCGGTGGTCAGTCAGGTCCAGGAGGGAAGTGTCTTCCTGCAGTGTATCGCCTACAGCTGTTCACTGAAGACAAGAGTTAAGACTAAGAATGCTGCTGGGTTGACATGGTTCATCTGCTTTGTGTGAATTAATATCAGTTAACTTGGTTTAAATAGGTTTATCCCCAGAATACTTGCTTCAGGCTGGACAGTGAATGTTTATAATTTATAATACCAACAGTTAGTTACATAAGCTGTATAATGAATATATTCCCACATACCATTCTCCATACGGGCATCACCACATCACTAAACTACATTTTAATGCTTTATTTACCGTACTTATGACAAATCCTCTTTTTTTCTCCATTTCTAGTGTTGGATGTATGCCATGTTCTGAATGTATGCCATGTTCTAGATATATACCATGTTCTGGATATATGTCATGTTCTAGATATATGCCATTATACAACTTATGCGTTGTAAATGTGGTTTTCTCAGTGGCAAAGGAAATGATTGTTAAAACAGCCGTCCTGCAACAGTGCATTAACACAGCCTTTAGAAGGTGGACTCTCAGTCGGGAGGGGCAGGGTTCAAATCCTCTTGCTGCCATTTCGAAGCCGGGGCAATTTAATTCACTCCTCATTTCTTCAGTTCACTCAACTTTATAAATGAGTATCTGAGTAATAACTATAAAATAGTAGTGGATACATATAAACGAATAGTCTTCACACAGTAATTGCAGCATGGCTGAATGCTTCCCTGAGAACTTGGTCGGTGTTGGAATGAACAGATTTGCCAGGCCATGAAGTGTTTAACAAACACTTTGAAGTCTGAGGCTTTGAACCGTCCCAAGAACTGGATACAGCGATATATATATGAATGTTACCTGTATACAGTAACATGTCACTGCTCTCGTCTACACCAGGTTATCCCGCAGAGTCCTCCACCCTTGACTCGACACATGGTCTGGGCTGCTCACCAGAATGGCTGTGGACCACACTACTCCCCAGACTAGCCTACTGGAGTGAGTAGCCGAAACTGAACACAGCAGTAACGTCTCTGTTGCTCGTCCCCATTGACAAATACAATGAGCACTACCAGGACATGAAAGCTCGGTATGGGAAACATCTTGTGGAGGTGAGTTGTCCAAAATCCAGTTTAGTGACAATATCTGTCAGACACAAATTTGTTTCTTCATCTGGTGATACATTTTTTAAAGAAGAATTGACACTTAAGAGCACTCTCAGTTCAGTTTTACGTTCATGTTGCAAATATGTTGTGTGTTGCATATTAATTTAATTTACAAGTAAATTCTTTTAATGAATAAAAAAAATGTATGCACACTTTTATTAAACCGACTGTGCATATTATCTTCAAAGCCCATGTCTATTTGTAAATAGTGTCGTGTATGTTATTATAAGCTTCATATTTTCCAGTACTATAATTTTGTATCAAATTTATCAAATACTTGTGGCAACCAAACACATTCATCATTCAGGGAAAGTTGTGTCAGCTACATGTTTCTCATTAGATTACTACCCTGGTAACTGAAATTAATAATTTTCATAAATATCATGCTGTGTTTTATTGTTGTCATTCATGTTATGTAGCAGTTAAATTGAAAGGTAATTGCTAATTGTCCTACATAATTTGGACCCACGATTTGTGGTTTTTAGACATGGCCAGAAGGAACTGATCCTCGCAAATTCGTCTATGAAGATATCACCTTTGCAGCCTATTTACTGGTGAATTTATTATTACTCAGAACTTCCCCATATTTACGGGCTGAAGTCACCTTGGATTTGTACACAGATTTGTAGGCAATGTGTGGAAAATATGTTTATCTGTAATGGTACAGTGTACCACTAAATGGTACTGCCAAACTTAAAGTTGCATACAACAAAATGCATAGGCAGATTGTATGATACAACAGAACCAGTGGTACGTTTGTTAAAAATTGCATTAATAACTTTGTGCTCTCTTACTTTACATTGATTTATGGTTTTAAAAAATGTGAATATGATATTGAAAGTGATTGTATATAATGTGTGATTAGCTTATTAAATTATGATGGGCGAGGGTGCTTTATATTGCACAATTGGGATTTTATAGCTTATTTATTTGTACTTAATTATTTATTATACTTGAACTTTAGAAAACAAATTTAATGCATATTTGTATGCATATGATTTGTTAACCGGAAACAAAGGTATTCATATCTGTAATGCATTCATATGTGCATGCAAGCATGCCTTTCGCACACCACAGCAGACAGCCGTTGATGTGCACACACATACACATGCATGCAGGCTGTTGCACATTTTTTATGTGCAGCATTATTTTATGTTGTCCATAATAACCCATGACTCCATGTCCGAAGAAAATACTGTACCCAAGTAAAACATTTGAGGTTCTGTCTAATGCACTGATTACTTATGACTGCGTCTTCCCTAGGTTCTCTGGGAAAGGCGAACAGACAAACAGACATTTGTGGATCTGGGCTGTGGCAATGGATTACTAGTGCATCTACTCAACTCGGAAGGGGTATGTAGTGGCAGGATCCATAATTATTATTTTATTGACTTCTGTGGAATAACTGAAAAGTGTCACCACCTGTTGTTAAACAATTGACGCCATTTTTCAGTTGTTCTACACCAGTCACCAAATGACACCACTAGTGTTAACCCATTAGACCCCGCACATTGAATTATGCGTGTGCTGCTTTTCCCCGGGCAACTGAGGCAGATTTTGAAAATTATGGATGCTTGTAGTTTTTAAGCTGTAGTTTCAAAAGTATTGATATCTTATAATTGCAAGTTATGTTTATTTTGAAGCAAATTTTATTATCTATGCAATGGTGTAACTGTGGTGTATATAAGCATGTTATATGTTGTCATTCTGAGGTGTGGAACTTCGGAAATAATTTCTTTTAACAAATATTGAGTGAAGTTTGACATGATAGTCATATTTTATTACAATAACATCACCAACTGCTGGCTCCACACAAGGAAATGTTCTTCCTATGCATGATACTGCACAAAGAATCCAATTTTGCACAAATGCACATTGCATGTCAGACATCCAAAGCATGTCTCAATTGCACGTCCAGATGGCCGTTTCACTCTGTTTTTGCGACACAACTGATAAGCTCATTTTGATGACAATCAGTTGTTGGAGTTCTCATCAGGGATGTCATCACTACTATTACTTGCCACCTGAAACAAACAAACAGCTACAGTAATGAAAACAGAATAAGAATAATTTTTTTTATCAATTTGTCACATGTCATATCCATCACAACAATGTAAAATTATTTTTTTTACAAGCAGCCGATAATTACAAGACTTTTTTTAATTTACTAATATCTGAAATATAGATAAATATAATTAATTACAAAGACCACTGACGCCGTCAATATAATAAAATTGTCAACAATGTCCAAAGGCAAAACAACACCACGCATCCAGGGGCCGGGCTTGACTGTTTACATGCTCGTCGGGCCAGATGTTTCTGTTTTATTTACTCATTTGCTTTATAATTCATTATATAACAACATGCACAACTAACAACGTAATCTAAGCCGAGTAAATGGCACAAAACACACAATGTTAGTGTTGAAACAGTCGACAAGTTGAATAAGGAACTCCGAGGCAGCTTCCGGTTACAATGTCTGATTACGTATGAGCTCCGCTGTTTTAGTAAATTTTTGGCTGTTTACAGTGGAGAAAGGGCGTTTTTCATCCTAATCATATTATTCTAATAGCATACTGATTATCACACCGTGATGTTTAGATGTAAATTCTGAGCTGATGCGATATAAATCCAATCTTAAACTATACATTGACCCATTCCAAATTTCCCGCCAAAATTTTCATTCTTCCGGTTAGGTGCACAATGTAAACAACACAGATAATTAAGGCTAGACAAAATTTAGTAATAACGTGCACTCCCAACCTGAGTCATACTAACAGGCAATTTCAACCAAGGCGTCTTTTACCCAGAGTAGCCCTGGGACAGAAGTACGTTTCTTGTCGAGCACGGCACACTGTCACTATAGTCACAACGCCTTGGAAACCCCTGCACGTACTCTTAGTACAACAGCACGCATATGGTAAGTGTTACATGGAACTTGATTTTTTTCTGGAATTACGGAAATGAGTGAAAATGACCGACACAGTGGTCCAAAACAAGATACTGGCGAAAATGTAGCAATTTCTAGCGCTCCAATCACAAAACTAAAAAATAATGGGACTCGGAGAGGTAGCAAAAACTCTGAATCGGGAAGCGATGTTAGAGAAGCTTGGAAATGCGAAGACTGCGAGAAAATCTTTAAAAGTGAGAAAGACAGAATGCTCGAGTGCGAGTACTGTGGAAACCGATACTGCATTAAATGCTTGAAATTTAAACCTGGCGAATATGAGGCAATGGGGAAACCTGGATGCATGTCGTTCTGCTTAAAATGCAAACCAAAAATTTTAAAAAATATTCTCAATGAGAAAGTTATCAAAGAGCGATGCAAGATGTATTTCAAAACTATGATCATGAGATTTGAGGCCATAGAAAAAAAATGGATGCTAAATGCAATAGTAAAGAAGTAAAAGAAATCGTAAGGCAGGAAATGGATGCATTACATACATGCAGACCAAATGATGATGAAAGCTGGAACCTACTAACCACCCAAAATAGTGGAATTGTTGTGGAGGAAACAGTAAGAGAAATCAATGAAAGAAAAAATAGGGAAACAAATTTTCTTATATTCAATGCCCCAGAACCAAAAACAAACCTAAAGGAAGAGAGAGTGAGGATAGATATGGAGTTTGTTGAAGGGTTGTGTAATGAGGTGTGCAATCTGAACCTAGATGTAAAAGATGAGATAACCAAAGTTATCAGGCTAGGTAAAAAACAAACAGACGGAGATATGGGTGATACTGAGCAAAAACCCAGACCTCTTAAGGTAGTAATGAAAGACACTAACAAAAAGATGGAATTGTTCAAACGACTATCAAACTTAAGAGATGCGGAGGACAAATATAAATGTCTCAGCATCCAGCACGACTTAACAAAAAAAGAAAGAGAGGAAGGAAGGAAACTCCTAGAGGAGGCCAGGACAAAAGAGATAAATGATGACGGGAAATGGTTGTACAGGGTGAGAGGCCCACCATGGGCCAGAAAAATTGTAAGATTCAAACCTCGAAGGGACGAGGAGTAAGACAAGAAAGATCATCTAACCAGAAAAACACGGTAAATACAAATTATACACATAAACAGTTAAAATGTTTCTACACCAACGCTGATAGTCTAATCAATAAATTTACTGAGTTCAAAGCTCGAGTCGAATCACATAAGTGTATGGTGATTGCAATCACTGAGGTTAAACCGAAAAACCAGAAATTTCTATTAAACACAGCTGAACTGGGTTTGAGTGACTATGATTTATACCATAACATCGATAAGCAAGGACGAGGTGTTTGTATATATACCCACAAAACACTAAACGCAAAACCCTTCGTATCTTTAGGAACCAACTTTCAAGAATCGATATGGGTTGAGATAAAATTAAACAAAAAAGACACTTTTCTGATAGGATGTGTATATAAAAGCCCAGGCAGCTCTGGCACCAATAATGAACAATTAAATGAACTGATTAGTGAGGCAATGAGCTATAAACAATCACATCTTCTCTTGCTTGTGGAGATTTTAACTACCCCAACATAGACTGGCAAAACTGGTACACACTCTCAGAGAATACTAATAGCCCAGACACTAAATTTAAAGAAGGAATAAGAGATAATTTCCTCTTCCAACATGTCACACTCCCAACAAGGGGGCGATTAGGAAATAAATCAAACATTCTTGATTTAGTTTTCACCAATGAAAAAGGTATGATAGATGATATAGTGTATGAAAGCCCACTTGGTAAGAGTGATCACTCTGTCCTCATCATTACATTTAGGTGCTATGCGGAAATAGCAAGCAGTACTCGACTTAAATATTATTACGACCAAGGGGATTATGATAGTATGAAGACGAAACTAGACCACACAGACTGGGGCGAGATACTTGGCACGAGCACTATAAACCATCAATGGTTAGGTTTTAAAGAATATATTAAAAAGATAGAGGATAAATTCATCCCCATCGACTTGTGAGTAATATTAACAGACATAAAGGAAAAGTACCCCTAAACAAGGAATCAGTAAAGAAAAAACACATTTTATGGAAACGTTATATGGAGACAAAAGAAGGAAAATACTATACTGAATATTGTAGGGCTAGAAATCAAGTCCGTAAATTAACGAGGAGGATACAGAAGGAATTTGAGATGAAGCTAGCAACAGAATCTAAGACAAACCCAAAAGCAGTATGGAAATATATGAACTCCAAAACCAAGAATCGGGAAGGTGTTTCAGATCTGAACACAGACCCTAAAGATCCTAAATCTAGACTCACAGATTCTGATAGGGAAAAGGCAGATGTCTCAGGAATTTTTTTTCAAGTGTTTTTACTATAGAGCCATATGGTGATATCCCTCATATTCCACCAGTGAAGTTAAGGCACAACATGGAAGAATTGACTATTGATGAGGAAATGATTAAAAAAAGACTTGATAACCTTAATGTGTGTAAATCGGTAGGGCCAGATGGTGTTCATCCTAGGTTGTTGAAAGAGCTATCTAATCATCTATGTAAACCACTAGCTAGGCTATTTAATAATTCACTGGCTGTGGGTGAACTACCAAAGGAATGGAAACAGGGAAGGATCTCAGCCATATTTAAGAAGCGTAATCGAAAAAACGCAGGAAATTATAGACCAGTCAGCTTAACAAGTATAATGTGTAAATGTATGGAACAATGTGTCAAAGATCATATTGTCAATCATATGATAAGGAATAAATTATTTAGTACGCAACAATTTGGTTTTATTAAAGGTCAATCTATGGTACTCCAATTATTAAATGTTATTGACTCATGGACCAAAGCTTTAGATAGAGGGGAATCTGTAGACGTTGTATATTTGGATTTCATGAAAGCATTTGACACTGTCCCTCACAAAAGATTGATAGGCAAACTTAAATCATATGGAATAGAGTATTACACACTAAGATGGATCCAGGCGTTCTTGTCTGACCGGGTACAGCAGGTCAATGTAAATGGTACAAATTCTGAGTGGGCAAATATAACAAGTGGTATTCCACAAGGCCAGTGTATTAGGACCGATACTATTTGTTTTATACATAAATGATCTTCCTGAGAATATAGTTTCAAATGTATATATGTTTGCGGATGATATAAAGATTTTCAAAACGATTACTAGTCCACGTGACCAGCGTATACTACAGAACGACTTGGTCCTTTACAACCCTAAATCAACATAATTTTGTGCCATTATATAAAGCTTTAGTTAGGAGTCATCTAGATTATGCAATATCAATATGGTCCCCTTATAAACAGAAATACAAAGATGCCATCGAAAATGTGCAAAGACGCGCAACAAAACAGCTTCCTGGTATGAAGAATATTTCTTACGAGGAAATACTTCAGAGATTGAAACTTCCTACACTTGCATATAGACGAACTCGTGGTGATATGATTGAGGTATATAAACTGCTCCATGGGAAATATGACGGTGATGTATCTAACATTGTAAAGCTGCACAAAGACAGTGATACAAGCCCAAGGGAAGAAACAAGGGGGCATAGATTGAAATTGTTTATAGAACGTGCTTGTACAAATGTTAGAAAAGAAAGCTTCTCACTTAGAGTTACCAGATTATGGAATGATCTACCGGAAGTAGTTGTAACTGCCCCAAGCACGGCAACTGAATCTACTTGGGCCTTTATAACTAATATATACTATAGTATATATTAGTTATAAAGGCCCAAGTTGATTCAGTTGCCCGTGGCCCCAAGTGTCAACTTTAAAAACCGTCTAGATAGACATTGGAGTACTGAGGAGTTCTCTACAACTACAAAGCTGCCTTGCAAGGAAGTCGTAGAAAATTCCATGGGATAATTGAAGATCTGACCACCGAGGCCACCGCCTACGGTCAGGAAGAACCTAAGTAAACCTAAGTAAGTAAGACAGTGACCAGGCTACTTTTGGACGAAGAAAACCAACCGACGCCATCTTCAATTTATCGCTCACTCAGTCAAAGATCGACCCACATATAAATCTTACCTCCACATCCATCTCAGAAGCACTTTCATCCGAAGATTCATCTCTAAAATCGCGCAAACTTCATCTGCAATGAATGTATCTGTTCTACGAGAAACGGCCATTTTTAAAGCCCACCAGTGCTCGACTTAAAACGCGATTATCTTCGAAACTATCAATACGACCATATGTTAATTTTACCCACAATTCATAGCTAAGATATGTAGAATTCCGCTAGTTTTAGTTTCATATCAATCCACCCGATGACGCCACCTCCACAGCCTTTTTCCCCAGCGGACGCTTGCTTACAAGTGGGCCTGAACATCCACAAAGGAAAGACCAAGGTCCTCAGGATGAATGCAGCCAGCACTGACCCAGTCACACTGGAGGGGAATGCACTGGAGGAGGTAGAGACCTTCACATACCTCGGCAGTGTCATCAACAAGCGGGGCGGCACAGACGCAGACGTCAGAGCAAGGATAGGCAAGGCAAGAGACTCTGAAGAGTGGCATTCCTGCAACTGAAGAACATCTGGAGCTCCAGAGTACTGTCATCACGCACAAAGATCCGGTTGTTTAACTCCAACGTGAAGATGGTCTTGTTGTATGGAGCAGAGACATGGAGGATAACCAACACCACCATCAACAAAGTGCAGACCTTTGTCAACAACTGCCTGAGAAGAATCCTCCAGATCCACTGGCCAGACACCATCAGCAACAGTGAATTGTGGGAAAAGACACAACAACGACCTGTCGAAGAGGAAATCAGAAGAAGAAGATGGGCCTGGATTGGCCACTCGCTCCGAAAACCAGCAACAAGCACCACCAGGCAAGCGCTGACATGGAATCCTCAAGGCAAACGGAGAAGAGGACGACCAAGAAACACGTGGCGACAGGACCTCCAGGCAGACACCAGGAAGATGGGCTACACCTGGAACCAGTTAGAGAGGATGGCCCAGGACAGGGGACTCTGGCGATCTGTTGTCGACGGCCTATGCCCCAAGAGGGGCGACGGGCATAAGTAAGTAAGTAAGGACGCTTGCGGGCGCCGTGGGGAAAACAAGGTCGGACGCTTTCGGACGCGTGGGATCTAATGGGTTAAGCAGTTACATTATTGTCTAGAGATACACATTTTGATACACTTATAAGAAAAGATTCCTTGACGTTTTTCGGTGGCCCATTTTTTTCAAGCATACTGTATGCTTATTAGGTCGAATACGGTAACTGTCGTCGTGACAACACAAAACTTGATTGTCATTAATCTTCTAGTTGTTGTGTGGCTATGAACAATCCACCATATTATAATAGAAACAGTAATAATTAGCATGTTTTATCATCGATAGGACATAATGGTAAAATTAATTATGTTATCAGATATTCCCATTTATAAAGGAAATCCTTCTGTTGTTTTTTGCTTTCTCATGACAAACATTGCATTGATGTTTTATACTGTGTTTTGTATCACAGCATCCTGGAATTGGAATTGATGTCCGACGTCGGAAGACCTAGGATATGTATGGGCCTGAAACTCACCTGCAGGTGTGTGGCCCACAAACTTCAGTACACTCATCCTAGTTTGTGACAATGTTCAAGGTGGTAGATAACAATGAAGTAATGATTTTCTTCTAATCACAGCTATTAAGATTTACTTACTTAAGTCTTAACGTTTCAGCTAGAAGAAGAGAATTGTTACTTCAGTAGTCATAGTGTCTACTCCTGCTAATTATTAGAAACATTTCAAACATGTACACAATCAAGTATGACCTATATAGCTTGTTGGATGTTATTTGCAACTATTTGTACATATTCATATAAAACATCCGCACACCAGTTAATATGACAGCATATATAGCATCATTAATTTCACTTTGTATATGTGCATATATGTTTTATGACATTCGAACACATACGCACATGCGCACGCACACACACACACACGTGATCCCATATATATATAGCATCATTCACTGTAGTTTTTCCTTCTTCAGGAGTGTGCAATCACACCATCTGATTCAAACCTGTCTCCTGAGAATGACTGGATCCTTGTTAACCATAGTGATGAACTGATGCCGTGGATACCAGTCATTGCAGCAAGGTAGTGTGTTCTTCCAATTTGTCCAACTAAACACATTGACCACATCTGACACAGTTTACTATGTAGGATGATTGTAGACACAATGTAAAAAAGATAAAGGTACGTTCTTATGTAGCGTTGACGCGGTATCCAGTCCTTGCGACTGTTCATAGCACTTTACACCCCAGCAGACCTGTTCATTCCAACACTAACTCCACTTCTCTAAGAAGCATTCAGCCATGCTGCAATTACTGCGCAAATACTATTCGACCTCGTATTCATTCACATATCCACCAATGTCTAATTTACAGCTGAGTGAACTGAGGCAAAGTGGAGTAAACAAAATTGCTCAAGCACAGTAGAACAGATATTTATTTTACGAAATATTATAGAACAGGTAGTGGAATGGCAGGCAACTCTATACATCACGTTTGTGGATTTTGAAAAAGCATTTGACTCAGTGCACCGAGAGAGTCTATGGAAAATTATGGAGAGCTATGGAATTCCATGCAAGATAATCCACATGGTACAGATGTTATACGAAGATAATGAATGTGCAGTGTTAGACGAAGGTGAGGAATCTGAGTGGTTCAAGGTCAAAACTGGAGTTAAACAAGGAGATGTAATGTCTGGATTTATCTTCTTGATAGTAGTGGACTGGATAATGAGAAACACAACAGCGGGAAACAAAACAGGAATAAGATGGAACTTCACGTCAAAACTAGAGGACCTGGACTTTGCCGACGACATAGCACTCATGTCATCATGCTACACACACATGCAAACAAAGACAAGACAACTGAATCAATTTGCAGCAAGGACAGGACTAAGAATAAATAAAAAGAAAACTCAAATATTGAGGATAAACAGCAAGTGCGAAAACAGAATACTAATCAATGATCAAGAGCTAAAGGAAGTGGACAAGTATAACTACCTTGGTGCGAACGTTAGTAAGCAAGGAGGAGGCGGCGATGACACTGTTAACAGAATTTGTAAAGCGAGGGTATCCTTCATGAAACTAAAGCAGATATGGAGTTCAAATATATACACATTGAGATCGAAATTGAGGCTTTTTAACACACTTGTTAAACCAGTGTTGTTGTATGGAAGTGAAACATGGAAAATTAACGAAGGAGACAACAGAAAGTTAGATAAATTTTTTTTCAAGTGTTTAAGACGAATCCTACAAATTCGATGGCCATACGTTGTATCATATCGAGATATTCTGGCAAAAACAAAATTGAAGACAATCAGCAGTGAGGTCAAGATAAGAAGATGGAAGTGGGTAGGACATATCCTACGAATGGAGAAGAACAGCAATTGTGAGACTGCACTGACCTGGACGCCTGAAGGTAAAAGAAAGGTTGGGCGACCAAAGACAACGTGGCGATCAACTATTGAAAATGAAAGACGTATACTGGGCTGGAATAGCTGGAACGAAGCCAGACGTGTAGCAGCTGACAGAACAAGATGGAGGAGATTCACTTCGGCCTTATGGGCCACTGGGCCCGAAGAGGATAGGTGGTGAGGTGAAACTAACTGACAAAGTTTGTTGAACTGAAATAAAAAAATTATTTTGTCCATATATCATGTTTTGCCAAAGTTCCTTTTAATTTAACTTATTAATTATATTTTTTATTTAATAAATTGTGTAGTTTTTGTAGTTTTTATGCATTCTATGTTAAGCACATTGAGCTTCCAAGTAAACTGCGTTTAACAAAAATTATTTGTTATTAATATAAAGGCTACAGAGATATTTATAGAGGTTTTGGAGTTTTGGTAAATGTTGATATGCCTAAAACCTATTTGGCTTTAAGTGGTATGTCATGAAAACAATAAATGTTACTTATGTGTACTAAGTGGATATTTTTGATAAACCGTTTATTGCATTGCTAAAATTCGATGAAGATTGTAACTTATCAAGTTAAATTGTTCTTCACCATGTAGGTGTGTTTTGTGGGAAGTCGACGCATTTACACCAAAGGGTCATTGGAGGAGAAGTGTTGTCAGATCCAAGCGTACATTGACTCGCGGTGCCAGAAGAAGGAGTCAACAATGAACTGTACGAATAGTGTATAAAAGTAGTTATATGTAATTAATATTAAGAAATATGTGTCACCTAGATGTGTCACCCAGATGTGAGCTCAATTAACATATATCCTAGGAAACAATAATAAACAAATCACTGTGGCGACAATGATCACTCTCACGCACTCACTCACTCACTTGGTCCTCTTCACTGCCACTGGAGTATAAGAAACCAACAAATCTCCTTCAGCCAGCACGGTCTAAGAATAGCCAGCCAAGTTCGATGCAGGTCTTCCCAGCCTTCTTCATCTCAAGAAACATACATATAATTTTGTTGTGTTTTTGTTTTACAGTTGTAGAATATTGTATGATGCCAACATAGATTGTGTACAAACTTTTGTGTGTTATTGGGAGAAATAAACGTTCCCCGATTCCTACTTCATCAGGTAACCTACCCACAATTCCCTGTGCGACCCCTCCAAGTGACATCAGTGCTGATGCAGCAGTGACGGGAGACAAGCCCAAGGACGTAGTTCAGGGACAGACCTGGGCTGAACACTTCCAGGTGAGAAGTCGTACTGAGAAGTCCCACAACTGCATTGGGGTGGACAAGGACGTCATTGAGAGAATTGTGTGGCGGGTCTTTGAGGAGTTACTGGCAGATCCAGCAGCAGAAGTCAGAACTCTCGCAGATGGACGCTCCTGGAATGCCGGGGGGTAGTGAATGCTTACCGAGTTCTTCCTTACGATGAGTGTCAGATTGATCAAATTAATTAAGTAAATAGGTGGATGTGCGCAGTTTATTTATTTATAATGTTTGTGTTTGTATTAGATTCATAGACATATTTTACCTCATTGGTGTATTTAGATTCATAGACATATTTTACCTCATTGGTGTATTTAGATGTGTAGATGTTAATAAATTGTGCATTTGTAGGTACATTTTGTCTCATCAGACATTGTACCACTGGATTTCCTTATCACATTTTGATGTTTTGCATCTTTTATAGGGAATGTTCAACGATTTTCATTAGTTGACTGAATGAATGTTTTACAGGCCATTGAGAAATTGAGTTGATTACTATTTCTAACATCTTGATTGCTTAAGACATATCCGTACAAAACATATTACTGTTGTGATCTTTTAAAATTTTAATATTCGACAACGCCATATAAAATCAGACCGACAACATTTTATTCACTGTTGTAGGTGAAGTATAATTTGTTTTATTAAATGATTGATTGGTCCGTCAAATTCCTGTTTAATACAAATTCTGCCAGTAAATAATATGTTGCAGCAATAAAGATTAAAACATGAACTATAACATTGTTAATTTAGATGTACTTTGATGTCGATAAATTCAGAGAATTGGGCAATTTTAATTATCCATAACCCCCAACTGGTTCCGTATCAGTTAACAAATGCAGATCTTTGTACATCCGTTCAAGTTATTGGTGGCACATAACCTGGGGTCTCTCTTGCAGGAAGTATTGCACTCCCAGTCATAGCGACGTGGTTCGACAATCCAACACTTTGTCATCTCAAGTCAGAATGTGGCGGTCTACAAACACTGCTTCGAAACAAACACCAAATATTTCATGGTTTGTTTCCGGCATATTACATCATTGATACATTGCATGAATCCTATGTTGGTGACTGGTGTTAAGTTTGAAAATTGAGTCATCAGCATACATTATGTGATTAATCAAATGTCCATTCACATTACAATCTACATGACATACTTTGAATGGATAAATGATCCGGTTTCTTGGTTATTAATATTAAGCATAATTACCTCTCAAGAAACTTTGTGTTCTTTCTGAATATTTCGACTGCATCTCGCAGTCTTCTTCAGCAGACTGAAGTTACGGATGTGTCACATGACCAATGTCATGTGACACAAGCTGGAGTAGGACTCGTGGGAGCTCTTGGCCAACGTCTCGGTTCAGCGTAGGTTTCTTTCTGTGGATGTTAATCGCCTCCTTTATTTTTCTCCTGTGCCAGTTCTCGTGGTCTAGAATGTTAACGTCCTTCATAGAGCACTGGTGGCCTGTGTTCAGTTTGTGTTCACTTATAGCTGATAGGGGTTGGCGACAAGATAGATGTTCTTTGATTCTTCTGCCAAGTGTTCTGGCTGTTTCTTCTATATAGTGTTGGTCACATTCTGGGCATTGTATGTCATATATACTACCCTGCACTTGGCTGCCTTTGCTGTTCTGTCTTTTGGGTGTACCAACATTGACCTCAGGGTGTTGATAGGTTTGTGGTAAACCAGGATGTTTTAGGACTTGAAAATCCTTGCTACTTGTTCTGATAGTTTACTAATGTAGGGCAGACCTATGGCATGTTGTAGGAGAAACAGCCAGAACACTTGGCGCAAGAATCAAAGAACATCTATCTTGTTGCGAACCCCTATCAGCTATACTTAACTTACTTAATCCTCTTGGCCCCTTCAGGAGCATAGGACGTCAATCATGTTTCTCCACCTCACTCTCTTCTGGGCTAGAGCTTTGGCCTCTTGCCAGGTGACCCCCACTTTATCAAGATCTTGTAGTGTGGAGCGTCTCCAGTTGATTTTTGGCCTTCCTTGTCTTCTCTTTCCTTGTGGGTTATAGTCCAGTGCTTGTTTGGTTGTATTTGTTGGATCTTTTCTGAGTGTGTGGCCAATCCAGCTCCATTTTCTCCTCTTGATTGTAGTGCTTATTTCTTCCTGTTTGGTTTTTTTCCAGAGCTCTTTATTTGATATTTTGTTAGGCCACCATACCTTGAGGATGTATCGGAGGCGACTGTTGATGAAGACTTGGGGTTTGTTGTTGAGAGACTGAGTAGTTTTCCATGTTTCACAGCCATAGAGAAGAACTGGTTTAACGTTGGTGTTGAAAATGCGGATCTTAGTGTTTATGGATAGTTGGGAAGAGAACGATACAGTGCGTAGCTCCACATCTTTGTCAGCTCCACCATTTGTATTGATGTTGCTCCCGAGGTAGATGAAGTCTTGTACTTCCTCAACAGTACCACTTTTTAGCGAGATGGGTTCGGAGGATCTGCTATTGACTTTCATCACCTTTGTCTTTCCCACATTGATCTTAACATCCAGTTGGCTGCTTTTTTCTTGAAGCCTTTCTGTTTTTTGTTGCATGTGTTTATGGGTTTCTGAGAGTAGTGCTAGATCATCTGCAAAATCCAGGTCTTCTAGTTGTGAGAACAAGTTCCACTGGATCCCAGTACGATGGTGTTCTGTGGATCTTTTAATTGTCCAATCTATGGCTATCAGAAAGAGCAGTGGAGATAGCAAGCATCCCTGTCGTACTCCAGTTCCAATCTGGAAGCCTTCTGAAACTTGTCCATTAAAGATGACATGACCAGTGAAACCTTCGTACATGTTCTTTATTAGGGTTACAAATTTTGTGGGTAAGCCATAGTGCCTCAGGAGCTTCCATAGAACTGTCCTATCTATAATATCGAATGCTTTTTCGAAGTCCACAAAGTTTATGTAAAGGGAACTCTGCCATTCAATGCATTGTTCAACGATAATCCTGAGTGTAGCAATGTGATCTGTGCAGGATTTATCCTTTCTAATGCCAGCTTGTTTCTTTCTTAGCTTTTTGTCAACTGTTTCTTGTATCCTATCCAGGATGATACGGCAGAGAATTTTACTGGGCTTTGATAGAAGCATGATCCCTCTCCAGTTCTTACAACCTCTCATTGAAGTTGCCTTTCTTGGGGATTGTAACTAGCATACCTGTCTTCCATTCAGTTGGTATTTCCTCTTTATCCCAGATCTCATTTAGCATGCTATATAAAACGTCTGTGGTGGCCCCAATATCAGCTTTTAAGACATCAGATGGTATATTGTCAATTCCAGCTTTTTGATGGCTCTCTTGATCTCCTCTTTGGATATCCTACCACAATTAATATTAAGGTCTTCATTTGTTTCCTCAATGTCTGGGATTGAATCTGGTGGAGGTCTATTCAAGATATCTTGGAAATATTCTTTCCAGCGTTGTAACTGTAGAGATTCCTTAGTGAGAAGGTTTGCCTGTTTGTCCCTGATGGGGCGACTAGTGCTCTTGTTCTTCCCTGCTAGCTGTCTGGTGATCTTGTATAACTCTCTGGAGTTGTTTTGCCTAGCTGCGATCTCAGTCTCGTTTGCTAGTTTTTCGAAATATGTTTTCTTGTCGCTCTTTGTCTTCTTTTTAACTGTTTTGTTTCTTTCCTGGTATTCTTGCTGCATTTTTTTTTCCTTGTGTCATCTGCTTCCTTGTTGAGTTTCATTTTAGTCTCCCTCCTTGCCTCAATAGCTTCTCAGTTGTCGTCTGTAATCCAGTCCTTCCTCCTAGCTTCCCAGCAGCCTAGGACTTGTTCACAGGTGTCGGTAATTGCATTTTTGCATTCTATCAGCTATAAGTGAACACAAACTAAACACAGGCCATCAGTGCTCTATGAAGGACGTTAACATTCTAGACCACGAGGAGAACTGGCACAGGAGAAAAATAAAGGAGGTGATTAACATCCACAGAAAGAAACCTACGCTGAACCGAGACGTTGGCCAGGAGCTCCCACCAGTCCTACTCCAGCTTGTGTCACATGACATTGGTCATGTGACGCATCCGTAACTTCAGTCTGCTGAAGAAGACTGCGAGATGCAGTCAAAATATTCAGAAAGAACACAAAGTTTCTTGAGAGGTAATTATGCTTAATACAACATTACACAGTTTAAGTTGTTCACTCAATTTGTCTACATAGACATTGAATAAGTAAGGGGATAGTATCCCCCCTTGTCTAACACCATTAGTTACTTTGAATTTCACAGAATCTACATCACTCCACCTAATACACATGGTCTGGTTTTATACCTGTAAGTCAATACATGTAATATATATCCTGGAACCCCCTTTCACTGAGTTTCTTAAACGGTGTTCTGTGGTTCACTCTGTCAAATGCCTCACTGGCATCAAGAAAACATACAAATACACTACCAATAAGTGACCTATATAAATCAATGACTTCTTTTAATACATATATACATTGATTAGTTCCATGTTTCTTCTTAAAACCAAACTGGTTAGGATTAGTATCCATGTACATTTCAAAGCCATGTAAAATAATTATTTCAATGAGTTTGCTAAACACACTAGCTAATGCAATAGGATGGTAATTGTCTTTAGATGACAGTTTACCAGCTTTATCATTAATAACTGGTACAAGTACAACTGACACCATTGACTCAGACAGAAACCCATGAGCTATACAGCTAATAAAACACATACTTAAAGGGGAACTGAAGCATTTTTGTGTTATGCCGTATATTTAAATATATATTATCTAACTATGCATTAATGGTGACAGATACCTGCTAATTTATGAGATAAACTGAAAAACTGATTTTGTTCGAGACAAAAATCGACAAAATGCATCACTGCGTATCGTCATCTTGTTGTCGAAACGAGTGGTTTGAGTCGCGTATATCTAATCAATGTAAATTTTAGATTTTTTGCGATTTATTTCGTAAATAGGCATTCTGGAGCAAAAAAAAGATATGGGTCTCTGTTATATATACAAGTGTTTACACACGTGAGCAAAATAGCGTTTTTGTTCGTTCCAAATAAAAAAAGTTAAAAAATTACAACAAAACACGCAAAAAATCGTGGAAAACGCCACACTTCTCGAACACACGAGACGCTAACCAACGAGAATATGCGATAACGTAATACCGGAACTATTTTTTATTTGTTGACAAGATAGATGCATCGCTTGTGACAGTTTTACCAGATCTGCTACTAGCGATTAGTGGTTTACTGAACTTCCGTAATAGTTGTCTATCTTTGGAGAAATGGAAACCACCGACGAAGAGTCTACTTCGACAGGCCACACGGAAACAACGGTTGACAGTCGTAAAGTGTCACCGAGTGTGCGAGTCACGCTCCAGAGTCCAGGTCGGGTTCGCCTTTGTTGACGTTGGATTTAGGAAAAATTACAACAGCGCTTTGACTGTCAACGATTCCTGACTAGGTAATGTGATGTGGTGAACCTGTGGAAATTGCGTCCCGATGTCTGCGCATGTTTACGTTGAGTCATCATGCTGCGCCGAGGAAGCTACCATGCCTAGGCCTAGGCTATGGCTATGCCTATGCAGCACCGTGTGCCCGACCGCGTTGGTGCTTGTATCACCGTACAAAGGCAAAGACGATGCTTTTGTAGTGATATGCACACACAGAGCAGTGCTAGATGTTGGTCTGCTGTCATTGCATGATTTGCGTGCTGACTCATTGATTCGTGGGCAGGTCAGTAATTCAATTGTTATCGAATCATTGCCATTTTAATAATCATATTTTTTCTGCATATTTCTTTTACCTAGCCCGAGGGCGAGGTCCGAACTACAATGGCAATGCAAGCAGGCTTTTCTCTTTATTTTGTATCTAATCTAATGAAGTGTACCGTGACTGTATTTTAATATTGTGTTTGATTTTGTGTTGAATAACATTGCTGACAATAATAACATGAGGGTTTATTTAATTCATTATGTGAATATATATATATTCTTAAATGTTACCGTAATCGTGATTGTAATAATGATTGTAATCATGACTACATTAGCAATTGTGATTGCATTAATTACTGTAATCATGATTACATTAATATTCATACTTGTAATCACCCCTCTCTGTAGCACACCACAACACCTTGTTGTTTGGTGCAATGTAATAATTTAAATAACAATAATTAACTACTGACAGTATGTAATGTTCACAGTTTTGCAACTATTATGGTAATTATGGAATTAGTGCTATCAACTAACCCTGACAAATTATATTTCAGGCTCAGGAAAGGCAAGACAAGTAATCCCATCCTGCGATGTGGGAAGGATCTGTGATGTCTATTCTGAACCGAATTGAATTGATGGAAAGTTTAGCTATGGAGATTGACCTGACACAGGTGAGTGTACCAATAGTCTGTTATAGACAAATTGTGAGGCACCCACAGTATGCAGCAGGTCGAAAAACAACACGGAAAACTACACAAATTCCCACTAAAATATTAATAACTGAATGATGTGAATGTCTTCTTATCTATATCCCATTTCTGTCAACAAAAATGTTACCTGCAGCATATTGCATGTCACTACACACAATTTCATTTATATTGAGACCAACATAAAATATATCAAACGTTTATTCACATAGTAAAACAATTACCAAAGAAATAAGGCTAACTAGAATGACTGAAACCAAGACTAAACATTGACCTAAACAGTGACTTCTACCACCGGAAAATACAACCTGGAACATGGATATCACAGTTACACACATCATTATTATGCCACAACATATCAAATATACTGGTAGTTTAGCTTAGGAAATAATTAATTTTTATAAAGCCAAGGCATTTTAACTGTTTCACCATCATCATCTGTACCAATGGCAATAGACTACTTGTTTTGATTGGACAGTAAATGTACACCAATCATGTGTAACAATATTACTTGTTCTGACTGACAGTAAATGTACACCAATCATGCATACCAATACACTACTTGTTCCTACCAACAGTAAATGTACACCAATGATCTCATTCTGGAATCTGCACCATTTCACTACTTCTTCTGATAGTAAATGTATACCAATCATGTGTATCCAATATACTACTTGTTCTGACTGAATCTATTACTTGTTCCTACCAACAGCAAATGTAAACCAAGCGTCTCATTCTCTACCAAATACACTACTTGTACTGACAGTAAATGTACACCAATCATATGTATCAATACACTACTTGTTCTGACTGATAGTACTTGCACACCAACCATCTGTTCCAATACACTACTGGCAGTAAATATACACCAATACACTACTTATTCTGACTGATAGTACATGTACACCTAACATATTCAATTCACCTTTCACTCATCCAGGGGTAGAAATCAGCACACTTTCCTCTGACAGACACCCCAGTATCCGAAAGACCTTGGCTGATAGATCAGACATGAGTACAACCTGTGTCACAGTTTATGGCTGTTTGGTGTGTGGCAGGTGCAGAAAAGTGACATAAGTTTTTCTCACGAATGACAAACTTCTTCTCTTTCTCATAGGTGTCGGAGCTGCTTGAGTCATCCTTGGTTATGTCGCTGTTATCACATAGTGTGCATCATCTGCACCAATGTCTTTATTCTCACTGAATCTGATGGAAGCTTCACATAGGAGTAGTCATGATCAACGTTCATTGGTGCAATAATGTCATCCATGACTACAGCAGCATTCGCGAAGTGTCGCACTTGAAATATCGTTACTGGATCGATTTGCATTTCAGCATCAGTTGTATGTGGTGCCACAGCAGTAGTAACAGTGATGGCACTAAAGGTGACATCCGTAATGTAAAGATTGACGGCATCACCCGTAGCGCTGGATGCTTCAAAACTAGTACCTGTACTTGTACGAACCAATGGTGAATCCTTCATCTGAAAAGATTACACATACAGTGACTTGAAAATTTAAAAAAATTAATCTTTTGCATAATAAAAATTAATCATAATGTGAGAAACTTTCTCTTGTATATATTATTTTTAGAATATAAGAGTGCCAGTGTCATATAGAATATATAAAGTAATCAACCACAGGGAAAAGCATTTTCCCTATGAAGCCATGTTAATTCAACCAATGGGTCTTTCACTGATCTCTTAATGTTTTTAATGAATCTGGTCAGTTTGATGAATGCCACAGGTAACATAACCAAACGCATGTAACCAAAATTGTAGCATCCTAGCTCCTTATTATCTAATCAACATTGCACTGTTTTCAATGGGCCAGGGAGGTCAAAATTCTATAAGGGGTCCAAATTCCATAACAAAATATGGACCCATAGGTATACTTTCTATGGGGTTCCTTATTTTATATCTGACACTCTATTTAGATAACATAATGCATGAATATTGTTATTGGACCAAATGCAGATCTATGCTTGTGACATCTTTACCTTATAAATGCTGCACGCACACACACATACCTGCCTATATGTATATATATATATTATATATATATATGTATATATGTAAATATATATATAATTATTAGGTATTATACTGAAAGCATCTGCTAGATAGTATGGTGCATGGACAAAAGCCCCTCCCAACAAAAGCCCCACAGACATAAGCTTGTTTCAATTCAATTATACTGTTCATGACTGTTGCTGTAGTACACAGAGACAAGATATTGTCATGAATATACTTCAGGCATAATGTCAATTCCATTCCGGAATTGGAACTGACCCTCAATTCCAGTTCCGGAATTGGAATTGATTTCAAAAATGTTTTTTTAATTGGAATGGTTTTTTTGGGGGGGAATTGGAATTGATTTTGTTGGAATTATTGACTTGATACTGTTAATATTTACCCTTATATTTACTTATATTACTTTTAAAATCATATTTGTCTGCTATTAGCATGTCACCCTGAATCTGGTAACAGCCAGGAAGTTGTCAACATTACAGCATAGACACTGTCTACTCTGGTATTGAAACATTGCGACCAAGAACAATATAATCAAGCATTTGCATCAAAAAGAAACACTAAGTTACTGTAATAGACAGTAAAACCAAAATCAGACCATTCAGGCCTCATTTTCTTTCTCAGTGTACAAGGTTTATTTACAGAGATTGCCAATTAAGGGCACCTGCCTGCTCATTCCCTTTGTGTGAGAGAGGAAGCCTGCCCCACTTGAATGCAGCCCCTTTTTTATCCAAGCCTAATGTTCAGCCCACAAGTTTCCCATACTACACATGTCACTGGTCACCTGTACAATGCTGTTACATGTGGCTGTAGGGTTTGCCCTTTGTAGTAATTAAAAATGTCCCCATGGAGAATACATGTTGGAGATTAGGATGTTGAAGACTCAAACTTTCCAGTAAATTTGATGAACTATCAATGATACCACAACTGATAGCGATATAAATCTGCCTCCTAGTATATTTGCTCCCCCCCCAGGACATATGCCCCTTTTTTCTATGATAGTTGACAAGTGAAAATCAGTTTGCAGTTTTATCATTATTACTACAATAACATAACATTCAATGACAAGTCAAAGTCACTTTAGCCTAATGCAATGGCCTATCCCCTGGAGTGTGTATGAAATGATCTTGTCACCAGTTGTCTTCCAGGTATCATTGATAGTCAGATCAGTGGTGGAAGATGGGTTCTTGGGGTGATGCTTCCCCAAACAGTGGTGGACAGTAACGAGTCAGAGATCAGCTGGTTTGGAGTGCCCCTGGTATTAGCTGCCTTAGTTTTCAGGTCCTCACGGGCCTTGGCAGCTTCTATCTGTGCCGTGTCACATTCATGGTTGCAGGCAGTCTTGTTGATCACATTCTGGATCTGGAGATCAGATCAGTGACCACAGCACCCTTGCATGATTAGGATCGACGCTGGCTTCACTCCCATTGAAGAGTAATCTTGTTGGTCCCCCTTCTTGGTGTAGGAATGACACTCAAAACATAGCTTCTGACCTCCTCAGATGCTAGTAGTAATTTCCATGATGAAGTTATAAGTGTTTTCTGACAACTCTGGCTTGTGCATCCAGTTTTATACAAAAATGGAGTCATTCCATCTCTCCATGGTAAATGCAATTCAAAAGAAACCTTGTTGAGATGGCTTCTTTCAAATCTCCTCAATTGTCCTAACATGTCCTGGTCCTAATGTCACTGACTTCTTCCACAATTGCAATAAAGATAATCCTTTGATTACAGGATCATCTCCAATTACATAAAGTAATTTACTTGGCTGATCTGGCACAAAGAACATTAATTGCAATTAGGGTAATATATATCTTGAATTTATGTTCAGAAATTAAAAAAATAAGTTATAAAACATTTCTTTAAAAAAATTACAAATAATCCAGAAGCTACGGACAGGGGGCAAATGTCCAGATTTTGAATAAGGCAAGAGGCTAATGTCTGGGGGGGCAAGTGACAAAGGGGCAAATGTCCGGGAGGGGGGCAAATGACCTGGACCCAATATAAACAGGGGAAACTGTTCAAAACTCAGATTAATGACCCAACTGTCCAGGGCTGTCCAAAATGTTTGGTTTTGTTACCAAAAATCCAGGAGAGGTGTCGAAGCAGAAAGTACATATGAAATGGCTGGATGCCATTTTAAAGTTTTTTATGGCAAACCTGATATATATATATATATGTGTGTGTGTATGTGTGCATTTAATGAAAAATAATTTTTTAATCATATCTAATTAAATATGATTGTGCACACGTGACAAATAAAACTGTGTTAAAACGAATTGGATTTGAATTTTTCTTTAGCCTAGGATTTTAACAGTTGGAATTGATTTTTGGCAAGGCGGAATTAGAAGTGATTTTTTGGAATTGACAAAACAGAATTGACTCCATGCCTGATATACTTCCTTCATATGTATAGCTTGTACTAATACTATTGTGGGTTGCCGACAGTTGCCCCCTCCCTCACGATATTCATTACAGTGTTATCAGTCGTGTTAGAATAAAATGTAATTAATACATCTCTATATGAACTTCCGGTTATTACATGTGGGGTTTAATCTGATCAATAAAGCAAATTCATTTTATATATTTTTGCCTTATTGCCAAGTCACAAGAATTCAGAAAAAAATTGTAAAGTGTCATTATAGAAAGCAGACATGTAATCTGACAGTGTTCAACTGGGTAGATGACGATGCCTTAGTTTCCTTTCGAGCTAGACATTGCATGGGTGAAATGCATTTTACTTAAATATTTAAATACTTTTAAAAAGTTTTTGTAACTGCATTTGCACTTAATCACAATCAAAGTATTTGTATATTTAAATATTTCCATAAAGAATTTGAAATGTAAACAGCAACAGTAGGCTTCTGTTGCACTATAGCTTATATATAGTCTATACTGTCTTTTCGTCGTGTTTCTCCCATGCATCTAACACCCCCCCAGGCTTGCCGCTTGCTCTCTAGGCATTTAGAACACAGGAGTATGAGACTTAATTATTATGACTGTCAATAAATAATATCAAATTATTTTCTTGAATAATTTTGCCTAGTACATACGCCATGGCCCATGTTACAAGGCTGCAGTATATCCTGTAGCACTTACTGAGTTATTGTTATTGTTTTGAGTATGGCCACGTATTGACGGTACACCTGATCACGTCGAAAATAAATCGGCGGATTGGAAAACACTCGTAATTATATCAAACTATTAACACTTACTCGCACTTTATTGTATTCATACATTTCGATTTACTGTGGGTCATATATATACTGACGTTGAAGCACAGCTGTGCTTATTGGGGTGGAACTATATTGTAATCGATTGATATATCTCACGTTTCCTTGTCGCAGAATAGTCTGTAGATGCATGGTCATATGCGGAAAAAAGATCTAAGATGTCTTTGACCAAAAATGACATCTTGATGCTCACTGTCTGTCCATGCTCATCACATACGTCTTTTGTCTTGTAATCTGCATCGGAAAAGTGGTCACTCGCAGAGCCTGTGGCTGGCGGACACAGCAATTTCCGCATTTGCAACCACCTTTTCCGCTGCAAATTCTTCCTCGAAAGTCGATCAAAAGTTTTTTCCTTGCATTTGTAGTACTAGTTGATATATCCAGGAGCCATCCAGTGCACACCAGTTTTCTTTTTATTCGATTTTCCATGCGTTTCGGCCGTTTTTCCTAGAGGTTTTTACTGTGTGAACGCGGTGCCAGGAGCTCGTACTCAAACCACTCTGCCGCTGAGCCCCCCGCAGAGCAATATGGCGCCGCCCAGCGAAGATAATGGCAAAGTTTAAAAGGATATTACAAAATTACCGTGGCGTTGCGCCCATCATATAACGGTGATATATACTGTAAATGGTATGTTATTATGTTTGGGCTATGGTTGTTCGAGTGCTTCACCCCCCCCCCCCTTTAAGCTGTGTTCTGATTTCACCATTGTAGATGAGGCCGGGAGCAGTCGCATGCATTAGCATTGTTGTGACACATTTCACTGTCAATGATGATCTTGTAGTCATAGCCGGGTAAGTCTTTATAAAAACAGATAAAGGTGTGGTCTTATATAGCGCTGTATCCAGTCATTGGGACTGTTCAATGCGCTTTACACTTCACCCCCTGGCAGGCCTGTTCATTCCAACACCATTTCAACTTCTCTGAGAAGCATTCAGCCACACTGCAATTACTGCATCAAGATTATTCATTCCGATATCCATCTCTGTCTATAGCCAGGTACTCATTTATACAGCTGAGTGAACTGTGGCAATGTGGGATGAACAAAATTGCCAAAGTTTCAAAACAGCAGCAAGAGGATTCAAACCTTGGTTCTCTCGGTTGTGGGTGCAGCCATCTAACCACTATGCTACCGCACCCCACAAACATCAGAAGTGGTATGCAGATGGGGTGGGGTGCAGGGTGGGGTGGTGTCCGGGGTGGGGTGCAGGTGTGGTGGGGTGTGGGGTGGGATGTGATGCGGGACGGGATGCTAAGTTCCATACACAATAGATAGAACGTTATCTCAGTCACATGTATACAGAATATTGCATAACGAAAAGACAAATTAATTACAGTGTAACTGAGGAGCGGATGGCTTTTGGTGAGAACCACCGATAGTAAAAAGGTTATAATTGTACGTTGCAATGATAATATTCAGATAAATAAAAATAAGATATAAAACAAAAAATTTAATATTTGGAGGCATCTAAAGATTTACCTCCTGTGTTTTGTTTTAATTGCAGGTCATCAGCTTTGACAATCTGGAGGATGAAGAAATTGAGGGCAGGACTAAACAGTAATCCACAGGTACGTCGTGGAACTTTCTATGGCAGCGTTAAGTTGTGAACTTCTTTAGTCTTCTGGTACAGACCTCTCTCAACAAACCAAGTTGTGATTCCGTTGTATGAAATCGACTTCAGTGTTTCAATAGCACAATACAGTTGCACCAAGAAAACAGCTAGGCGTATTTCTTCAGATTGTCAGGAGTCAAATGGACTATTTGGTGAGGATGAATACCAGTCATGGTTCACTGTTCATAAAGCCAGACAATGACTTCATGGTGGTTGCCTTCCTTGGACTGAACCACGGTTGAAAACCACACTTACAAAAAGCAAAGTTCTACGTGGCGTTATTAGGCCCATGGTGTAACTTTATTTGCACTCAGTTTGGTTCCTAAGTCTTCCTCTTTAAAATATAATGTATATTTCATTGTGCATGAAACTGTTTTTTATCCTATTGATTAGGTTATTTGATTGATTTTATGATTGTCATGTAAATTTTTACTTCTCCGGAAGTGATTTTAATATTGAATGAAATCAGCAAGGAGTAATTAGTAACTGATGTCATGATCTATGCTAACAATTTGTTATTGGCAAATATTGGTCAGAATTTGTTCACGTGGTATATCAGAAGTAGAAGATTTGCCTGACTCTTAAATTATCAAATGAAGTATTGACAACAATAGCCATCAAGTTCAGATAGTGAAATTATGAACTGTGCCAACTGTTTGGTTAAAAGTGAAATCCTGAAGTTGTGCATTATCTTGTTATGCATTGAATGATCTTACTGACACAATCTGTCACCAGGGAAAGACTGGGATGACGTTATCCCAGAGGACGATAGAAAGAAAGTAGAAGAGGAAGAAATGATCCAACAAATGATTAAGTTGAACCTTCTGCCTCGACACCGCAAGAAAGTGTATCTTGGCAATAATGATGTTTGGGGACAAGAAAGTGACAGGTATCTTGGCAATAATGATGTTTGGGGACAAGAAAGTGACAGGTATCTTGGCAATAATGATGTTTGGGGACAAGAAAGTGACAGGCATCTTGGCAATAATGATGTTTGGGGACAAGAAAGTGACAGGTATCTTGGCAGTAATGATGTTTGGGGACAAGAAAGTGACAGGTATCTTGGCAATAATGATGTTTGGGGATAAGAAAGTGACATGTGTCTTGGCAATAATGATGTTTGAAGCATGTAAACAATCTTAATACAATACACATTAAAAGTAGTCTTTTTTAAGTTCTGTTCAAAATGCACCAGATTGCAAAGGATTACAGTTGATGAATTTTTACTTAGCTACGCCCCTGACTAGTCCTGTGGTGGTAGTTTCCATATGCAGCCCATGATAACACGAAGTACTGTGTGCCTCGAACTGCCTGTTTTAAGAACTCATGCCCCAGTTTAAGATATTCTACATTTGATTTGTTTTACTGCAATTTTCTATATTACCAGGAAGGAATATGAACAGAAACTGCTCGACAACCTAAACTTCAAAAGACACATCATGGCCCAACGTTCCAACTTGCTAGCATTGATGTCAATGTGAAGTTGGTGCTACAGGCGGTGAAAGACCTTGAGCTGCTCACTACTATTATTCCAAAGGACAATGAGCCTCAAAGTTGGTGCTACAGGCGGTGAAAGATCTTGAGCTGCTCACTACTATTATTCCAAAGGACAAGGAGGCCCAGAAGAAGTGAGCATGTTCAGTATTACTGCCCAGGACTAACTTATCTTAGGTTTTCTTTTGTGTGTAGGCTTGATACTGCAAAAGCTGCCCAATGTAGGGGAGACCGGGGCTGATTGTAACAATTATGTCACTTGTAGGAAATGGTAAGTAAATGGAAAACGTAATTATGCTAAATTTAAAAGACATATCTTCATCATTAACCTGTGTCTCATTTACTAGTCAACTGGGAATTCATTAAATGTGGGCTCATCCAAACTGTCACAACTTGCCCCACATCGGGGTAAGTTGTGACCCACTTGGGGCTAAGTAGCATCAATTGTATGAAAAATGGAGCAAATTAATAAAGTATTGGTGATATATGAGGATTATATGCAATTAGACTGCACATGTGAGACAAGTTAGCCTATTTATGTCTATGGACCATACATAGTTTGTGAGGACACAGTTATCATCAACCAGCAAGGGGTACACATGTCAGGGGGTACACATGTCATGGGGTACACATGTCACGGGGTACACGTCATGGGGTACACATGTCACGGGGTACACGTGTCAGGGGGTACACGTGTCAGGGGGTACATATGTCACGGGGTACTGGGGAAATTAAGCTGATTGCACATCTCTTGCTTCCTTGCAGCTGATGTTGTTGTAACAACTTTAGTACAGTGTCCTCCCCTGGATGGGTGACAATATCAGTATTGACTGGAATTGCAACATTGTTGTAATGCTGTTACAACTTACCCCTTTTACTGTTTTACAACCAACCCCACAAGCACATACTAAAAAATTTCTCCATGTCACAAAAACTGTGGACAATAGGCACTATGGTCCTCTAAAAACTGACCTCTATAGACTCTCTCACTGCAGGTAGTTCAAGTGCTACACTCACTTACCTTGATACTACACCCTGTATATGATGAAATCCTCAAACAATAAAAAAAAAATTTGACCCACAAAAACATGAGATATGGCAACCTTCTGCAATTACTGCGTATTCTGATGGTATGTCAGAGGTATATGACAGACCACCAGGGCATAATAGTACTAGTTACTACATGGAGACTCTCTCGGTTAAGTATCAGTATCAGTTAAGTAAGAGTATAGGACATAAGCCCTCACAGACAAAAGCCCTCACATTTTCAGAGTGGGTAGGACAAAACTCCCTCCTGGCTTCAACATGAGCAGAACGTTATTTGGATGTGGCTTCATTTTAACAGTTCAGGACAAACAGTGACATTCCCATTGAAAGCTGTACTTAGCAGTAAGTTTCTTTGTGTACAAATAACCAGCTAAGTTAAGTCTTACATCACTCTTGTTGTTCTGTGTAATTTAGCTTAACTTTGCTGGAACATGCGTTATGATAATTGGGTCATAGTCGTGAAACGTCAGATGACTGAAACATTCCCAAAAATTTACATTCTAGAAATGTAGGTTGACATGAATTTACAACTAAACCATTGTATTTGATGGCTAAATTGATGTTCTGGCGCTGTGTTTAGAGAAAACATTGAGACAGGTTTATAACTGGCGTGTATGTAACTGAGCGATGTTGTTCATTGAACAGGTGTTGCCCGATGGGCAGATAAAGCCACAGTCAAAACATATCCACATACATGCCGAATACCTGCTCAAAGTGCTCCACAAGAACATTGACGGCTCCACTAAGGCTCCAGTAACTTTCACTTTCTGCTTGTTGGCAGTTTGCCTTTTCTTTTTGTTCAGTTTCACTGACTACTTATTTACTTGTGGTTGTTGCTGAGCTTTATGCTGGATGATGGTGATAAGCAGAAACATGAATTGTATATATTATCGCATAAATTATGTTAACAATGAAGGGTTGTGAATTTGTTCACTGAAATGGTTACGATCATCTAACTGCATTAAAAAATCATGTATTACTCTAACAAAATGCACTGTTTACAGTGCAGTTGCTGCACCATCAGAGGCATGTTAAATTATTCCACCAAGCCCATGTGGCACACACAAGAAGTGTTGTCTGTGAGACCCATAACGTTGTATGGTGTGTGTTCAGACAGCTTTGCTGGAACATGCGTTGTTGTGGTGCTAATTGCTACCTCTTGCACGCCGTCTTATAAAGTCTTATAAAGTCTTACAGAGTCTTATAAAGTCCTAAAGGTTCCTCCTCAATATGATTTTTTTCACTAGTCTCATTTTAAATTAATTTTATGAAAAATCAAACCTACCTAGTATCCACTGCGACATGCTAGCCCATTTGTACAACTTTTGTATGTAGGTTCTGAGAAATCATCAGACAAATTATTAAATTACCTAATGTTTGGTGAAACATTAAGTCAAGTGAAAATGGAAATGCTGAAAACTGACGAATTTCACCCTTGGTGAAATTTAATTTAATTTACAAACTATTTATCACTCCCATTCTTAAATATTATTTGACTGTGAAAAACTGGATCTCTGCGTAAAACTGGAATCAAGATAATACACAGTTAGGTAAACTAGTTATCTAGGTGACTGTTTTGTGTTTATGATGGATATCTTTTGTAATGTAATGTAACATCATCATAGCTAATGTAATGTAACCTCATCATAACTAATGTAATGTAATGTAACCTCATCATAACTAATGTAATGAGCATTTCTATGATCGAATCTTTGGTCAGCCCAAATCTTAGAAAGGTGTTTGGTCAGCCCAAATCATAGAAAAGGTCGTTGGTCAGCGCAAGTCTTAGAAAAGGTCTTTGGTCAGCACAAGTATTAGAATGGTCTTTGGGCAGTCCAAAGCCTGTTGGTTTTGTTAATATCTACTGAAAGTAGCATGAAGTCTCTCTTCATGATTCATCTATATATGTGCTCCGTGTGATGAAGACTGCTTTTTGTTTGTTTGCATGTACAGATAAATAACCGGGTACAGTGGATGTGTGTGCATACAAACTGTACGTAAATATAAACAGTGCATGTGTGTGCATACAAACTGTACATAAATATAAACAGTGGATGTGTGTGCATACAAACTGTACGTAAATATAAACAGTGGATGTGTGTGCATACAGACTTTACATAAATATAAACACTGGCTGTGTGTGCATACAAACTGTACATAAATATAAACAGTGGATGTGTGTGCATACAGATTGTACATAAATATAAACATGCATTTAGCCAGATTTAACCAACAAGCTTCAGATTGCAAACAGACAAGGAAGCCATTGACACATCCAGAGCCCAACTGTTTTTAACCTGAGACTGTTCTCATTTACATAAATACTAGATCAGTTATTCCATTCATTTAAGGTGCTGTGTGAGAATGATAATTGGATATTCTTGTAGCCAATACTTGTGTGCACGTATATACGCACCAACACATGCTCATACATACACACCAAACATGCACATACATACACACCAACACATACACACATATATATATATATATATATATATATATATATATATATATATATATATATTTATGCAAAATAACAACACAAGTCCAGCGTAGATTGAAATAGGCCAAAGAATGACATTTAGATTTATTAATTAACGAGCATGAAATTAGGCAAGCATACACCATACATAATAAGATACATCCAATAATCTCAGCAAGCATGCCGGCCCCCAAAAGGTGTTTACACATAATTAGTAAATCATGCCTAACAGCTACCCACTACCAGTACTATCTGTACCACTACTGACTTATATACAATTCACATGGTATCGGTGGGGGTCACTCCGCCGTGAATTAACCATACACATACATGTACAAACAGAAAGGCTGGGGTACTCGATCCCCCAGCCAAACATGATAAATGAAAAAAAAGTGGGCTAACCACCCAACATTCGTGAACAATTCATAATGAAAATTATGGAAACACAACACACAATGTATAAAGGTGTTACATATCTAGACATTAGTCAACCAATAACTACTAACACATCAGACCGAGAGGTAGGGCCAAACAGCCACACAAATGTACTCGAGAAAAGTACCCGCACTAAAAACCCTGTGTACACTACTGAAAACTTAGTGGAGGGAAAAGCGTTAATGCAAAACCTTGTGTACCAAACTATAACGGAAAAGCGTCAAAAAATTCAAAAACTTTGTGAACTACCTCTCTATCTTCAGTGTTTCACAGTGTATCCCTACATAATGCACCACTTGATTTATTAGATAACAACTAGGTAACAACTGTTAACACAATATTAGGGAGGGAGGGTGGGATTTTTCAAACGGAGCGGAATAAACCGAACAACAAAACTGATCTTGCAATAAAATCAACAAATTCAGCGATAACGAATAATCAGTAACAATAGAAATTCGGAAATATTTGCAGCGCAAAGGTCTCACAACGACACAAGCTAACTTGGAAATTGAGAGAGGCAGGCTCTAGGTCACGTGGTTGGTGTATCCATACGCGTGAGCGAGTAATTAGGCCAATACTCTCTACCATAAAAGATCTAACCTCAAATCACCTTCATTGCCTTGTCATCTCGCATAAAATCCTTTATGCGCCGCAGTCACATAAATTCATATATGCACCAACACATGCACATACATATTACATACACACATGCACATACATACACACCAATGCATGCACATATATACGCACCAACACATGCACATACATATTACATACACACATGCACATACATACACACCAATGCATGCACGTATATATGCACCAATACATGCACATACATATACCCTAATACATGCACATATGTATATATATATATATATATATATATATATATATATATATATATATATATATATATGCACCAACACATGCACATAAATATGCACCAACACATACATGTACACGCAACATTTGCACTTTTGAAGCTGAAAAGTGACAGTGAAGTTTCATGTCGGATATATGCGTCTGTGAATGCCACATGGTGCAATAATTGGAATGTTAGGAAAAGACTCCTAAATTGTTGTCTTCCTGGCACATTGATCACAATCAATACTACATCTTTGCTAAAATGCAGCTACTATTTTGTGCTTCTGATTTAACAACATTGCAATCAGTATTCTTGTTATTAATGTTGTGGTGACGCTTGAATATTATGTGCATGATTTGTGGAATTTGTCGTTTCAGTAACTTGTGGATCTTTGTGTCAAAATTCACCGAGTCTGATGCACAAGTTGTGCAAACAAGCACTGAAGGAGAAGGGAAAAGATGGGGCAGGTGCATCTCAATACCATTGACATATCTGTGTGCAGTGGTATGGACCCTAGCTTGTCATCTCTGGTTTCTTACAAAGTCTTCAACAACAGACGATAGTTTTATGCATTCAGTCGAGCTACCTTTAACTGATTTGAGGCAAAATCATCATAACTCAAATTTCCAGTGAAATGTCGATACATCACCTATTGATAGCCACAGCTGCGGTAAATGTCAAATTAAAGTAGACCAATGTGGGGAGTGCATTTTACATCCATAATTTTTATCCAAAATCGTTATTCGTCGTTTCTTCTGTACTTGTCTAAAAAATGTTGGGGGAATTGAAACAGGGCTGGATATGTCAACTAGAGCTTGGTCTACAGACAAATAACTGCTTTGTTGTACAACTTTATTATACAACTTTGTTATACAACTGATATTAATGAAAACTGTTTTCAGAACAACATCACCACCACCACCATCACCACCACCACCACCACAACAACAGAAACATGACGACGATCTACAGAAAGATGTACACTGACTTCCAGTGAAACGTGTAGTTGGAAACGTGGACGCACACAGCAACGATAGCCAAGATAGGTGAACGCAATGTTGACTTCTTATTGTCAGATTCATTCATTCATTTGGTGTTTACTTATTTCTTACAAATTTCTAGAATTATGACATGAAATTCATGTGATTGTTTCTCATTTTATTGCACACGTTACAGTCTAGTGTCTGCAGTGACTGGAACCATGAAAACTGGGTTTGAAATACATGTTGTCTTGTTCACTAGGCCGCAAACCACTTCTAAACAACCTCGGTTTTGTGATATGCTCTAACTTAGCTCAGGGCTCATATATATATATATAATATATATATTATATATATATATATTATATATATATATATATATATATATAGTTATATCATAATTAGTCATATTGATAAACCATATCACCATAAACTGAATTGAATTTGAAAGAGATTTTTTAATGTCATCACACATTTCGATGTTTGCAAATGCAGTTAAGTAAATGAGCATTATGAACAAGTGTTGTACGAATGTGGCAAATGTTTCTCACTGTCAAAAACAGTCAAACGTAATTCTCGATTGAACTTATTTGTGCTGCATTGTCCAACATACTTATATAATACAATATAAAACACTTCTAAAGTGCTAAAATCCTTGGGAGACCCAAGCTCGGCAGCACACCAAAACAAAAGGGGTTAAGCAGTTCCAGTTGTAAACAGTTGGATTGGTACGCTGGGGAGCTATGGAGGATAAGCAAGTTTAAACAGGTGGGTTTTTAGTTAACGAAATGTTGTTATATTTCGTGAAAACACTAACAGGGAATGAGTTCCACAGAGTCGGTGCAGCAACTGAAAAAGCTCTAGTTCTGACATTTGTCTTAACAATGGGAACATGAAGTAAATTAGAATCAGATGATTGAGACTGCCTGGGCTGTCATGCTGGAGTGAGGAGTGAATGCAAATATGCTGGTTGCTTGGATGAAAGTGTTTGATAGGTAATGCAGATCTAATGGGATCTAATGCCATAATTTATTAAAAAGTGGTAATGAGTGAGAAAAATTAGGAGACCGGGTCACTACCCTTGCCAAACAATTCTGCACATGTTGAAGTCTGAAAATGTCCTTGAGAGCAATATTGTGATAAAGGGAATTGCAAATACAACAAAGTGAATACAACAAAGACACAATGTGGGCAGTTTGGATAGACATATTAATCCCCACACCTACATTTACTTCCCTACAATTCATTCAACAATGTTCCTATATTTTAATTACAATTCATATGTTTTCAAACAAAATCCTATATATTTCAATATATACTGACTATGGGTGGGGACCTGACTGTGGGTGGGGACCTGACTGTGGGGTAGTTTGAGTTACACCGTACCATACCCAGACAGATTTTGTGACACTTGAAAGTTGGCAGTTGCTAATTTGAATTAACTCAAGTCAGTAGATGGTGCCACCTGAAACAACACTATATTTTGTTAATATATCCGATTTTAAATGTTACACCAAAAGTGGACAGGCACACTGGAGTCTGTTCAGAAGAGATTGCTTGCTACCGAGTGAGACTGCTACTTTATTGATCTGTGTTCTGTCTGACTGTTGACATGCCCGTCATCTCACCTGTGCTGGTGTCTCTTGTCGACAGCTGTCTGAGTAATGGTCCCCACCACACCAACTCCCAGCGCGAGGCAATTCCCAATTCCCCAGACAAGTGGCACCACACAAGTCCTCTCACTAGAGACGACTGTCAGAAGAACGGGTGCGTCTGTTTGTATTTTGTTTCATTGCTTTGAACAATGCCTCAGTTTTTACAGGTTTGTCAACCTTTGGCCAGTTGTATCCACTTAATGCCGTGCTTCCAGATTTCATCTCACTGCCTTCTACTTCTGAAGTTCAGGCTACTTTTAAGTTTACAGCCTTGTAATGGACACCTGTCTAACAAGGAGGCTTCCCATCCTAGTATTGTAAATCTGCCTTATACAGGGGTTTACTGTACATCCTCATGAACCAGAGGTGATATTGTTATAACCCCTGATGGCTCCACCATCCTCATGAACCAGGGGTGATATTGTTATAACTCTTGATGGCTCCACCATACTCGTGAACAAGGAGTGATATTATTATCACCGCTATCCGCGGTGATAACAATATCACCTCTTGTTCACCATCCTCATGAACCAGTGGTGATATTGTTATCATCACTGATGTATCCACCACCCTCATCATCTAGGGTTGATACTGTTATCACCCCTGGTGGATCCACCACCCTTGTGAACTAGGGTTGATGCTGTTATTGCCCCTGGTGGATCTACCACCGTCATCATCTAGGGTTGATGCCGTTATCACCCGTGGTGGATCCACCACCCTTGTGAACTAGGGTTGATGCTGTTATCACCCCTGGTGGATCCACCACCCTCGTGAACTAGGGTTGATGCTGTTCACCCGATTTATCCACCCTAGCAAACATGGAATTGCAGCATGTGCATCAACAAATGTACTTTACCCTGGGTTCATGTGTACAGAAAGCACCAGTGATCTGAGGATGCCTGAAACGTTTTTGTCTAAAGCTCACATCAGTGTTTATGTTTCTCTAGGTAGACTGAGGGGTCCAGCTCGTACAATCAGCCACCTGGACAGTACAGCGACTCTTGATGACCACCATCGGTCAGTGTCATTGCTGTCCTTCTGTCCCTTGTCAGACATTACCTGAGTGTTTCTCACCTGGCTCATGTCTTTGTTGATCTGTCGGCGACATGTCAAAGCTGTCCCAGTCAAAATGGCTTTCTTATCACCCCTGGTGGATCCACCACCCTCAAGAACCAGGGTTGACAATTTGTGCTTGTCATTTGTCATTTCCTGCCTCAAATGGAACATGGTGTGTAAATTTGTATTAGAAATTCCTTCACCACATTCAGGCTTATTGTACAAACTGCCTTGTTTAAATGAAAATATTTATTCATAAACTGACTCCAACTCAGCTAATGCAAATCCAGCATTGAAGACGTGTGGTTTTGTTTGTTTGCAAATTTGGCTAATTTTAGTTTTGTTGTTTCCTGTTCATTGGTGATTTCGGCCATTGTAATAAAAAATTCAAATGCAAACTTTTTAACATATATGTTTTCAATTGTTGTAGTTTGGCTAACTCACATAACTACCATCGACAACATTTTAATTAAACATTTTCCATTCATGCCAAGTACCACAATGACAGAAACATGACTCTGACGCTGTGGCCCCTGCTCCTGGGCTATTGCTGTCAATAGGACCGAGTACTGGGGCCATAGAAACAAACATAGTGGACAGTCACAGACCCCCCGGAGATGACTGTTGGGGGGACGACAGTCAGTGAATCTGGACTGCTGTCTGAGCTAATAGCAATAAATTTCTGTCGACATCACTATAACAACATTTTCACAATACAAGCATCCAAGGCAACACTATGCATTGGCTTGTGGTAAAGGAAGGCTTATGAAAAGTCAAACATGTTTCCTGTTGTCATCAGATATGTCATGTAAACATGTTCCCACAGCTAGCGTATACACAGTCAGTAGACAATGGGTTATATTCAAGAGATTTAACAAGGCTGCATACAAAGCAAGGGAACAAACAAGACCAATGATTATTCACATATGTGTAACCAGCCCTTCACAATAAACACATTTACACAGATGATTCGTGAAAAGAAAACATTTGTATTTCAAATCACCAGCTATCATTTGTGCAGCATAACCACTTCTGCAACTGAGGCATGTATAAGTGTATTTTCCTCTTGCAACTCGTGAAATACTCATCGTCAAGTACTTTGACCAAGTACTCGCCAAATCATGTGTATGTAACCTCTGGTTGTGTAGTATTTTTGCAGTCTGTGTACTGACAGTTGTTGATTGTTGTTGCAGGCTGTGTACCAACAGTTGATTGTTGTTGCTGGCTGTGTAATAATAGTTGTTGATTGTTGTTGCAGGCTGTGTGATAATAGTTGTTGATTGTTGTTGCAGACTGTGTAATAATAGTTGTTTAATAATAGTTGTTGTTGCCGGCTGTGTACCAACAGTTGTTGATTGTTGTTGCAGGCTGTGTGATAATAGTTGTTGATTGTTGTTGCAGACTGTGTAATAATAGTTGTTGTTGCCGGCTGTGTACTAACAGTTGTTGATTGTTATTGCAGACTGCGTAATAATAGTTGTTGATTGTTGTTGCAGGCTGTGTACTAAAAGTTGTTGATTGTTGTTACAGACTGTGTAATAATAGTTGTTGTTGCAGGCTGTGTACCAACAGTTGTTGATTATTGTTGCAGACTGTGTAATAATAGTTGTTGATTGTTGTTGCAGGCTGTGTACTAACAGTTGTTAATTGTTATTACAGGCTGTGTACCAACAGTTGTTGATTGTTATTGCAGACTATGAAATAATAGTTGTTGATTGCTGTTGCAGGCTGTGTACCAACAGTTGTCCGTTGTTGTTGCAGACTGTGCACTAACACTTGTTGATTGTTGTTGCAGGCTGTGTACCAACAGCTGTTGATTGTTGTTGCAGGCTGTTCGTTAACAGTTGTTGATAGTTGTTGTAGACTGTGACCAACAGCTGTTGATTGTTGTTGTAGACTGTGCACCAACAGTTGTTGATTGTTGTTGCAGGCTGTGTACCAAGAGTTGTTGATTGTTGATGCAGGTATTCACATGGCAAGTGGAAACGATGGAGAGATGACATGTACGAATTTTTACTGTACCGCACATACCATTCAAGGACGTGAAACAGGTTTTCACTGCTCTGCCGTCGCCACACATTTCCAGCAGGCAGCAGTCATATCAAGGTACACCAGTGCCAATGATGCCGCCGATACTGTTGCCATCTCCTTTGATCCAGCGACATAAGAACGCAGTGCTAGGTGTGCAGCAGTGCTGCCACCTGTTGGCTGCATTGTGCATGGGTCTGCGGATGTTTTTGTGTTCTTCCAAAAGGGGGGTGAAAGCTGTTGCTGTCTTGCCAGGGCTGATGTTCAGGTCTAAGTCGGGACCGGAGCGATGTTTCCTACAGACTTAACACTAACAGGGAATGAGTTCTTCAGAGTCGGTGCAACTACTGAAAAAGCTAGTTCCGACTTTTGTCTTAACACTGGGAGCAAGAAGTAAATTAGAATTAGATTGTAAAAAAATTCTAGGCTGTCTTGCACGAGTGAACAGTGAATGCAAATATGTTGTTTGGATGAAAGTGTTCGATAGGTACTAGGTAATACGATATCGGACAGGGAGCCAATGCAAAGATTTGAAAAGTGGTACTGAGTGAGAAAAACGAAGAGATGGGTGATTTTGCACATGTTGAAGTTACAAGATGTGCTTGAGAGCACCAATATTGTGGTAAAGGGAATTGCACTAGTCAAGCCTACTGCTAACAAGAGCAAGTGCAATAATATTGGCAACAGAAAAAGACATAATGTACCGGCAAATACAGTGAAGACACAATGTGTACAGTTGGGACAGACATCCTCATGAACCAGGCGTGATATTATTATAACCCCTGATGTCTTTACCATCCTCATGAACCAGGGGCGATATTGTTATAACCCCTGATGTCTTTACCATCCTCATGAACCAGGGGCGATATTGTTATAATCCCTGATGTCTTTATCATCCTCATGAACCAGGGGCGATATTGTTATAACCCATGATGACTTTACCATCCTCATGAACCAGGGGTGATATTATTGTAACCCCTGGTGGATCCACCACCCTTGTGAACCTGAGTTGACCCTAAATTTATTCCGATAAGACCCATTTATTGACTATAAATGGGTCGCTGGTTTAATGGCAGGTTTCCACATATCTGGCAATCAAACAGTATTGCTGTCATAGAACTGTACCCAATTGTGGCTGCCTTGGAATCCTGGGACCATTTAAACAGTCAACAAAGAATGTCCAGCTAATGTGTCTAGTACGTAGGATGGTGTTGGCTGCATTACTTTTAAATGTGTATTTTAAAGCCAAACATATCCCTGGGAAAACCAATGTCATCGCTCTGAAGTTATCTGGAAAACCAGACACTCGCTTACCTATGTCCCCAAAGTTCACCATCAAATTATTGATGCCATCAACTTTACCGTGTCTTCAGCTTAGCTATATAATTTGCTGTGTAGAATGTTTATGTTGGCCGTCCATGTGTTTCTTTGTAAGGGAGATATTACTGTAGTCTCAGGCGATCAGGCTGATACCATTGTACAATTGGAGGATGTTGCAGTTTTTACTACTCGTCTTCCTCCAGTCATATCTCATTTTGAACTTAATACTTCTGGTAGACCAGTTACTTTGTCTAAGCCACAGAGTGGTGATGCGTATTGCCCACTGTCAGTCCTTATGCAATGTCTCCTGATGTGTGGTAAAGCTAAAGGCCATGGTTGGCTTCTTCTAATGGTTCCCCTGTATCCAGGCAATGTTTATTGGCCACTGTCAGTCCTTATGCAATGTCTCCTGATGTGTGGTAAAGGTAAAGTCCCATGGTTGGCTTCTAATGGTTCCCCTGTATCCAGGCAATGTTTCTGCCAGCACTTGTGTAGAGCCCTGCAATGGGTAGGTTTGGACCCAACCTACTACAAGGGACACAGTTTTAGAATCGGTGCTGCTACCCCAGCAGTTGACAAGGGCACGAGTGATACCCAAATATAGTCCATGGGTAGATGGAAGCCTGTCTCATTTCGGTGCTACATCTGTATTGCCGTGCTCCAGATTAATATACCCTAATGTTATTGTCTTTGGTGTTGCATCAGGTAGTAGCTACAGCTAGTAGCTACAGCTAGCAGCTACAGCCACAGCTACAGCTAGCAGCTACAGCTAGCTGCTACAGCTAGCAGCTACAACTAGCAGCTACAGCTAGCAGCTACAGCTAGTAGCTACAGCTAGTAGCTACACCTTGGCTAACTTATGATGCATCTACACAACTTTTAACACAACTGAGTGGGTCATTGTGTCAGATTTCAGTTATCACTGCCACTGGTACTGTACACTACTTTATAGAGCTGACATTTATTTTCTTTTGTGGATTTTAGGGCGCTTACAATTGGACTAGTAGATGTTAATTAATTCACTATTTAATTAGTCTGAACTTATGCCTGGCTGTTCTGTACTGTGTGTGTAGTTACTTGCTGGCCTGTGTGCTGATCTATATACTGTAGCGATAACACTTTTACTTTTGAGCTGGCTTTTTATATTTCTTTCATGTATAGTTACCTTTGGGACCCCCGTGTGGCTTGTATTCTCATGACTCATCAATGTGTGGTTTTATTTCTCATCATTCAATTAATAAATTACCTATACCAACAACAGTTTGTTGTAGTTTCTCGTAACAAACAAACTCAGGGTTTTGCCATTATGTAGCAACAGGATATAAATGTATATTTTTACTACGTTATAATATTTATAATTATTTGTGAGACATTATAGATTTACTTGTTCCTACTGTGAGTTGCAAAGGGTCTGAGTTGGGTATTCCCAACTTATTGGCATTCCTAAGACCCAGATCCCTTAATGTGGGCTATGAGTTGTAAACAAGTGAGTGGTGTTTACTGACCTTTCCGTGACCCCCCTCTGACTTCCACCAATGTGTTGTTCTAGAATGTCAACTTACTTGTGTAATGTCAACTCACTTGTGCAATGTCAACTCACTGGCTGTGAGTGTACCCTGTTGCTATGACAACAGGCACTCATGCATGGCATGATTGTAAGCCAAGAAATAGTTTGTGCTGTGTCTGTTTTTAGTTTTAATGACGTAGCAGTGTATGGATACGGACATACTATAATTCAGGTTGTGGCACCCCAGTCAAAAGTATTGCCTGGGAAAGACCATAAGTATGGAGTCTACACATGACTGATGTGGTTGGTTACATTTAATGAAAGCAATCAACACAATGACAGTAGTAAGTTGATTCATACATTTATTATGACTAATTATAACTTAGGTACATCAGTATATATACAAGTAACATTTGAGTCTAAAACATACAGTACATACACATAGAAACGCAGCCACAAACAACACATGCGCGTAGACAGACAGACATACACACACTGACAGACAAGCATGCATACAAACATGCACATGCAGTGAGTGAGAGAGAGAGAGAGAGAGAGAGAGAGAGAGTGGGGTGGGAGAGAAAGACAGACAGACAGACACACACTGACAGATGGACACCACTCACACAGACATGCATCCACCCATGCACACGCAGAAAGTGTGTGAGAGAGAGAGAGAGTGAGAGAGAGTGAGTGGGGTGGGAGAGAAAGACAGAGACAGATGGACACCATGCATCCACCCATGCACACACAGAGAGTGTGAGAAAGAGAGAGAGAGAGTGGGGTGGGAGAGAAAGACAAAGACAGACAGACACACACTGACAGATGGACACCACAAACACAGACATGCATCCACCCATGCACACGCAGAGAGTGTGAGAGAGAGAGAGAGAGTGGGGTGGGAGAGAAAGACAGAGACAGACAGACACACACTGACAGATGGACACCACGCACACAGGCATGCATCCACCCATGCACACGCAGAGAGTGTGAGAGAGTGAGAGAGAGAGAGAGTGGGGTGGGAGAGAAAGACAGAGACAGACAGACACACACTGACAGATGGACACCACGCACAAAGACATGCATCCACCCATGCACACGCAGAGAGTGTGAGAGAGAGAGAGAGAGAGAGAGAGAGAGAGGGGTGGGAGAGAAAGACAGAGACAGACAGACACACACTGACAGATGGACACCACGCACACAGGCATGCATCCACCCATGCACACGCAGAGAGTGAGAGAGAGAGAGAGAGAGAGAGTGGGGTGGGAGAGAAAGACAGAGACAGACAGACACACACTGACAGATGGACACCACGCACACAGGCATGCATCCACCCATGCACACGCAGAGTGTGTGAGAGAGAGAGAGAGAGAGAGAGAGAGAGAGTGGGGTGGGAGAGAAAGACAGAGACAGACACACACTGACAGATGGACACCACGCACACAGGCATGCATCCACCCATGCACACGCAGAGAGTGTGAGAGAGAGAGAGAGAGTGAGAGAGAGAGAGAGAGTGGGGTGGGAGAGAAAGACAGAGACAGACAGACACACACTGACAGATGGACACCACGCACACAGACATGCATCCACCCATGCACACGCAGAGAGTGTGTGAGAGAGAGAGAGAGAGAGAGTGGGGTGGGAGAGAAAGACAGACACACACTGACAGATGGACACCACGCACACAGACATGCATCCACTCATGCACACGCAGAGAGTGAGAGAGTGAGAGAGAGAGAGTGGGGTGGGAGAGAAAGACAGAGACAGACAGACACACATTGACAGATGGACACCACGCACACAGACATGCATCCACCCATGCACACACAGAGAGAGACATATAGAGAGAGGAGGGAGAGGTATAGAGGGGAAGATAGAAAAGACACCTAGAGGGCGGAGACAGACAGAGACGTATAGAGAGAGGTGGAGAGATGTATAGAGGGGGAGATACAAAGACACCTAGAGGGGGAGACGGACAGAGACATATAGAGAGGGGGAGATACAAAGACACCTAGAAGGAAGACAGACAGATATATAGAGAGAGGGAGATCTAGACAGACATAGAGAGAGAAACGTATAGAGGGGAAGATACAAAGACACCTAGAGGGGGAAGACAGAGACATATAGAGAAGGCGAGAGACGTATGGAGAGGGAGATACAAAGACACCTAGAGGGAGAGACATAGAGAGGGGGAGAGATAGACAGAGACATAGAGGGGGGGGAGATAGACATATAGAGTGGAAGATACAAAGACATCTAGAGAGGGAGACAGACAGAGACATAGAGAGGGGGGAGATATGCACAGAGATATAGAGAGGTGGGAGAGACACATATACATAGAGGGGGAGACAGACAGACAGACAGATAGACAGACAGACAGACAGACACACACACACACACACGGAGTCGGATTGCAACTGTAATCCCGATAATGTTGCCACTTAAACACTTTGGGATTAAAATTAATGTGATCAATGTAATCCTCGGAGCTGGATCGTAACTGAGCAAGAATCTTGGACGAAGTGTGCCGTGGAAACGGTTTGGATCCCAAACCGCTGTTGAAGGTTGTACTTGATGATGTCTCTGTGACGCGATGAGTTTTAATTGTGATTAATCACATATAGCAATATCTACATGTGCATCAAACTAATTAAACTTAGTGAGAGACAGCTGCATCATTAATCACGACTTCAGTGTTGACATCGGTATATCCAGTCTTAAGACATGTTATTGAAGTCACAACATTCACACAGCCTTAGCATTGCATGGATCATATATCAACATGGTTCATATATCAGCATGGGTCATATATCAACATGGGTCATATATCAACATTTAACAAGATTTGCCATCCAAGCCAAAAGTCCAGATGGCAAGTGGACAAGGAAGCCATTGGCTTATAGAGAGTCCAACAATGTTCATCTACTTATAACCCGCCCTCCTGAGATATGTGTCAACCTTGTTTTTAAACATATTCACGCTGCTAGCAGTTACACAATCCGTAGACAATTTGTTCCATTCATTTATTGTCCTCTGTGAGAACGAGTGCTAACCTTCTTGAGTGAGAAAAACATAGTTCTATCAATATTTTCATACCCATTCAATATCTGAAAAACTTCAATCTGATCTCCTCTTAACCTATTTGTCTCTAGAGTTGTTAAACCATATTCTTTCAGGTGTTCTTCATAACTAAGTTCTCTCAGTTCTGGAATCATTTTAGTTGCTCTCCTTTGTATGCGTTCAAGCGTATTTATATCCTTCTTACGATATGGTCTCCATGCTTGTATACAGTATTCTAAATGAGGTCTAACTATTGCTTTATAAAGTGGTATAATTAACTTTTTTCCCTTGTATGTTATGTTTCTTCTAATCAATCCAAGAATTTGATTACCCTTTGAAGCTGCAATACCACACTGCTCTGAAACTTTCATATCAGTGCTTATTGTAACTCCTAAGTCCTTTTCTTTTACAGTAGTACCCAGAACAGTATCTCCCATTTTATGTCCTGTATGTAGGCATTTACATTTCCCAAAATTGAACAACATCTGCCATTTCTCAGACCATTTCACTAATCTGTCCAGATCATTTTGTAAATGTTGTTTATCACCATCAGTATTAACCTTTCTAAACAGTTTTGTGTCATCGCAAATTTCAGTACGTTACATGTTATACTGTCGTCCAAGTCATTGATATATATTAAGAATAATATAGGTCCTAATACTGATCCTTGAGGTACCCCACTCAAAACCAATTTCCAATTTGAAACTTCTCCATCTACTACAACTCGTTGTCTTCTGTCAGTCAGCCATTGTTCTATCCAGTCAGTTATGCTATCCCCGATACCATGGGCTTTTAATTTAAGTAGTCATCTTTGATGTGGCACTTTGTCAAAAGCTTTCTGAAAATCTAAGTAGATAATATCTACTGGTGATCCCACGTCTATCCACTTAGTGATTTCTTCCAAAAAAATAACATTTGTTAAGCATGACCTCGCTTTAAGGAATCCATGTTGAGATGAATTTAATAATTTATGCTTAATGAGGAAGTCCACCATATGGTGTTTAATTAACCTTTCTAATAATTTACAAATCACTGACGTTAAACTCACTGGTATGTAATTCTCTGACTTATTTCTCGAACCCTTTTTAAATAATGGTATGATGTTTGCTTCTTTCCATTCAAACGGAACAACTCCCTCTTTTAATGACAAGTTGAATACTCTTGCAAGTGGTATACTGATTTGTTCTACTGTTTCCATTAGTAATTTTGGAGGAATCCCATCCACTCCCGGTGATTTTTTATCCTTCACTGCCTTTATTTTCTTAGCTCCCAATTCTGGAGTTACAACTAACGGACCTAAATAGTCAGATTTAACCCCCTGAAATTTAGCATCAGCAACTGGTAATGAACTAATATCTTCTTTGGTAAACACTGAAATGAAGTAACCATTTAGGTCTTCCACCATTAAAAACCCCTGTGATACTATATTTCCAGCACTGTCTTCTAGAGGTCCAACCTTGTCTTGTACGTTTTGTTTACTGGGGCCGGCATGCTTGCTGAGATTATTGGATGTATCTTATTTTGATGGTGTATGCTTGCCTAATTTCATGCTCCTTAATTAATAAATCTAAATGTCATTCTTTGGCCTATTTCAATCTACGCTGGACTTGTGTTGTTATTTTGCATAAAAACTCTTGCTGTTCATTTTTTATAGTTACATACTAGTTTTTGCTCATAGCTTCTTTTAGATTGTCTGATTTCAGTTGTAGCTGCATTAAGTGCCTCTTTGTAATTTGCATAGTCTTCTTCCTTTCTGGTACGCCTATAAACCCTCCACATAGTTTGTTTTAACACTATTTTCTAATAGCTTCTTTTGACACGTGTTTCTTTCTACACCGTTTTCCTTGTTTTTTATTTTTGTGTTGTCCTCTTCGTTTATGTTTGGACTTCGGTAAACTAATCCAACAGTTAATTTTTAATTTCCTGAAACAATTTTGCACCAAACAGCTTCATCGCAATCTGCTTCCCTTTCTAGTTTTATTTCATAAGCCTGAATAGATTCTTTAACATATAAAA